>OZ014523.1:59364661-59729661 GCA_963966055.1 Lathyrus aphaca | reverse complement strand
TTTAAATTGTTATTGTATCTAAATGTGTTTAAATTTGTTGTGCTTAGCTGGTCCGATCTTGGGATGGATTATAGTAGAAACCCAAGAAGTTCTATAGTTCTATATCGCCAGTTGTTAGACCACGTGGGGATCGATCAGGTATTGTCACATATAAAAAATATTTTTCCGTTTTATTGCATTTTATTAACTAAAATAATTTTATACTAACAAAATTTTTTTTTTCCGTAGTTCGTCTGGCGCCCATATTTAGCACTCGACCATGAGCCTAACCCGGAAGATGCTGAAATTTGGACGGCGAAAACTCCAATCATCCGCTTCACTACAATTGAAATGCACCAAACAGATCGGGTCAAAATGCAGTTCGGAATGCAACAGGATATTCCGAGCCCTCCTACATGTTTGGGAAATTGGCATTTGAAAAGAGTGAGTGACATGTGGAACATGGAAGATTGGAGAGACTTTGCAAGGGAGTTACGTCAACAATGGAGGGATCGACGCCAACATGTCCTAACTGACCAAGTGCTGCAAAACGTCAGACCAACTAGAGAATATTTAGTTTGGTTTAGGTCGGTTACTATGCAACAATGGGTGTCTGATAACCCATACTTGATCGACCCCCGCGCCCAGGCCGCAGCATACGCCCAACCACCAACTCCACAACATGACTGCCCCACCCAATTCCAGCCATCGACTTCACACACCCATAGGCCATTCATCCAAACACATAACCCCTTCATGCCACAAACCCAATCACAACATCAAGAGTCTTACCAACACCACTATACCCCCGACAACCCCTTCATGTCCACACCAACCTATAGCCCCCCACCTTTGTTTCGTTCTCAAAACGAGGCAATATCCTCGTTTGGTCAAGCCTATCGTCCTCACCCAACCCAATCCAACCCAGCCCAACCTATCCGACCCAACTTTGAAAACATGGGCACACAACTCAGTTACGGCAGCGCCTTTGGCAGCAACCTTCCACGTAATTGGGGACAGGCTGAATCATGGACTCAACAACAACCGCCTCCACCAAACACACAAATACAAGCGGAACCTCGACAACCTGGTGGTAGGGTTCGAAGACGGGGTCATCCCCGTGGATGTGGTACTGGGGGGCAGTTAGATCGGGCGGGAAATTAATTTTTGTAATGTCGTTCTTGAATTATTAATAAGAATTTTCTTTTAATATATATTTCGTTTTCTCATCTCTCTAATTTTCTTTTATATCAATAATTTTCTTTAGATATAATTTTATTTCATATTGTAATTTTCCTTTATATATATATTTATAAAAGAAAATAAAATATATATAAGTATAAGTATATATATATATATATATATATATATATATATATATATATATATATATATATATATATATATATATATATATATATATATATATATATATATATATATATATATATATATATATATATATAAATAAGTAAATATATATAAGTAAATAGATATATATATATATATATATATATATATATATATATATATATATATATATATATATATATATATATATATATATATATATATATATATATATATGTATAAGTGTATATATATATATATATATATATATATATATATATACTTATATATATATATATATACATATATATATATATATATATATATATATATATATATATATATATATATACACTTATACATATATATATATATATATATATATATATATATATATATATATATATATATATATATATATATATATATATATATATATATATATATATATATATATATATATATATATATAACAAAAATATCAAAAACCATAAAACCAAAAATTCAAAAATCAAAATGTACACATACAACAATCCATTTGGCGAATTGGTACATCAAAGTACACTCATTCGCCAAATGGTTTGGCGAATACATTCAAAAATATGCATGATCTTCATTCCATTTGGCGAATTGCTCAACAAATCCATATGTTCTTCATTTCATTTGGCGAACATGTTACCAAACTATGTTAGTTTGGTAATTTTTTTCAAATATATGTTATTTTGGAAAATAATTTTATAAAGTGTGTTATTTTAAAAAAAAATTCCATTATATTCATGTATTTCATACTAATTACATGGCTGTCACATCTAGATACAAACGTGGAAAATAACTTTTACCTCAAATTTTTATGTGCGTCTCTTAGACTTGTGGGGTGAGTGAGATCTATGCGAAAGATTGTATATTTGTTTACGGTGTGTTGCATTGAGAAATTAATAGATAAACCACTTAGGCCAACATTTTTCAATTTAAGAAATTCATTTAATATATGTATTTTGCAGAATTTAGAGAATGTGTTAATCAACTTATTATTTAATCTTGAGACCTCAATAGAAACCAAACCATAATTCTAAATCATTTCAATAGACCTCAAAAGATAACATCCTAGCAGTTCAAGACTGCGGCTAGAATTTCAACTAAAAAAACAAAAGAGATTTACTAGAAGATGTATATTTACACACATGTGCAAAAAATCTCAAACATTTAGACTTAAATTTTACACTCAACTATTGTTCTTTTTTTCTTCCAAAATATTAGTCTTCCCAAACCAACAGAGGTCACAATGATACGAACAGAGACCTTACCGATAAAGAAATCACATTACTCTGCAATTCTTTCCAATCCCATTCTAGTAAATCCACAAAAACAAGCCAAATCTGCTCAGAGACTCCACTCAGTTAGCCAATGGGGCGGGCTAACAATGGTTTAGAAGGGACTTATTCACTATTACAATGTATCTTTCTATGCAAAGAACCAAACCTTGATAAAGACTGCCAGACCTATTTGCAAGAAAAACGCAGCAATAATTGCCACTGAAAATTCATTGCCTTCAATGTAAGATCTCAGGTTTAAGGCAACAAAGCTAGCTGATGCAACACCGGTAAGGAGCGTTATGATCCACCGAAGAATCTCAACTGGAATTATCAACAAAAACTGAAAGTATCCCAGGTAATATAAATTAGATAGCATCTCGATATATTACACAAAATTCAGGCATAATCAGCTAGCAAATGATGCAATTTCTTATCACAACTAATATAAATTCAGTATGAACTTCTAAAATACATCATATTTTATGATAAATCAAAATATATTAAAAAGAAGTCGGTATATAGGATATTGAGCCTAAGCCCAATAACGGGGCTGAAGGACAGGGATCTATTATTTGATGTGGGCAGTTTTCTAAGATTGAGGCTGATAGGAAGGAGACCGTGGGAGTAGAGTGGAGGCAGTTTTTGAGATTTCTGTTATTGGGTGCCTCAGCGTTGATATGGAACAACACAAGTTTCTCTTGCATTGGGTTACTATCATACTCCTCAAATAATACGATAAATATCATTATTATTATAAAGACATTGATCACCCTTTTGCTTTGTAATCTTATAATCGCCTGAAAACTTTGTTTTAAATGGTTACTTGCTGACCAGGGATTTGAGTTTAGGCCAAAAGGTCTTTTAACCAAAGATTAAGGAGTTCCTCACTTTGTCGTGCCGTGTCTCAGCCAATTTTCCCATATTTAACAGGTCTAAAATAGATTGTACTATATTATTTTACAGTAAAAGCAATTAACAATTTCCCACATTGGAGAGCAGAAACTTACTGAAGAGATGATGAAAATGGAAAGAGAATATCCCCACATGCACCAAAACCTTATAAGGCTGGCATTTGAACCCATATACTGAAGGAAGAAGTAGTATGCCACTGGAACCACTATTGCATAACCATAGATAGACCATGCAGCCGCATTCATATAGCTAACATCAAAGCTCCATGAGGTTCCGCTATCTGCATGTTTTTGCATAAGGAATGTGGCAAGATTTCCAAGTGAGGCAAGTACAAAAATCAATGTCGTTGAGATCCATATAAGCCCATATCTATAATAACATAAAAGAATCACACTATTAGTATTTAATAGTGATTAACATGTATATGCATTTTGGAAGAAAAATTACAAGATATTCCTTTAAAAAAAACTCCCATATTAAAATTTGTAACTATTTTGAATATAGAAAGTAAAAAAACATAAACGCACAAATCAGGGTTGGCATCTATCTTGCTGAAGAAGTCTCCACCAACTGGATTCAAGGAACTTATCAATCTGGTCATAACAGCATCTGTATCTACATTGAAATACTGTGAATAAGAAGATACACTAAAGAACCCCCTCCAGTTGTTTGTTGGCTGTTGTTCAAAGGCTTCTGCACGAATGAGCACACCAAAAATTAATGAATGATGTTATTATATCATCAAATGACAATGAAAATACAAATGACAGCTATTTTCAGGTCCGGTCACAGATTCGAATCAAAAGGGGTGTGAATCATGGTCAAAAATGGAACTACACTTAAGATCATTAAAAATCAATAGAAAGAAAACAATTGGATAAACTGTTAGAACCTTGACACTTGAGATATGCAGTTACTAAGGGAATAATAAAGCGACTAGTGTGTCGATGTCATTCACAAAGTAAGTAAACATAATTACAATAAAACAAAAAATAAAATAACAGATTATGTTGCAGGTATATAGAAGCCTGGTAAATACAACTCAGTTGCACATTTCCTTGGTTTCAGAAATGAAACTAAAGTGCATACAATATATGATAAAATTGTATAAAATATCTCAAACATGTAAACGTTAGTTTGTTTTGAGAGGCAGCTGATATGTCATCTTGGAAAATAAATAATAAAATAAGAAAAAATATATAAACAAAAACTGAAATTAAATATATTAGCCAGCTTATAAGCAACAATCCTTTTTATTGATAAGAGGCATCTTCAATGCAGGTGTAAAGAGAAAATTAAAGTTTATTTGATTAAGAGACTGCATAAAGTGTTCCTCTTCAAGTATAAGGAAAAAAGTCAAAATATAAATTGGCTTGGTAGAATATTAGGTTTGAGAGATGAAGTAAATAAATTAAGCAATGGAACATACTAAGACAGCCATAATAAAGCGGTTCTACTTCAAACTGGCTCCAAAACCCAAAAGAACAAGATAAAAAATGAAGAGAGTTAAGAAAGCATACTTGGAAGTATGAAAACAGATAGTATAACATATATTGGGTAACAAGTGAAATAAATTAAAGAGATAGCATCATAATTGGTTTTTTAATTCTCTGATTTAAAACCAGTAAAAACTGAAATGAAAATGGAAACAAATTCAGATGATGCAGCCGATGAAAATTTGTCATCAATTTCATGTGAAGAAAAAAAGTATCTGCTTGAAGTCTATAATTAAGTCAATCATTTCTAAGATTACCCACAACTTAACAAAGGACAAATCTTCTCCGAACCAGTCATCAATCAGTTCATTACAGAGTAACGAAGTATATACAATTCAGTCGCTTTCATCAGGAAATAGTCACGGAAATAATGACATTGATAACATACCAGTAGGAATGCCAGGAGTTTGATTTCCTTCTCGTCCTCTGTCTCCTCCATTGGTAACTGAAAAGCCATCAATATTTATGTTTATACCAGTAGCAATATGGTTCAAGAGAACTGAAAACCCATCAAAGTAAGAAATAATAGACATTCATCGTAAAGAAACAAAACTTCAATGTCATAATTTCATACCCACATGTTTTGTAGCGTTACCTTCTTCAACTATGACAGCCTGAAACCAAACAGAAAACACACAAAAGCAACAGTATTTAAACAATTTGGAATATATATTTAGGTTGTGTTTGAAAAACCCAACAGTCAAAATATTTTCTATAGCTAGAAGTTGTTCTCATAAGCCATAATGAAGAGTTCATGAAAATAAACTATCATAAGTTATTTTCATAAATTATTTCAAAGAGCCTTACAAATGCTTATGCTAATAGATAAAATTAAATAAGTCAATCCAAACATACCCAAAAATAACTCATAACTCATCGTTAACAAGATAAAACCACAGTAGTAACCTCCTTAACAACCTCCGTAACACTGACACCTCAGAAAAAAGGTGTGTCACATACCCAAAAATAATTCAACTCATCATTAACAAGATAAAACCACACTGAAAAAAGGTGTGTCAAATACCCAAAAATAACTCATAACTCATCATTAACCATATAAAACCACAGTAGTAACCTCCGTAGCACCGACATCTATGAAAAAAGGTGTGTGTCTGTGTCCTATTTGAAACTGTCTTATCCAAAATGACATTTGTGATTACGTTTAATTTATTCATTTTTTTCAAATTATTACTGGTGGCAACGTATCACTATCGGTGTCAGGTTCCGGTGTACTTGTTTCACTAGTAACTAACTAGAACCAATCTAATTTTAATTATACAAATTAATGATAGATCAATTCAGTTTCATAAATAACCTAGATCAATTAAATGTTCAAAGCCTAATCAAAATCAAAACCACATTTAACTTCAAAACTGGAAAATCAAGTTCTACAACTACTTAATTGAAAAACGAGTTCACTTATCTTTCAATTCTACAAATACAAATTCCTTTACCATTTCCACAATTTCATTCAATTTTTCATCGGCAAAATTTCAAAACTCAACTACTCAAACAAAACACGAGATCGATTACATAATTGAACATGCAATGAACAAACTAAAGCAATTAAAAAAACGAAAAAAGAGAAAGAAAAATGCTTACAGGAACTGAACCAAGCAAGTGGCTAGTAGGGAGACCGGTGTACGAAGACTCTTCCATTGAAAACAATCCAATGCAAATGAATCTGAGTAGTTCAGAGAAGCATTGGAAGGTTCGGAATCGGAGAAAGAAAGCAAAACCTAGATAGCAGAAGAAGAGAGAAAGAAACTGTATCTTTTTCTTAGTTCAGAAAGAACGTGACGAAAGGATTGCAATTAAAATAAAATGGTTTCGGGTTCAGTGTATTATACCCCACCTTTCGTTTTCAATTCAACTCCACGGGGAGCACACGCCTTACCTTTTTTCTTTTTTTACAAGAAAGGTTTTCTTTTTCTTTTCTTTTTTTCATTTTTAGAAAATCATTGAACTCTTTATTTAAAATAAATTTTAATACAATTTTTAACATTAAATTTTTTTGGATACACTCTTAAATTTTTTTTTTTAATATTTTAGCATAATAATACTAAAGATTTAATTTATGAGATTAATTACTATGTATTGATTGGGTAAAAAAATTTATATGGTCACCCACAAATATTATTTGATAAATAATTAAAATAATTTTTTTATACAAAATTAATGCATCACAATCACCCCAAAATTTCTTTACACTCTCATGTCTTCCAATTAAATTCTTAAATATAAACTTTTGTATATTATTAACTATTAAAATATATGTGCATATACATCAAATATAGTTTTTTTAAGGGATGAATGATGATATGATGATGCATATTGGTAAAAAAAAATTAAATAAATAGTATGATTAATTAACTATTGAAATAAAATTACAAAATATTTTTAAAAATAATGAATATAAATATTATTAAAATTGTATAATCTTTTGCAAAAATAACATAAAAGATAAATTTCAAAAATTAATTGTATGATCTTTTTTCAATCAATTTATAAGTATCACACTTTTTACCATGGGTATTCATTGTGGGTCGACCCTCGAATCTTCTAATTAAAATCAAACCAATTTATAAATTATCTGAACAAATTTATTTATGGGCATATCTAATTCAATCCATAATAATCCGCATAGTTTTTTTCATATATTGGATTTGAGTTTTATGACCCATTGACCCAACTAATTGAAGTGAATTTAATATTTTTTTATTATTTTTTTATTATTATAAATAAATATATAAAATTAATATTTCACTAATAATCATAATTTTTTCAACAAAAAAAAATATTTTCCACCAATAATATTACTAGACGAATGAGTTTACGTAATTCTAAGATCAAATATTTTTTCATTTTTTCTTTTATATTATTATCAACTTATATATTATATGTACACAGTATGTATTGTTAAATTTTATATTATTATCAAGTATTATGTCGTGTTGTTGGATTTTATTAGATATTATACCATATGTTTTATTGAATTTGAGTGTTATAAATGAGTATGATTGTATTGAATTATGTTACATTTTTTTAAATCAACAAAAAATATTATTTGAAACACAACATGTGAATCCAACCTAACTCAACTCATAAATGAATGGGTCGTTTCGACTCGATTTTGTAAATGAAATAATGAGTTGAACGAATAACCCAAACCCGTACAAATTTAAAAGGATTGGATAATGATTTAAGCCAAATATGATCTAACCCATCTACATCCCTATTTTTCATATATATATATATATATATATATATATATATATATATATATATATATATATATATATATATATATATATATATATATATATATATATATATATATATATATATATATATATATATATATATATATATATATATATATATATATATATATATATATAACCCATTTATGCAATCGTGAAAAATAATACAAGTTTCCCCTTATTTGATTAAACATCTCACTTTTTTCATACATTTACATTTGTTTGCAACAATTACACAAAAATAATAACTTAATTACAACTTTAAGATAAGATAGATACTAATTGAATTGCATTATCCTATATTCACTAAAATAATGGAAAAAATAAAATTTACACATTGATGCGAAAATATTTTTAATTAATGTATAAATGAGATATATTTTTAACAAACTCGTTATTTTTTAAGAGTAAATTGCATAGGGATGTTGGATGCATATGCAGTTCGGGTCTCTTGTGATCATCAAAAGGAGAATCCTTGTGTGCTTAAAAGATTTTGGAAGGATTGCAATCCCCTTATAGTTGTTGATCATGGTCACTTTGGTCGAACAAAACAATTGTCCCCTAAACTCGTGTATATGCATAACAAGGCAAATGTTTGTTACTTAGTCTCGATTGTCAACCACTCTCGCATTTATATTTGGAAGAAAAAAATGAGACGTTCCAATTTCTTGGAGATCCATGAATTCAATACCTCAAAATTCTAATATCTTTTTTGAGGTGTCAACATTACAACTCTCTTAGGAACTGAAAAACTTGAGTGTTGTGTATGAGTGATTTGACACTTTTGATATAGTATACTTCCTTTTGCATGCTAGAGTATAGTTCTTGAAGAGTCAAACATTGTTTTCTTTTAGTCATTTTCCTAATTAAGCAATTATCTTCCTTTTTTGACATTTCATTTTCCTTGCATTTGAAAAGTTAGTGTGTAATAGGTCAAAATTCACATAATAGTTCTCACAAATCCCAAAATAAGACACATTTTTCGTGGGTGGAATCTATTACTTATCCATTGTTTATGTCTTGCAAGAGAAGTCAATCTTGATGGGGTCTTTCTAGAAGTTGGTACATCTTCAAATTTGGGTGTCTTGATCCTGAATGAAGAATGAAAGGATATGCAGCGAGTATACTGATTGTGTCATCCCCTTTTATGAATTAACTTTCTCATATATGGGTTTTTGCCTACCCTTCAATGCTTTTAAGATAAAGGTATTTAATCATCTAGGAATGACTCCTTCACAGTTCCATCCAACGAGTTTGGTGTACGTGAAAGTCTACCAATATTGATGTGAATACTTGATGGGAAGCCTTCTCTGACTCTTGTCTTTAATCTCTTCTGATGTTGTTGTGGTATGGTGTCTCAGACACGTAGTAAATGATTAATCTCTTTGAAGTTGATCGTCCAGTGTTTTGGGTCTCTTCCCGAACTACCTCCTTTAAAGATCTGTTATTTCTAATTACCCATGTCCACCCTGAGGATCACGCTACAAATTGCGTTATTGGGAACTGAGTGAAAGGGCATATGTGCTCAATAATTTCTCAAACATTGGACTGATGATCACTTTCTTATGAGGAATTGTATGTATGTATATAAAGAGAAAGAAGATCTCTTTACAGAAGATTTGCTTACCCCTGATGTATTTGCTTTGATAATTATTATGACCATATTTGATGAAGAACGAAGTAAATCTTCTACTTTTGAGATGAGAAATCAGACTTTTGAGATGAAATATCTGACTTTTGTCATATTAAAATGCAGTTAAATAAACTTGTTAATCTAACATAATTATAGTTGCAAAAATATTAACATAATTATTTTTAATACAATAAAAAAAATATAACAATACTGAAAAATATAAATAATTTAATTAAACTATTACAAAGTAGCAATGCAAGTTAAATTTAGAGAAAACGACTTTCAGTCATAACTACAAACACATTCCATTATTAGAATGCAAATTAGAATATTCAACAACACTCTACTTATTTCTTTTTTGAGAATAAAATGTTGACAATTAAAATACTAGGAAAAAAATCTAGTGGAAACAGATAATCTAGCACAAACATTGAGAAATAAAATAATAAACAAAAATAGATCAAATTAAAAATATACTAAAATAAATAAATAAAGAACTACTGCTAATTATTTATTTTAATAAACATTATTTTCCCAGCTTTCTAAATGTGACACGCTTTCCAACGAGGTTCACGTGATGATGGCCCCGGTCTATTGTGTGATCTGTTGGTAAGAAGAGTTTGGGTTTAATAAAGGCTATATTTAAAAATTTGAAATGAAAAATGTGTCCGAGACCGGGTTCGAACCGGTCCTGTTTGGGTTTAATAAAGGCTAACATTCAATCAAGACCATAAGTGACTATATTTAAAAATTTGAACCGAAAAATGTGTCTGAGCCCGGGTTCGAACCGGGGACCTCTAGTGTGTGAGACTAGCGTGATAACCGACTACACCACCCAGACAAGTTATTCGATTTTCAAGTTTTTAATTGTTGTTTATCACTCAAGACTTACATCATTGCAGATAGGTATAAATCAGACGCAATATTTTGGTTGAAAAACATTACTACATGACAATATTTACCTAATTCTATTACATTATTATTATTATTATTTATTAATTATTTTTTTATTAAGAGAATGCTATTGTCCGTTAAAAAAAATTCTATTGAGAATTTTATTTAATATATATAAAAATAAGGTGTAGGAAAAGTTGCAAAATGTGGATGTTCTCTTTTTGAAATTTTATCCTGTTTATCTTCGTATTTTTACATATAAAATTTTTGGACGAAAATACCCCATATAAATAATATATATTTCAGAAGTTTCACTTTTTTTCTCTTTATTTATCCATTGTACGAACTGTAACTTTTTCCCCTCTCAAAATTTTCTCTTCTGGATTATCCATTATCACTAGTTCTTGTCCAACAATTTTATACTTTGGACAAAGAACGCCAATATCTTTTTTTACACACCGGATATAAATATGTTACTACTTCCTATTTGTGTTGAATTTAAGTATCTTTTTTATACATCGGATTTACATATGTTCCTACTTCCTGTTTAAACATATAAAATTCACAACTTCATTGTCATTGTATCAAGTAACTCATACTTTCTTAGAATATATGTAGGATAATTGGTTAGACCTCTTGATGTCTCAATAAGTTTCATTCTTATAAAGTAGGTGTAGGATAATTCTTATGCATGCTAATTCCGGTTTGAAAGTAAAAATAAAAAATAATTAAATAAAAAATAAAAAGTAAAAATAATTAAATAATTAAATAAAAAATAAAAAGGATAAAATTAATTTTTTTTAAAATATATAGAGATATGGGGTTAAATGTAGGGATATAAGATAAGATTTTCTCTTTTTTCTCTTAGTCTTTCACGTACTAAAAGTATTGTCTTTTGTAATGTCATTGTAGTGTTATTTTTAACGTTTTTTAAGGGTTGAGTTAGGCTCAACCCACACATTCTAATATGGTATCAGAACCTGATTTAAGATTCGTTGGGTCACTTCGCTATCAGACAATCCACCATTTAGTTTCACGCTCCAGACGTTCAATCCTGGTCGTGAGAGGAGGTGCTATGAATCCTACATCGAACAATATATGACCTGAGCATATGATTATAAGTGAGAGCAATCCTCACCCTACCAACCGGTGAAAATTTTACCTTATACCCTTACATTTAACCTCATATCCCTACATATTTTTAAAAATTCCAATTTTATCCTCTCTATTTTTATTTTTTTATTTTTATTTTTTATTTTTTATTTTTAAAAATTTCCGGAATACAAAATATTTCAAAAACCGAAAGTAACACCCTTGTTACTTCCAGAGTGTGTTTTTTTTTTTAAATTCTCAACCACTTGTTATTTCCGAAGTGTATTTTTTTCTCAACCGGAAATAACTTGTTACTTACGGAGTGTATATTTTTTTTTATTTTTTTCTCAACCGGAAGTAACACCCTTGTTATTTTTGGAGTGTATTTTTTTAATTTCTTAATTTTATTTTTCACTCTAGTTAAGAAACATGAATGCTACTTTTATGATACGCAGTAAAGACTAGACAAATGTAGATATAACGAGATATTCTCAACTACATCAAAAATTTCCTACAAGAGAAGAGGCAACTAAGTGGATGGAGGTTGGACTCAGAAATAGAGTCATTGTTATAATAACTTGTTTCTTCCTCTCTTATCAGTCTTTGTGTCTGAACGAAAGTAACAAGGGTGTTACTTCCGGTTGAGAAAAAAAATAAAAAAAAAATACTCCGGAAGTAACAGAGGTGTTACTTCTGGTTGAGAAAAAAATTTAAAAAAATACACTCCGGAAGGTTGAGAAAAAATACACTCCGGAAGTAACAAGGGTGTTACTTCCAGTTGAGAAAAAAATACACTTTGAGAAATAATGATTGACCACTCTTTCACTTGAGGAAGCAAACTCTTTAGTTGAGGAGACAATGTTCTTGATGCTCTTGATTCAAGTTCTACCTTGCACAATAAACCAAGGAAACTAGGCATATTTTTGTATTTTGATTAATGGTTAGTTAAACAATAAACATATGAACATAAATAAAAAAGATACACAAAGAGGAGTTTGATGATCCTTACAAAGGCAAACCCAAAGATGAGAGAGTAGGAGGCAACCAAGTATTTGATCTATTTTGTATGTAAAGATGCAAATGAGATGGAATCTTAGGGGTAAAAATTAAGGTATGACATCTTCCATCAAGCTTTCAAAATCAATGATTTATATATTTTGAATACTTCTTAGGCTTGGAAGTTGCTCATTCGGAATTTCACTTTGTCACTACCTGGACCTTCTTGCACACTCATACCTACTTGGTTCCAAACTAGCCTCCATTCCATCAGATCCTACTATCAAATTATATCATGATGATGTTGAACTTTATGAAAACATTTCATCCTATTGAAGACTAATTGACAGATTCATATTTCTCAACACTACCAGGCCAAATATCACCTATATTACACAACAATTAACTCAGTTTTATCCAAGCCTTCCATCATTCATCATAATGCAACATACAAAGTTTTGTGATACCTTATGTCTTGGAAAAGGCTTGTTTTTTTCTCAAAATTCCTCTATCCACCCATTTGGTTTCTCAGATACTGGTTTGGCAGGTTGTAGAGATATAAGGAAATCTATTTCAGGTTCATGTTTCTTTATTATCCATTCCCTTATTTCGTAGAGAATAAAGAAACAACACATGACTTTTAGGTTTTTCTCTAAAGCTGAGTATCAAGCATTAACAGTTGTAACTTGTAAACTTCAATGGATCTTATACATTTTGCATGATTTGCAAGTAACTTGTGCCAAACTTCAAGTTCTTTACTATGATACCCAGAGTGCATTCCATATTGCTGCTAAACACATGAACCTTTGTCACGTTGTAAGGTAAAAAAATTCAAACAGACATCACGAAGGACTTATACATTTTGAATACTTCTTAGGCTTAGAAATTGCTCATTCCAAACTGGGAATTCCACTTTGTCAAAGAAAGTACTACATTGACCTTCTTGCACACTCGCACCCCAGCATCCACTCAATCAATCCTACTATCAAAGTATGCCATGATGATGTTGAACCTTATGAAGACATTTCATCCTATTGAAGACTAATTGGTAGACTCATATATCTCAACACTACCATGCCAGATATCACCTAATTTGTTTTGGTGTCTTTGTTAAAAGCCACTTTCATAACCCATACATAGCAGTACTTCATAATTTGTTTTGGTGTCTTTGTAAAAAGCCACTTTCTGCTCTGTATTTTTTTTACTGCAATGTATACTCTTATGTATCTCTTCTTTATTTTTAAAACAAGTACAATTATTAAAAAAAAAAAAAACTCAAGTATGCAATTGATTTTCTTTTTGATAAAAGTATACAACTTATCCAATAATAATAATATAAAATAGTAAATTAAAAATTACAATATATAAGTAATTTATGCAATATAAATTGGCACCCATGCCGTTCACCGCTCGCTCATCAAATACAACAATAGGACTCCTCACTTGATATTTACCATCATCCCATATCAAAGTAGCTGAGGCAATTGATTTCTTCATTTTTCCATTTATAGTGAGAGTAAACGTTTGCTTCTCTCCCAAGGATGTGAATGATAACACATTGGGGGTCACTGAAATGTTGAGTCCTTTGGGGGCTGTTACAAATGCTCTATACGTAGACATAGGCAATCCTACATTTGTAACCGCCCTTTTGAAGCTCCCGTTCAAGTGATGTTTAGGTCGTGGAGCTTTGAAAGCAAATGAAGGATAATTTAAGTCTCTTGCGATCATATATCCCATCTCAGAGCAATTGATTATCCTCTCTGTGATTTGGAGTAACATAGGCATATCTAAACCTTGACCACATAAAAACCTAATATATTCTTCTTCATTTGCATCATATACTAAACCAGGATTTAAAGCCTTTATAGGGTCAATTTGTCCAGCTCCATATGCAAATTCTGCGTCATTGTTCTTGTCTGGGCTCATTTGTTTGGCTGCAACATAAGAAACACAAATTTTTTATATTAGTTTAATTACTTTAAAACAAATAAAATGAAATAAAGCTAAATCATGGTATATTCTTTTCCTCAAAGGTAATTTCTCAATTGTTTGTAACAAATAATCCATTTAAAAGACAACTCTATTAAAATATTGATTAAAACTAAGCATGTGCTAAGTTTATTTTTCTTGATGCACAGTATATTGATTAAGGTGAGACACTACTCATGTCTACTACCTGTCGTCATTAGAGCTGAGCGTATAGCAGCAGGTGACCATGTAGGATGAAAGGATTTTATATATGCTGCTGCACCAGAAACGTGGGGACACGACATTGATGTTCCAGACACAATATTGAACTCCAATTTTCTTTTATCACCATGAACTTCAGAAATTGGAGCAATTGGAGACCAACTAGCTAAAATGTCTACTCCAGGAGCAATTAAATCAGGCTACAACATTATCAAAAAATAGTTAACAAATATTATTAAAATAAAAGAATGTATTTAATTTATTAATTCATTAAAATCAACCTTTAGAATCTCAGGTGTAGCATTATTAGGACCCCTTGACGAGAAAGAGGCGGCCATAGGTGCCAAAGTATCATTTGACTCATACGTTTTAAATATAGTTGCTACCGGATTCCTGCATATTGATTAATACAATAAACTCTAGATAAGTGTGGTTCTCTAAATTACTAATAGCGTATAATATATAATTTCCAATTTGATACCTGGTAGAGCGTATATATTGATGTATTTTGGTGGCATCCTTCGAATGAAGGTAACATCCAGGCAAGGGAAAAGAATTTGCGGTATCGATAAATTTTTGACCTTGTATCAAGACACCCACAGCACCAACTCTGTAGGCTTCAGAAGGTCTTATGCTATCTTCACATAGAAGAATCTTACCCTTCACCAACTTGATATCCAACGAGTTGGATGAGCAATTCCTGCAATTTTAAAAATATTTCATTAAGTTATTTTGGAGCAGACATGGGAATATTGGCTTAAATATATTGAGTATCTGTATAAAAGTATGACCATATTGTCTTCAATCCCTATATAGTCTGATGAAATGATGAAAGCACAGAAAGAAAAATATGAAGATAAAATGTAGTATTTCTTGGTATATCAATGAGGGAAGTTAAGGCATAACAGAAAATCAAAACGTATCAAGTAGAGGGATACTACTAGCCTAGCCAAGTGGCTCCCACAGGAGAATACACTCTTTCTGATAACAGAAAACCAAGTTGATCTCTTACACCACATTATTCCCTTATATAACTAACAACTCTGATCCCAAGCTTGCTGCCAGCTCACCCTTCTAGATATTCTAACTGATTCACTACATTCTCACCCGCTTCCTATGATACACTCTCCATATATAGAGAGATTATTATATATAGAGAGATTACAACTAATTACATAATATAGTCGATGTGGGACTATTCTATATATAAATATTCTTAACACTATATATATTTTCAAATATCAACAAATAGAAAGTAAAAATAAATAAAACTCCCTTTAATATTTTTTCTTATATTGATAAAGTTTTAAATCATTTTCGAAATGATATGAAGACTAGTTACCTGGATGAATCTTTATCGAAGCCTGCTTCCTTATTTGGTGCATCACCAGCATAGATAATAGGCCACAAGTCTCCCTGAAGGTCAAATGTATTCAAAGAAGTACCCTACACATTAAGAAAATTTATTGAAATTATTATTAATGTTGTCATTATAAATGAAAGTTAACTCATTAAATATAAATATTAACAAACTTACATACCAAATCAGTTTGCCTTATAATTAAGAAAATGATACCACTGTATAACTATGTATTTTGAAGTCAAAGAAGATCAAATAACTGTTGTTCTAAAGTAGAATAGAAAAGAGAATGATTTACCACATAAATTTTGTCATCTCCTAATTTGACCTTTGTAACAAATTTTCTATCCATGGTGCTTGCAGCAACACTAATTGCCCAAGGCGAAAAACTTGTTAGGGATGAACTTTTTGGACCTAAGTTCCCAGCCGCAGATACAGTTAGTATTCCATTTTTCATTGCATGGAATGATCCAACTGAGATTGAATCCATAAAATGGATACTAGCATCTGACTTTCCTCCAATAGAGACGGATAATATGTCAACTCCATCAATAACAGCATCATCAAATGCGGCAAGAATGTCCACATCATGACATGAATCAGACCAACATACTTTATAAACTGCAATTCTTGCTGAGGAAGCCCCTCCTCTTGTTGTTCCAAGGCCAAGGCCTAACATACTTGTCCCACTAACAGGGTTTCCAGCCGCTGTTGATGCTGTATGGGTCCCATGCCCAGTTGTGTCTCTTGGGGATAAGATATCATTTTTCAAGAAGTCTTCATAATCATTTCTATAATATCTGGCCCCAATTATTTTTCTATAAAAGATAATAACAATGAGCATTTTAACATGAATTATATAAACATGGATTTCTAGCAAGCACGATATCGGTCTTAGAATGAAGATTAATGAACTCACTTAAAATTTGTATTTAGATCAATTTGGTGATGTTAAATGTATGAGTCAATAGAACTCCATCAAACAACCAAAATTCACTTACTAGAATGACAACTTTTTGTGACTTTAGGAATGTGATAGCATCTTACTTGTTGCATGTAAAATCAGAAGATTGGCAAATGCCTTTCCATTTGCTTGGTGGTGGACCATATCCTTTATCATTGAAACTTTCTGATTCCGGCCAAATTCCAGAATCTATAACTCCGATTATGACATCATATTCATTGTATTCTCTCTCGACATATTCTGGAAATCCTATAAAATCCCAAGATCGGGTTGTGAGGAGTTGTCTCTTTTCATTTGGAAATACAGACACCACCCCATCAAGTCCTACACTTCCAATTTTCATAATTAACAAATATTCAAGTAGAAATGAAAGATAATTTGTTAGAAAAAATATTGTTTACGCACCAGCCATTCTGCGAGCTTCTTCCACCGTTAGCTTTGCAGCAAAGCCACTGAAGCTACGTTTGTATTGGTAGAGTATAGATTTTGATGTTGAATTACTAAAGTAATGAATACAAAAAAGTAATAAGATAAATAGGTAAGTATACATTTTCAATTTCTATTCTTTCTAATAAATAGCAAAAGGTTCAAAATTTTAGCAACGGGCCTAACCCTGTCAATATTGTCATATCTAAAGCTTTAAGCTTTGATATGAACCAAGATATATTTCGACAATATTATTGATAGACATGACTCTCGGAAAAAGAAAAAAAAGCACTTAGTGACTGGTATGTCCATCGATAAATAATGACACTAATTTATGAAAATATGTCAATAAGATTTTTTTAGCCCTTAATTCTCAAGGATATTGGGCCTTCAATAATTCATCAAAAACGTTTCATTATCAATGTCTTTTTGACATTATCAAAGGCTTTTGGCCTTCCCTTATGATTATTTTCTTCTTAAATAAGTAATTAAAATTTCGATGAAATAAGATAACCTCTCGGCAACTTGATTTAACATATTTTGGTAAATGATCAGTGAAGACGCTTCATCGTTTATGATCTTTCCAGTGTAGACAATGTAAGTCTGCAATAGGAAGAAACATAGTTATCATAAATCGGAGAAATACATTTATTCTAATTAAATTAATTAATTGAAAACATGAATTATGGAAAACTGATAGAGATGAAATGTGTTTACCTTTGTATTATCTTCAGAAGATGAGTAACATTGCACCAAAAGTGAAATAAGACCAAGAAGGAGAAACAAAGGGCCAAGAGAAGGTCTACTATCCATTGTCAAGCTAGCAATGATACAACAAAAAATGGTTACGGGGAAGCTATTATATAGATATTGAACTTAGCTAGTGATACTGAATTCAACTATTTATAATGTCAAATTATTTAGCTTATTAAATGGTTTGATAAAGGGAGGCTCACATGAAATGAAAAATAATGTATGCAACATTTACTTTAGTTGTAAATAGAAAATAATAGTGAAAGTAAAATTGGAATTACATAATCATATTTAGTAATTACAACTCATCTTGAGTGCTTTTGATCACATTCCATGTCATATGTCTTGGTGCATTTCTATATCTCCTAATAAATTGTTAACTTCATCTTCATAAAAAGTTTTAACTCTAACTAGAAAACTGTTTAGACAATCCACTAAGAACTTTCATGGGACCCAGCTTCAACTAAAACTTGAGTTGAAAAAATGTTAATCAGTGGCAAAACAAAACATCTAAAGTTAATCAGTATTAAGCACAAAATCATGAAATCAAATAAAACCAAAAACCCTTGACACATGAATGAAGCCATTTTATTCACCCTATCGTTGGTTATACAATCTCCTTCCTTACATGTAAACTCAACCCTAAACTCTTGATTATTATTTTTCTTTATCCGATCAGTTCACATGTGTTGAAATAAGCGATAATAAGAGACATTTAGATTAAACCGTGTGTTTTGAAAAGCACTACGGAGACATTATTATATACAGAGAGATTACAACTAATTATATGATATAGTCGATGTGGGACTATTCTATATATAAATATTCTTAACACTATATATATTTACAAATATCAACAACATGTTTAAGCAATTTTCAAATGCATCAAATTAAAAACCTTAACACACGTACGTAGTAGAGGAGAAAACGGCAGGGCAAGCATTAGGGAATCTCAACAGTAGAGTACTCAAAATTTGAGTGAATCGGTAAAAATATTAAAAGTTAGCTCTATATAGAATAATAACACAAGGGAACAAAACTCAACTGGTTTTGAGTCCAACGGAATGATAAGGAAACCAGAAGGTAGCAATGGGGCATAGTATGAGAACATTTCATCAATTGGAGCAAAAATGAGCTTCGAACAAGACCCAACGGCCTTCTCGTCAGTTCCACTGCATATCCCCAAAACAAATACCTATTAAACAACTTAGCTCATATCTATATCGATCATATTTGTTATACAATCATTTCATCAGTTTAGTTCAGGTGTACAAAATACCTATAAGAAAAGGTGAATAGGGATAATGGTCAACAATCTATACATTACCTGTAAGAGATGAATGTCCCAATAAACAAAAGCATCTTCTTGAGTAAGATTGCAGCCTTCAAGCCTAATAAGTTCAGGAACATCACTTGAATGAATAAATGTTTATAGTGATCAGACAAAAAAATTGTTGACATTACATTTTGGCATGTGAAAGCAAACATGAACATACCTCTTTGAATTCAATTGTACAACCATGAGACGTGCCTACTAAGTTGCCAGTGAATCTTGTAGGCCAACTATCATCATTGAATCCATTTACAGCACCAATGAAGCCAGATCTTCATATCAGTTGTGAGCTCTGAATCTGTAAAATGAACACACAAATTTGATAAACCAACTTCAGTTTTAGTTGTCACTATGCAATGACATCAAGGATTAAGAATTCAGAAAGGAAATTGCACAACATTATAGCATTCATACTTAATGTTGGAAATTAAAATAATTTAATTCTGCATTTTCCAAGTTGTTATTTCATTACTAAGTTCTATCTATCTTGGTAAATTGTATTAGTTTAATTCCTTTTTTGTAAACTGCACATAATTATTTATTATCCTTATAAGTTGTAACTACATGATCATAAATTAAGTCTTATGCTGAGAGCAATGCATCTCAAGCACACTCAGAACAATATTATTCTTATTTTTCACATGGCATCAGAGCTCCTGATCTAGGGGACTCTACTTTCGTTCCGCAAACAATTACTGACAAAATTTGGCTGGGCATTTTCTGCTGTCAAAAATCTCAACTTGATTTGCTGTCAAATTCTTCCAATTAAAACAATTATTGTATTTTCCGGCAGCCGTTAGTATAATTTTGTAATTTTTCAGGTTGTTGTTCATACAGCCTGAACAGCCAGCGTCTGTATTTTTTTTTCCTGTATTACCAATACTCTTTCAACTACCTATCGATGGAGAAGGAAATTGTAAATCAATTTGCACAAGGAGGAAATTCTAAATTCCAGAATAATCACTTTGGAGAATTAGAGAGCCTACAGTCTACGTATCAAATAAATGAGAAAAATAATTAGAGAACCATTGTAAATTAATATCTTGATGAACCAAATGAAATCAGAAGCAATGATGCTGAGATTCAACATGCAACAAATGAAATCAGAAGCAATGGTGCTGAGATTCAACGTGCAATGGCTGCAATGGCTACTCGTGAAATGCCGCAGCCAAGCAGTGCGACAGTTACCTCACCGTTGGATGAGTTTCGTTTACCTGTGAAGAAGGTGGAGTTGCTGGCATTTACCGGTGACGATCTGGTTGCGTGGATCACTCGGGCAGAGACGTACTTTGAGGTACAATGAATTTCGCAGGATGTTCATATTCAGTTGACTAGGGCTGTTCACGGTTCAGTTTCGTGAGAAAACCGAACCGAACTGAACCATAGTAAAAGTTTACTTGAACTGAACCGAACCGTTTGAATTTACTCAGAACCGAACCGAACCAAAATAATTGGTTTGGTATACCATTTAGAAATCCTGAACCGTACCGAACCATTAGAAGACAAATTTTACCGAACCGAATCATTTATTAAAGAACCGAACCATTAAACTAATTTTCAAAAAAAATTTAAAACTTATTTTTAGTATTTTTCAGTTTTGGTTCGGTTCGGTTTCAGTTTCGGTTCGGTTGTAGTTTCGGTTCGGTTCTAGAACCGTTTTATACAATATGGTTTGGCTCACTAACCAAACATAACTGTTCGGTTATTTTAACTTCAGTTCAGTTCAGTTCGGCAGTTTGGTTCAGTTTATGGATTTTTTGAACAGCCCTACAGTTGACGAAATTGAGCATGGAAGATCCTACTATCCATTGGCTTAACTTATGGCATGATTCAAGAGGAACTGTCATGGTAGAACCTCCGTGAGACGATGATGGTTCGATTTGGAGGTAAGTGTTTGGAGAATCCGTTTGAGGAATTGTGATAGAGATGTGGATAACCAGGGGGGCTTAACTATGGACCTAAGCCAAAAGTGTGGAGGGTTTATCCTAGAAGAAGTGGATAAAGGAATTAAAGAATAGAAGGAATAATTATAGGAGTTTGTTATTGTTATTATAGGAGTTTGTTATTATAATTAGAGGGGTTTGTTACGATAAAATAGGAATAAGCTTGTTGCTATAAAAGAGGACAGGAAGGGTAGGAATAAGGTATCTAGGGATTCTACTAGAGTTCACCATCTTGGTGAGGGAAGCACCGTTTGCTTAGGGGATTGATAAGTATTCACCATTAGTTGTTATTTTCATCATTATTATTTTACAATTGAGTTATTCTTTTCCTGTTTCATTCATTTATTCTCTATTCTTACATATATTCATATAAGAATCCATCAATTGGTCTGACATACCGGATAAAAAACCATACCACAACAGAGCTTGTAGATGCCAAGGAAACCTAAGATGGGAGACCAGATTGAAGCTTTGGAGAAGTAGATGGAGAATGTAACAAAAACTCTGCAGGAGCTAGCTCTGCAGATGCAACAACAGAGTGTTGTATTAACTGAATTGAGCAAATAGACTGGTAAGAAAACACAGGAGACAGAGACGTCTTTCGGTGATTCATCACAAAGCAAATCGCGTCTTGCTGGGAAGAAGGTGAAACTTCCCTTGTTCGAAGGGGGTGACTCAATGACATGGATCACACGTGTTGAAATTTACTTCAATATTCATAATACATCGGATGTGATGCGTGTGAAATTGGCTCGACTGAGCATGGAGGGTGCAACAAACCATTGGTTCAACTTACTCATGGAAACAGAGCACGATCTGTCCTGGGAGAAATTGAAGAAGTCATTGACTGCGCGTTACGGCGGTCGCCGATTAGAAAATCCATTTGAGGAGTTATCCACCTTGCGTCAAATCGGCAACGTGGAAGAATATGTGGAGGTGTTTAAGGTGCTTTCATCATAGGTGGGGAGATTGTCAGAGGAACAATATTTAGGGTACTTCGTGAGTGGATTGAAACCTCAAATTAGAAGGCGTGTTCGCACTCTGAATCCTATGACACGGATGCAGATAATGCGAATTGCTAAAGATGTGGAGAATGAATTGAATTGAATGATGAAGACGAAGACGGAGAAAGAAGTAACAGGAAGAAGCAAGGAATGACCCGTTTGGGTCGTAGTGAGTGGGCTGGACCTACAAGCAACAATAGGAGTGGGTATAACCCGTCAAACAAGGATTTAACACGGGTGTCTCAATCGGGTGGATCCAACCCGAATCAAAATACGGATTCCATTGGGTCAAATCAAAGTTACAATTCCTCGATGCTTTCCACAGGACGAAAAGGCGATTTCGACTACCGTCAGAGTTCGTCAAAGCGATGCAAGGGTGTGAAGAGTCTCCATAATGAAGAGATGGTTGAAAGAAGAGCAAAGGAACTTTGTTTTAAGTGTGGTAGTAAATACCACCCTACCATTCACAAGTGTCCTGAGAAGAGTTTAAGAGTGTTGATTCTGGGGGTAGGGGAAAGTGTGAACAACGATGGGGAGATTATATCTGTTAAGAAATGTGATTGGGCCTAACTAATCCCTACAAAACCGGTTGGTAGAGTGAGGATTGTCCCCACTTATAAACTCATGTTCAGGCCATATATTATCCGATGTGGGACTCTTAACACACCCCCTCACGCTCAGGACAAGACAACTGGAGCGTGGAAATAAATGGTGGGTGGCCCGATAGAGGAAACCATAGAAGGAGGCCCACCGGATCTTAAATGAGGCTCTGATACCATGTTAAGAAATGTGATTGGGCTTAACTCAATCCTAGAAAACCGGTTGGTAGAGTGAGGATTGTCCCCACTTATAAACTCATGTTCAGGTCATATATTATACGATGTGGGACTTTTAACAATATCCATGGAGGTTGGTGAAATTAAGGAGAGGACAATTTCTTGAATTTAGCCTTGAGAACAACGTTGGTTTTAAGGAGGGAGGCGTTGATAGAGATGTGGATGACGAGGGAGGCCTTAACTATGGACATAAGCCAAAAGTATGGAGGATTTATCCTAGAAGAAGTGGTAAATGAATAAAAGAATAGAAGGAATAATTATAGGAGTTTGTTATTGTTATTATAGGAGTTTGCTATTAGAGGGATTTGTTATTATAATTAGAGGGGTTTGTTATTATTAGAGTGAGATATGAGAGAGAAGAGAGAAAGCTAAAAGAGAGATAGAGAAACTGATTTTATTGTTGTTGAATAGGAATGGAGCATGATGCTCTATTTATACAAGAGGAGTTGAACATTCAAGAATTGAATCATTCAAGCTCTACATTTAAGGAAGACCGTTCTTATTCTATTAAATTAAGGCTAGCCTTAATTATTCTATATTGCTGATTTTTCATATCCTAAGATATAATTCTAATACTCCCCCAGAAGCTCAAGGTGGCTGCAAAGGCTGACTTGAGGCAGACAGGTTGAGCTTGCTGCTGAGCTCCATAAATCTTGAACTTGAGAAAGGCTTGGTGAGGATGTCAGCCTTCTGGTTAACACCAGGAATGTGGCAGACAGTGAGACTTATTAAAGACCTTTTCTCTTACATAAAAAAAAAAGTCAATTTTCATAATAGATGACTGGAGTTGTCTAGGGAATTTTTAGTACAGCTAGCAAAGTTTGAACCCATAAAACTTCAGCTGTGGTGTGAGCCAAGTTGCGATACTCTACCTCAGCACTAGAACGAGCAACAACAGTTTGCTTTTTGGACCACCAAGAGATCAAATAGAACCTAAGTACACAGCTGATCCAGAGGTAGATCTTTTATCATCTGGGTCAGCAGCCCAGTCAGCATCACAGTAAGCCTACAGAGAAAACGGAACAGTGGAGGTAGGAGTGAACAGTAAACCAGAGGTGATAGTTCCTTTTAGGTAGCGCAGAATACGCTTGACAACTAGCCAATGGGACTCCAAGGGGTGTGCCATGAACTGACATACTTCGTTAGCAGCATAGCGGATTTCTGGGCGTGTGATTGTTGCATACTGCAGGGCCCCTACAAAGGACCTGTAGAGAAGTGGCGAAAAGCAAATGAAGTCATCTTTTAGCAACAACTTGTCTCGGTGCAATTTTATTCACCCTATTGGAGGTTATGCAAACAATCTCCTTCCACTCAACACTAAATTCTTGATTATTATTTTTCTTCTTAAGATCAATTCACATGTTTAAGCAATTTTCAAATGCATCAAATTAAAAACGTTAACACACTGTACATAGTAGAGGAGAAAATGGAGGGCAAGCATTAGGGAACCCCTATTCAAAGTAAGAAAATGGAGGGCAAGCATTAGGGAACCTCTATTCAAAATAAAAGATTATTTTTACTGGTAGCAATCCCTTCAAACTCAACTTTCACTCACTACGGAACAACTAGACAGACTGTACAAACTCCTCGAGTCTCCAACTCCTTCTTACTCTATAGCAACAAAAGGTAATTCTGCATTTCTTAGTTCCACTCGCTACGGAACAACTAGACAGACTGTACAAACTCCTAGAGTCTCCAACTCCTTCTTACTCTATAGCAACAAAAGGTAATTCTGCATTTCTTAGTGTCAGTCTCAGTCATACTTGGATAGTAGATTTTGATGTCTCTGATCACATGACAGATGAATCTACTTTGTTCTCTTCAAATAGTCCATGTGCAGGTAATCAAAAAATAAAAATTGCAGATGGCTCTTTTTCAATCATTGTAGATAAAGAGTCAATTGTGTTGTCACCATTGTTAACTCTTAAAAATGTCTTTCATGTTCCAAACTTATCGTGTAATTTAATCTCCGTAAGCAAATTAGTCCAAGATATAAATTATCAAACTAATTTTTTCCGATTTCACTGTGCCTTTCAGGATTTGAACTCGGGGAAGATGATTTATAGTGCTAAGGAGAGTGGAGGACTCTACTACCTTGACATTGGATCTACATCACAACAACCTTCAAAAACAACAAGTTCCTGCTTTGAGTCTTTTTCTCTTTTAAATTATAGAGATGACAACATTATGGTATGGCATTTTAGATTAGGTCATCCTAGTTTTCGTTACTTAAAACACTTGTTTCCTAAGTTATTTCACAATAAGAACTTTTCTTCATTTAAATGTGAAGCATGTGAGTTTGGAAAGCATCATCGTTCCCAATTTTCAATACAACCTTATAAACCATCAAAACCGTTTTCTATTATTCACAGTGATGTTTGGGACCCTAAACGTACAAGTACACTCTCTCTCAAAAAATGATTTATCACATTTATAGATGACCATACAAGAGTATGTTGGGTGTACTTGTTAAGGGGGAAATCTGATGTTTGTCAGGCTGTAAGGACTTTTGTTTTAATGGTGCAGAACCAATTTCAAACAAATATCCAAGTCTTTAGAAGTGATAATGGCAAAGAATATTTTAATACTATCCTAGATGATTTTTTTCTAAAAAATTGAATTGTACATCAAAGTTCATGGCCTAATACTCCTCAACAAAATGGAGTGGCCGAAAGGAAAAATAGACATTTACTAGAGGTTGCTAGAGCTCCACATTTTTCAAATAAAGTACCAAATTATTTGTGGGACGAAGCTATTTTAACATCTGCGTATTTAATTAACAGAATGCCCTCCAAAATTCCCAACTTTCAAATTCCAATTAATGTCTTCAAAGATTGTTTTCCTAGTACTCGTCTTTTAACTTATTTGACTTTAAAAATCTTTGGTTGCACAACCTTTGCTCATGAACATAAAAATGTTAGAAAACTTGAGCCACGTGCTATAAAATGTATCTTTGTTGGATACTCCCCAACCCAAAAAGGATATAAATATTTTGATCCAAAAAATAAGAAAATGTTTGTCACTATGGATGTTACTTTCTTTGAAAATAAACATTTTTTTATGACACTCATCTTCAAGGGGGGAGATAATCGAAGATTCGTTTCAAATTGAGGACATGAGTTTTTTAAATAACTTATCTTTGCCAGTATCACAAAATTTGGAGACTTTTACACTTGCACAAATAGAAAATGGCCATGATTCTTTATTTGATCCTATTCTTGTTATGAGTAAGGAACCTTGTGAATCCGAGCCTATATTTTCTCTTGTAGAAAACAATGAGAATCCTGAAAACGATGATAATGATGATCTAATAGAAATGCTACAAAATAATGAGTCACTTCAAAAAAACACATTAGAATTAGGAAGCAGGAATTGAAAGGGAGAGGTTTATGTGAAAAAGCACCATAAAGGAAGGGATGAGTCCACATCTCAACACTGTCAGGAATCTGAACCAAGGAATGATCAACCTCATAACAAACGAAAAGGTAAGTTTATCTGTTTCAAAAAGTCGTATTTTGTATCCTGATATAGATGATCCTGTTGCCATTAGAAAACCTATCAGATCTTGCACTAAACACCTAATTTCCAATTTTATATCATATTCAAATTTGTCTTCTTCTATATCTGTCTTCACCTCAAAATTGTCTAGTGTAGAAATTCCAAAAAGTATACAGATTGCACTAGAAATTCCAAAGTGGAGAGAAACTGTACTTGAGGAGATGAAAGCTCTTGAAAAGAACAAAACCCGGAGTGTTATGTCACTACCAGAAGGCAAGAAGACAATTGGATGCAAATGGGTTTTTACTGTGAAATATAATTCATATGGGTCAATTGAAAGGTACAAGACTCGCTTGGTGGCTAAAAGTTTCACTCAGACCTACGGTATAGATTACTCAGAGACATTTGCTCCTGTTGCAAAATTGAACACTGTCAGAATTCTTTTATCGCTTGCTGCTAACCTGGATTGACCCCTACATCAGTTAGATGTTACGAATGTCTTTCTTAATGGAGATCTAGAAGAAGAAGTATATATGGACATTCCTCCTAGCTTTGAAAACAAATTTAGATCAAATGTGTGCAAACTAAATAAATCTTTGTATGGATTAAAGCAGTCTCCTAGAGCTTGGTTTGAAAAATTCACTCGGTCCATAACGAAACAAGGGTACATCCAAGGACAAGCTGACCACACCTTGTTCACAAAGTTCTCCCACGATGGGAAAGTTGTTCTCTTGATCGTTTATGTTGATGATATTGTCCTTACTGGAGAAGATACAGTGGAAATTGCAAGAGTAAACGAGAAATTGGCTTTTGTCTTTGAATGGTATTGTGGTTTCACAGTAGAAATACATTTTAGACTTGTTGAACAAAACAGGAATGAGTGGATGTCGTCCTGTAGATACCCCAATGGATCCTAATGCTAAACTTTGGGGAGAAGGTAATGTTCCTGTTGATACTGGAAGATATCAGAGATTGGTTGAGAAACTGATTTATTTGTCACACACCCGACCTGATATTACTTTTCAGTTAGTGTAGTGAGTCAGTTTATGCATTCTCCTTTCGAAGAACATCTTGAGGCAATCTATAGGATATTGAGATATTTGAAGGGAAATCCAGGAAAAGGATTATTTTTTAAGAAGACTAGTGAAAGAAATATTTCTATCTACACCGATGTTGACTGGGCAGGTTCAGTCACAGATAGAAGATCAACCTCTGGATATTATAATTATGTTTGGGTAATCTTGTGACATGGAGGAGCAAAAAACAATGAGTTGTAGCAAGGAGTAGTGCAGAAACCGAGTTTAGAGCTATATCTCAGGGTATTTGTGTAGGATTATGGATCCTTAGAGTCCTAGATGAACTTCAGATGAAAATTGAGCTTCCATTGAAATTGTACTCTGATAGTAAAGCTGCTATTAGAATTGCTTATAATCCAGTTCAACATGAAAGAACCAAGCATATCGAGATTGATCAACACTTCAAAAAGGAGAAGTTAGATGTTGGAATCATATTTCTACGCTTCGTGACTTCAAGACAGCAAACTGCAGATATCCTTATTAGGAAAAGAGAAAGAGAGCATAGTGAATGAGAGATTATGTTATCTTTTGTAACTAACTCATTGAGATTTAATATTACAAGGTGTATAGTATTTATAAGCTAACATTGACAGTTGTTGCAATAGCTTAGTAGCTAACTAACACAGTGTCAGCTCAGCATAACAAACTGAGTTTGGCATACTTAAACTGACTACTCTAATATTTTCCCCTCAAACAAAGGTATCTCTCTGTGACAGTGTAGTTTTGTCAAGCACCTTGAGTTGATCTCTAAGTACCAGAAATCTAAGAGCTGAAAGAGGTTTTGTGAGAATGTCTGCATTCTGGTGAGTAGCAAGGATGTGCTTGACAGAAAAAGTTTTATTGAGAACTTTTTCTCTTAAGAAAAAAATGTCAAGTTTCATGTTTGTTTTTGCATGCAACACTGGATTGAGAGAGAGAGAGAGAGAGAGAGAGAGAGAGAGAGAGAGAGAGAGAGAGAGAGAGAGAGAGAGAGAGAGAGAGAGAGAGAGAGAGAGAGAGAGAGAGAGAGAGAGAGAGAGAGAGAGAGAGAGAGAGAGAGAGAGAGAGAGAGAGAGAGAGAGAGATATTGTACTAAGATTGTCACAGTATAGAATAGGAGCTAGTGTAGGGACTTGCAATTCTGAGAGAAGTGATTGTATCCAAAGAACCTCTGAAGTTGTACTGGCTAGGCTTCGATACTCAGCTTCAGTACTAGATCTAGCAACTAGGGTTTGCTTCTTTGACCACCAAGATACTAAGTTTGGTCCAATGTAGATACATGATCCTGATGTGGATTTCCTATCATCAGGATCTGAACCCCAATCAACATCAGAATATGCAGAGATCTGCAATGGGTGAATGGGAGATGCAGGCAGAAAATGCAGGCCATGATGTAGTGTCCCTCTGAGGTACCTTAAAATCCTCTTGACAGCAACCCGGTGACTTTGTAAGGGTTGAGATAGAAATTGGCAAGCTTTATTGACTGAGAAACTTATCTCAGGTCTATTGATGGTGGCATATTGCAAAGCCCCAATTACTGATCTATAGTAGGAGGCATCTTGCAGATAATCTGAACCATGTTTAGTCAATTTCAGATTTGACACCATAGGAGTAGGGAGACTCTTGGCTTCACACATGTTAGTCTTTGCCAAAAGATCTCTGATATACTTTGTGACAAAAACAAGCCTCCATTAGACACCTGAGCCACTTCAATCCCCAAAAAAATAGTTGTGTACCAAGCTGCTTAAGGGAAAACTGAGAAAGCAGTTGAGTAATAAGAGTTTGCATATGGCTAGGAGAGTCACCTGTGACAATAATGTCATCTACATACACTAGCATAAAGATGGTATGAGTGGATTTCCTAAGTGTAAAACGGGAGGGATCGCACTTGCTGGTGACAAATCCAAAAGAATGCAGAGTTGCTATAAGCCTTTCAAAACAGGCCCTGGGGGCTTGTTTTAAACCATAAATGGCTTTGTTAAGTTTGCAAACTGTAGATGAATTAGCTTGAACAAAACCAGGTGGTTGTTGCATATAAACCTCTTCAGCAAGAATTTCATTCAAAAAAGCATTGTTCACATCCAATGGGGTGATATGCCACTGCCTGGTAATGGCAAGAGTAAGAACAACCCTGACAGTCACAGGTTTGACTACAGGAGAGAAAGTCTCCTGAAAATCAAAGCCATGCACCTGATGGAAAACCTTTGCAGCTAGCCTAGCTTTGTATTTTAGGATAGAACCATATGGATTTTGTTTGATCCTAAAGACCCATTTACATCCTATGGCTCTTCTGCCAGGAGGGAGACTAGTCAACTGCCATGTGTTGTTTGTGATCAAGGCAGAGTATTCAGTCTTCATGGCCTTAAGCCATTAAGGGTGAGTAAGAGCTGCCTTGTAGGAAGTAGGTTCCAGTTCAGTAAGCAGCAAGGTAGGATGAAGCCTTGGAAGAACAATGCCATTCTTGGCTCTGGTGATCATAGAATGAACATTAAGAGGATTAATGGGTGGTGATGAAGAGTAAGCGGAAGATTCAGCACTGTGAGATTCCCCCTGACTAGATGCAGAGTTAAGAGACTGAGAACTAGGTGAAATAGTTCCAGAGTTTTGCAGAGAGGAACTGTGAGCAGTGGAAGAGAAGGTGAATGGCACAGGAATGGTGGAATGAGTCAACTGAGGTGACACATTCTGACTGGGAAAAAGAGAGAGATGGGGAAATCTAATCTCATTGAAGATTACATCTTTAGAGACAGATTTTGCCATCTGCTGCTAGGCATTTGTACCCCTTGTGTTGAGAGGAATATCCCAAAAATAGACATTCCTTGGTGTGATAAGCAAATTTATGAGAGTTGTAGGGTCTTAGGGGAGGGTAACAAGCACACCCAAAAACCTTGAGAAACTTGTAATCTGGTTCAGAGTTGTAAAGAGCCAGATAAGGAGACTTCATATCCAAAACTGACGTGGGCATTCGATTAATCAAATAGGTGGTTGCCTGGAGGGCATGGTCCCAGAATTTTAGAGGCAGTGAGGCATGGGAGAGCAGGGTCAACCCTGTTTCAACAACATGCCTATGCTTCCTTTCCACATAACCATTCTGGTGATGTGTGTGTGGGCAGGTGAACCTATGTAGTGTGCCTTGTTCTGTGAGAATTGGTGTGAGAGGTTGAAATTCTCCCCCTCCATCAGTTTGTACCACCTTGATTTTGCACTTAAACTAAGTCTCAACAAATGCCATAAGATTAATAAAAGCTATAGTTACCTCTGATTTTAACTTAAGTAGAAAAATCCAAGTAAAGCATCAACACATGTGAGAATATACTTGAAATCTAAGGTTGATACCATAGGTGCAGGGCCCCACACATCAGCAAATATTAAATCAAAAGGAGCATTGTAAACTGTGCTAGAGTGTGTGGAAGGTAATCTGTGAGCTTTGCCTATGCAACAAGCATTACAAAAATCCAATTTAGATTGATGAGGAACGACAATGTTACATTTGAGGAGTACATGTTTAAGAACCTCATGATGAGGATGGCCAAGCCGTTGGTGTCATTGAGCATACAAAGAAGGTCCTAGGACATTGGCAGCCTTATTCACATCAGAATTAGAACTAGTAGATACTACAGGACTAGTGAGTGTGTGAACAAGAGGTGACTTATTAGATATAGCAGGGGAGTTGATAGCCTGTAGAGCTCCAAAGGAATAAAGTTTATCCTTGCCAAGTGACCCTTGCAGCACCACTTCAGATGTAGCTTGTGATTTTACAACACATTTATCTAGGTGAAATTCAAAGAATACCTGATTATCTTTGGCAAACTGACTAACAGATATAAGATTCTTAGTGATGCTAGGAACCAACGACAAATTATGAAGTGTGAGTGTGAGTGTGACATGTGGTTTGTGTGGATTGAAAAGAGGTATTGCCAACAGAGGTAATAGAAAGACCTAAACCATTGCCAAGAAGCACTTGGTCAGAACCTGTGGTTGAAATGTTGTCCAGAAAATGTTCAGCGGAGTTTGTGACATGATGTGTAGCACTTGAGTCAGGATACCAAGTTGTTGAAGTGGAAGGTCCAGAATAAGCCTTTGATCCTGTGAGATATGCCTGAGGTTGTTTAGCAGAGAAAGCTGGATAAGGCTGAGCAACAATGCCAGGAGCAACACTAGGTGCTGAAACGGTCCAAGGTGAACTGGATGGAGGTGCTCTCCACTGATTTGGATGTGGTTGTGGAGTAGGAGAGGCATACCAAGGAGTCACAAAATTAGCTGAGGGCTGAGGCACAAATGAAGGATTGTGTCACTGATTAACACTAGGTGCTGAAACGGTCCAAGGTGAACTGGATGGAGGTGCTCTCCACTGATTTGGATGTGGTTGTGGAGTACGAGAGGCATACCAAGGAGTCACAAAATTAGCTGAGGGCTGAGGCACAAATGAAGGATTGTGTCACTGATTAGGGCTTGGTTGTTGAACAGAAAACTTGAAGTAGCATACCTTTGCATCGTGCCCTACTTTGGAACAGATATGGCACTGTACACGGTTTCTACCACCGTGGCGGCCTCCACCACGTGAATTGAACGACCGACCACCACAATTAGGGCGAGTAGCCCGTAATGTGGTTGCGACAACGCAGAATCAACAGAATTCGCAACTTTGGATTAAGGAGATGAGGTAAAATTACCTTGCGTGAGATTCACAGTTAGTGATTCAAGTGATGCAGTCCTTGGAGTACGATCCAAACGTGCTTCTTGAAAGAGAAGCATCGTTTCAGCAACGACTAGCTCACAAGGTTGATCGCGATACTGAATAATGGACGAAAGAGCTTAATACTCCGATGGAAGTCCATCAACAATCGTTTTAAGCTAGTCACAGTGCGAAACAGGATTTCCAATAGATTCAAGAATATCACAGATTTGTTGGATGCAACTTAGATATTGTGCATTCGTACGATCTCCTTTCTCCATGGATCGCAACTCATAGCGAAGTTGCCCGGACTTGGCGTAGATTTGCGTGCGCTGAAATTGAACAATGACTGACCAAACTTCAAGTACGTGAACACATTTCACAACGCGTGGAAGAACCGCATTAGAGAGAGTAGTGAGAAGCCATGTGATCAGAAGCGAATTCTCCTGATGCCACTGCTGATACGCTGGATTTTTGTTGTCGGCCGCTCGATCTTCAGTTGAGAGAAATCTTGGAGGAATCATCGGATTAAAAAGATGCTGGTGAAGCTTGTGAATACGAATGATGCCTTCAACTTGTTGCTTCCATGAGAGGAAGTTGATGTTATCTAGCTTGACGTTGATGTGCTGAGCAAAGGTTTTGAAGGCGTTTTTGAGAGAAGAAGATACAACCGGTACTTGAGAAGATGTAGTTCCATTCATCGGAGTACTTGGATCCGGTGGCAGAGAACCGTTAGAAGCGGAAGAAGTCATGGCTGTGATGGATCACAAGCTCATGATACCATATTAGGAAAAGAGAAAGAGAGCATAGTGAATGAGAGATTATGTTATCTTTTGTAACTAACTCATTGAGATTTAATATTAATCCTTGTCAAAAGTTTGGCAAGACCTACTTTTGAGCATTTGATAAAAAAGTTGGGCATGATAGATATTTATGCACCAACTTGAGGGGGTGTTGGAAAATATTATATTTCCGGTCTTATTATTTCCTTTATTGATATATTTATTTTTCTTTATTTTCCTTTATTCTCCATTAAGGAGAAAATCAATTATATTAATTGTATCTTTTCTATATAAACCAGCATAAGACTGAGGAATAAAATACAACAGCTTTTACCTTTTTTTTCCAATAGAAACAAAACTCAACTGGTTTTGAGTCCAACAGAATAATAAGGAGAAGGTAGCAATGGAGCATAGTATGGGAACATTTCATCAATTGGAGCAAAAATGAGCTTCGAACAAGACCCAACAGCATTCTCGTCAGTTCCACTGCATATCCCCAAACAAATACCTATTAAACACCTTAGTTCGTATCTATATCGATCATATTTGTTATACAATCATTTCATTAGTTCAGTTGTACAAAATACCTATAAGAAAAGATGATTAGGGATAATGGTCAATAATTTACACATTACCTGTTAGAGATAGGGGTGTTCGCGGTGCGGTTTGGACGGTTTTTATGCAAAAAATCATCCGAACCGCAAGAGAAAAAAGTATGCGGTTTGGTTTGGTTCGGTTGACTTTAAGAAATAAAACCGAACCAAACCAAACCAAACCAATGCGGTTTGGATTGGTTCGGTTGGTTCGGTTTTTTATAATATTTTTATTGAGTCATACATACACCTATAGAGAACAACATAATTTTGTATTTAGTCATTCATACATAATCAAATAGCAACAAAACTCATCATATTTAGACAATAAATTCTCATTCAATATACAAAAATAAGATTAGATCAAAGTGGAATAAAAAACATAAATAGTAGTATAAAAAAATATCAAAAACATTACAATAAAAAGAAAAAACAGAGGATAGGAAAGATTAGAGAAGATGAAAAAGAAAGATCATAAGATATGTGATATTATAGAAGAAAAGTGCGATAAAAACGTAAGTGGATGAGAAAAAAATAATATAAAAAAGGAGAAGATGAATATGAAAAAGAAAGAACATAAGATAAGAGAGATTAGAGTAGAAGAAATGAGATGTACATAGCAAATATGATGAGAAGAATGTGTGATACTACTCGAAGAGATTTGAGAATATTGAAACTAAAACTCTAAGTGTGACTAAGAGAATATTTGTATGGTTAAGGCATAATAGATTTAAGTTTTGGGTTGAATGTGGGATAAACGAAGTTTGGATTGTAACATAATGCGGTTTGGTTTGGTTTAGTTCGGTTTAAAAAATACAAACCGTAAACCGAACCGAACCGCGCGATTTTGTTAAATAATGACCCAAATACATCCGAACCAAGTACGATTTTTTTGCGGTTTCGGTTTGGTTTGGTTTGCGGTTTTCTATTGGGTTGGTTTGGTTTTGAACACCCCTAGTTAGAGATGAATGTCCCAATAAACAAAAGCATCTTCTTGAGTAAGATAGTGGCCTTCAAGTCTAATAAGTTCAAGCATGTGCAATGAAAAACTAACTTTAGGAACATCGCTTGAATGAATAAATGTTTATAGTGATCACACAAAAAAGTTGTTGACATTACAGTTTGGCATTTGAAAGCAAACATGAACATACCTCTTAGAATTCAATTGTATAACCAAGAGGCATGCCTACTAAGTTGCTAGTGAATCTTGTAGGCCAACTATCATCATTCCATTTACCATTCAATTGTATAACCAAGAGGCATGCCTACTAAGTTGCTAGTGAATCTTGTAGGCCAACTATCATCATTCCATTTACCGCACCATTGAAGCCTATGCAAATGTAATTACAGCGATTTTTGGCCAAACATAAGAAATACTGCCTCTATACATAACAAACGTGAATTGAGTTCAAATGTAAAATGTGAAAACGAAGATTCAAAATAGAAAATCATACTTAATATGATTTCATATCGTGGAAGTCAAATCTTCATATCAGTAGTGAGCTTTGAAACTTAATATGATTTCATAATTTGGAAGTCAAATCTTCATATTAGTAGTGAGCTTTGAATCTGTAAAATGAACACAAATTCGATAAACCAACTTCAATTTTAGTTGTCAAAACGCAATAACTTCTCTCATTTAGTCTTGAATCCAAACCCTAAGGATGTGAGCTGTGCATTTACAATCATGTGACTCTGTCACATATATCCTTGTGTCAAAAGAGAATCATCAAACATACTTATCTAAAACCTAAAAAGACATCATTTGACCTTGCTTCATAGCTGGCAATTGATGCTGAAATCCTGATAGGGCCTTGCCTGAAGATTCTAACATCAGAGTCACCACCCAAAAAGTACACATCACATCTTCACAATCCAAATTGCGAGTCAAATAAGCAATTTCAACGCTTCTCCTAACCATGTTTTCACCTTCATCAGAAAACTTATTTCTCTTAAAACCTTTAACAGTGGCCTATGCACATTACCAAAAACTACCTCTGATTCAGTTTTATTAGTAATAAAAATACAACTAGAGACAACAGATTTTTGCAAACAGAACTCACAAGATAAGAAAATGCGGTTATAATGTCTGCACCATTTTCCAAGTAATCAAGCTGCCCCTGCTTTATAGAGAGCATGCTGGTGATAACTGATAATAAAGGTGCACCAGGTCCACAGAATTCACTTGATACCAATAATTCTGTAAGCCATTTAAAAGAAGAAGAAAAATGAGAACAAACAAAAATCCATCAGAATAGACTCACTAATACTCAAAAAACCACTGAAAAGTGAAACCTATTCAAAGTAAAAGATTATATTTACTGGTAACTTTCATGGCATTCAAATGATAAATGTCAGCCATCTTCCTTTTATGGTATGTTGTAAAATGATAGTATAAAAATTATATTATATCAAAACCCAATTGTAAGCAGCTAAAACAAAGGACAAATGCATACAAGGATGTGACAGCGCTGCATAGTAAATTTTGTGTAGACTAATATTAAACGAAAGGATGTGAAATTATAAGGTGTATTCCTTTATCATTCATTGTGTCATTATACCTCCAAAGATCCTCATGCATCTTAGTGCTCTCACATTAGGATTGTTCTGTCACAAGGAAGAAGTCATAAGCTCACCTTGCATGCACTCTCAAGAAGTCATAAGTAGCCTTAGCTTACAAGCCTTGTCTTTCTCTAAGTTAAATCCAGGTGGGAGGGGACCTCCATGTAAATTTCCTCTTCAAGGTTGTCATGTAGGAAAGCATTTTTGACATTGAACTGCCGCAAATTCAATCCATAGTTAGCTGTCAAAGATAACAAAATTCTGACAGTGCTCATTTTTGTAACGGGAGAAAAACTCGCATGATATTTGTTGTAAATAAGTTATTTTTACTACTATTAGTAGTAATTTATATTCGGGCTTTTAGTCCATTAGTTAGGCTCATTAGATTAGAATAGTCTTATATAAAGAGATTGCAATTTTAACATACTTAGAAATATATTATTCAGTTCCAAACATGGTATCAGAGCTCTTGTTCGGGAGGGTTTCGCTTCCGCATAAAAAAACCCTAGCCACCTTGATTGTGGTTTCTTTTTCAAAACCCTAGCCACCTTAACTGTGGTTCTTTTTTCAAAACCCTATCCGCCTTAATTGCGGTTCTTATTTTAAAACCCTAGCCGCCTTATTTGCGGGTTTAGATTCAGAAACACTGTTCACCGGAAAACTATCCATCAATGAAACACTGTTCATCCAAAACACAGATTAACGCAGCAGCACTGTTCACTTTTAAAAAACAATTGAAGGTTACAGGCATCTTCAAAGACGAAGTATCAGAAGAAGAATTGGATCCATGAAAATATCAGAAGAAGAATTGGATCAACTCAACAAAGACGAAGTAGAGAGGCTAAGATCCCTCTTAAGTAAGTTAGAAAAACCAACAGGTACTTCTATGTTGGTTCATTCAGGTACATTTCCATTTTCACTTGGTAAGTATCAATTTTCTTTTGGATTTAATGCCTCAGATAAACCCTTTAACCAATATTGGATACTGGATTCTAGAGCCACTGATCACATGACACCTTTACCCACACACTTTTCTACTTATTCACCATGTCCTAGCAGCAAGGAAATATCCATTGCAGATGGTACCCTTAGAACTATAGTACTGGCTAGTGACATGAAAATGATATTAAGCTGTAGAACCCTACTTACCACTTTTCTACTAAAGTTATTTTCATATACTACCTAGTTGCATAATTTCGTAGCTAGTAAGTATCATTGCTTTTTGTTCTTGTATTACCTAGATGCTTAATTGCACATCTAGAAATCTTGGATACCTTAAGTTTATTTGCTTGTCATCATATACCATCATTCATCATTAAAGTTTGCATTACTAGTTATACTTGTCCATTAGGCCGCAAAGTCACACGTAACACAAATATGAAGCAGCACTTTTATCTAAGCACATAATACATTATAGCACAAAAACATCATAGTACACACTTGTCATTAACAATACTTGTAATATCCACTACTAACCGAACTTCATGTCACTAACACTAATGTACATTATTGATACAGAAGAATGATGTTCTACTAGAGGAATTAACAAGTTGGTAGCTAGTGAATCTAGCAGAGTAAACACCAAGAATATACCCATACGGGTTCAGGGACAGCATAATTCAATTTTCATTTCAAGTCTCATATTCTGAAGTTCATTCATCTACTAAACCAACTAAGTAAATAACATTCAAAATTCATCACAAATCCAAATAAATAATATATTAAACAATTATATCATCTCACCATTCATATTAAGAGAACAAGTATTCATAGACATTAACACAAACACTTAACATGCAACATCAATTACAATAATTTTTCTTCTATGAACACCCTGGAGATGCTTTAAAGTTTAGGATTAAAACTATGTCGCCTAGAACAATTTGAAAAGGGAATCTGAAATTTGACCTTGCTTGCATCTTCAATGGTGGAACCCTAACTCCCATTTTTTGGAAAGAGGCGTGAGGTTGCTGCATGTTGCTCTTAAACAGAATTTTCCTTAGACAGCAAACGATTTTGAGATGATGGAAGGAAGAGAGGTTTGGGGTTTACGAAGAAGATAGGAAAAGCGATTTCATTCGGTGATGAAGGAACAGACTTTCGATCGGTGTTGAAGAAAAACGATTTTCGGTGATAGAAACTGAATCAATTGAAGTTCAACCGGAAGAACAGATATAGCAAATTTCCTTAGTGAAAAAATTAGTTTTTTAACATTAAGAAAAATATTTTATTTGGGTTTAGAGGTAGTCACGAGTGTATGACACTTTACACATGCAATTAATTAAAATGTAGTAAATATGATTATGAATCTTTTTTTCTTTAACATGTGGCGTGTATCAATGGAATTCATGTCACCATATATTTTTCATGTCACCAAATTTTATCACGTTATGTTTTTTTTATTACAAATAATATTATTATAATTGTTTATAAATTAGGGATTTATTGTGTTCATTGTGTTCTTCTTTCTATTACCCTTTTTCAATGTTTATAGTCTTCATCTTCCTCAATTTCTCAATTTCTTCCTCTTTTTTTTTATCCAACAAACTAGCCGAAGATAAACAAATCATTCTAATAACAATAACACAACCTAAAGCACCAATTTTGAATCTCAATAAAGCTACCTTCATGCCTAAATTTCAAACACTTAACAAAACACGCACACTGCAAAACCACATATGAAACCCCTAAAGATCAAACAACAATAAAACCCAAACTACGAAATACCTTAAACAAAACCCAATTCAACGAATTTTATAGCAAATTAAAACCCTAAGTTTGAAAAATCAAACAAAAGGGTCTGAAACACCATACTTGCGTGGAATAAAACGAAGTGAACAAGAGGGTTGTATTGTGTGGTTCAATTGTTGTTGTTTAGAGTGTAAGGAAGGGGATGAACAGTGATGGTGATTAGGAGTGATGTTGGTTTTGCGAGATGGTGAGGAGAAGAATGAGGGAAGGTTTTTGTGTGATGCAAAGAGAAAGAAAAAGGTAGTCACAATGAGTATGGGTTTGTTGGAGAAGGAAGTATTGATGAAAGAGAATTTATGAGGCTTGTATTTAGGATTTTTGCAAAGAAAGTTATTGAAGATGAAGAACAATGGAGAAAGTTATTTTCAATTATTTTTTAACAATTAAAATAAAGTTATATTTAATGAAAATATGAATTTAAGTATTTTGTAAATTAAATGATTTAATTTATTATTAAAATAAACTCATTTGATGACATGGAATACATAGGTGGTTTGGTTTAAATATAACCGATTGTTTTTTGTTCGATTCAAAAACTGAATCAAACCAATAAAAACTGAGGTGGTTTGGTTTAGTTCTTGATTTTAGTTTTTAGGAACCACCAAACTGATGAACTGAACCGATGACTTTAAATACATACTTAATCTTTTATTTAGCCAATTGATAAGCCCAAAATTTGTATAGGTCCAACATTTTTTCATCTTTGTTTACATCTCCTTTCTTTGAACCAAATATGTAGCCAAAACCTAACTCCAAACATAAAAAATAGAAACCATAAGCCATAAAAATGTGTCTCACCAAATTGTTGTTTTGGCTATCTATCATCATTATTTCTCTTGTCATCGTCATTCTTATTGGTTATGGTTTCCTTACTCAACTTCAAGTTCTCTTCGTTACTTTTCATCTTCTTTTCTTTATCTTTTATGTTTCTTCTTCAATGAATTTCCTTCTAGTCTTGTTACAAAATAGTTTTATATGTGTGATTGAGGTGTGTGTTCGCTCTCGAATTTGGAGAACAACCTCTGGTTTTCCAATCTCACTGAATTGGTTTACTTGCAGGACCAACCACACAAATCCTAGGACACATGTGCAAGTTTTTGATGAAGTTCTGAACTCTTAGAGTAAGAAGTCTTTGAATCTTTGATTTGATTGGTTATGTCTTTCATATACGAATGATTTTGATTAGATTATTTTAAGTAAATTTGACAAAGTAAATTTGACAAAATTAAAGACTTGCATAAAGTAAATGATGAAAGATAAATTGGCTGGTAAATGTAAAGGAAAGAATAAATTGGTAAAGAACTTTGAATTTAATAAAACTTAAACAAATGGTGTTGTTCACACGTACATTTTCTAGATAAAACTCTTTTTCTCTCACACGAGTACTTTAGAGTATTTTTGCAGGAATTTTGTACAAGTTTTTCCACACTAAATCTAACAAACAATATCCTATTTATATACAAATAAAATAACTGCTACCAACGGAAAAATTCTAAGACTGACGACACTTGACATTTTGCATGTTTTCTTTCTTCAAAAAACTTCCACGCGTCCTTCTGCCAAACGAAATAACTGTCTGAATTTGAATTTATCCTTAATGTCGAAGCGATGCGTCCCTTCAAGCTTGTCGAATTTTCAAAACATAACACATTAACCAAATCTGTAGAAATAATGCATCGTTCTTCCTTGTCGAAACGTCAAACGCTTCAGGTGTCACCCAATTTCTGTCGAACTGTCGAAAACAACATATCAACTGAAATTGTCGAAATAACTCTTCAAGTATATTTCTTCAATTCCCTTCCTTTGTAAATATCTTCCTCTATCAAAGAACATAATTTTATCTTTCAAATCATGATGTCGAAAATATGTGTCTACAAATTGCCCCCCAGCAAAGGTCTTTTCGACTATTTTGGAGAAAAGTCATTTGTTGTCGAGAATTGCTTCGACGCCATATCAACTTTTTATTTTCATCATTTCCAAGGTTAGATATTTCAAATCCCCAGAAATCTTCATCATCATATCTTTTCTCAAAACGTCAACTCAGCCCACGTTCTAGATAACTATTACACTACCTCCTCAGGCTAGGCCATCATGAGTTTTTTCAACTGCCATTAACCTTTCACCATCACCGTTGAAATTTGACACGTGTCCCATGATCAATCAAACGCTTACATCACCTTCCTATAAATACCCAGTTTCTTCTTTTATGAAACTTTTTCACTTCTGAACTTATTTTTCCTTACAATCGACTTCCAAATGTCATTCACCTTCTCTGAAAACAAATTTTCTTTCTCTCAACAATGGCATCTTCAAGCAACAAGAAGATTAAAGATACAACTTCTCTTCCTCCAGCGCACAAATTATATGGACCAGTGACTATGGGAAACAATCAGTATGTTCCTGAGCCTCCAAATGAAAGAGACAAAACAAGTATTTATCAATCCCAGGTATTAATCCCAGTATTTATTTATGGTACTTGCCATGCAATGTTAGATCCACTTCTTAACCCAAATACCGATCAAACTCGTTTAAAAGAGTTCTTTCCCACATATTCCCACTCAAGATCCATAGGTGCTGGAGCAAGATCCAAACCTAGTGGAACATCTACTGAAAATCCTGAAACAGCATCTGCTTCTGCAGAAATAGATTTAACTTACTTGAACCAAACTATAATTTTTAGGAGTTGTCCCTTAACAAAAAACCCTTCTGATTACCTAGCTTGGTTAACTAAAATCGAAAAAGTTAAAGGAAAATTTTGGAAATGCATTGGTATTTTCGACTCGATTCAATTGTCGAAGGTAGGCCCCAATTATTTCCCAAGCATGATCTTAGCTTCCCTTTACTTTTGGGATAGCACTTATAACAACTTCCATCTTCCTTGTGGGATGGTCACCCCAACCTTCTTCGACATAGCTGTCATAGTTGGCCTTAGCCCTGTAGGAATAAACTTCGACCCCACAGTTTTGGATGACAATACCATAGCCTTCGACACTAGTTTTGCCTCTTATTCTCTATTCATAGCTCACTATCACGATCAAGATACCACTAAAGTTTCTGATATAAAGCACATAGCCTTTTTGACCCTCTGGTTGTCGAAATTTATTTTTTGCTCCCGTTCCCTTCAAGTTGTCAAGAAATACCTCACTATTGCTAACCAACTCTATGCTGGGAACAACCTTTGTTTAAGTGAAATGGTTCTAGCAAACCTTTACGAATCACTTAGTGAGGGTGTAGAATTTTGAAAACTGTCAATAAAAAGGGCAAATTAAGCTTGGCAGGACCCTTTTGGCTCCTACAACTATGGCTTAATGTTACTTTTGAGGCTGCTATTCCTGTCAAGGACGAGGTGGATGAAGAGGGAGTGAATAACAGGACCGTTGAATGGCATAGGTTAGTACAACTAACCCCATCTGATGAGGGAACTAGCCTTCGACGCTCTTTCACAAATTACATAATGATGTTTTCCAAAAGGTACAACTTTACCTCAACTATGGCACCCTTTGCCAACAGGACTGTTGGACCTAAATGGTTCACCAAACAACTCCCCTTTGAGATGCAAAAAGATGAAGATACCTTTTTGGTTATCTGGGAATCAATTTTTGAACCAAGACTCCTTTTCTCCCACCACAACATGAACAACACCAAGATTGCTCTCATTGTTTATCAGCCTAACCTTGTTGCTCGATAGTTTGGGTTGATTCAAATAAAACCAAAATCCATCTACCCAAAGAAAGGCTCCATCATTTTTCACAACTCTTTCCACAACGCAGAAAAAAGCATGGAGTTGTCGGAGAAGTTTACTGATGAAACCCTGGAGATTCGAGCAGTGATCCTTCGACCTTCTTTCCTCTGTACTCAAGAATTTGATGTTTGGTGGAAAGATTATTACCTCACCAGATTTTTCGACGTGACATCCTTTACAACTCTTCTGATAAACGCTTTTGCTTTTGTACAGGATCGAACAAAGAAAGGTACTCAACAACATATTAAAGAAATCCAAAGATTTCAAAAGTATTTTGAAACCATTTAAAGACCAAATGATCTTAGTCGAACCATGGGCGAAGCAGCAGTGACTTTGAAACAAAAATTCACAAAAAAACTGGGGAAACTGACGTTGCCTACGTATGTTCGACCAGAAATAGGTTATGATTTGGCATACAGCTATTATCCACCAAAATTTCCCCTTCTACCTTCTGTTGAATTTGGTGTGGCTTTGAGCATTCCATTCCCAGACTGGTTCGTTTGTGGATCTGATCTGAAGTTGCTTCGTGAATCTTGCAAAAAACATGATGAGCAAGTGGTTCTGACTAAGTATCATTTGGACAATTTCCCACAGCACCTTCATATTGGCATAGAACACATTCGCGTGGAATCTCCCATACTTGAAGGTGTTAAAGAAAACACAATTTTCTATTTCGTTCTAACTTTATTCTCATGTGTTTCCTTTTGTGTTTATTTATTTATTTATTTCTCTGTTTTTAGCTGTCAAGATTACTGCCAAGAAAACTCCTGGCAAAAGTAGCCTTGGAAAGGTGGTCGAAAAACCAACCCCTACTGTAAAAAAGGTTTTGACAAAAGACATCAATCTTTCTTTCATGTAGTAGATTTACTCTGCCTATACTAACCAAATTTCTCTTTGGTGTTTTAAGTGAATCGAAAACCACCAACTAATTAAAAAAGAAAACAAGAGGAGGCAAAGGTGATTTCTGAAGAATCCAGGGACGAATCTCCATAACAACAACCTCTTAAAAGGAAGAAAACCCTGAAGATCAAGACGGACGCTTCCTAGAGGTCTCTTGTCAAATCCAGGAGAACTCCTCCCACCAGTCCAATTACCAAAACCCATACAAAAGATGCTAAGAGTGGGAATTCTAGATTTCATACTGAGTTCCCTCAGGTAATTTCGACAGATGGAACCCAATTTTTATTGTATTTTCTTTTGTTCTGACTTTTGCTTGTTCTCATGTCTAGGTTATGGTCGAAGAACAACCTGCAGCAGGAGAAGCACCTCAATTCCAAAGCACTTCTGCTTTTAAGGCTATTGGTTCTACTCCAATTCTCCTAGGGGTTCGACTAAAGAGTCAAGGGCAGAAGTAGATCAAATAAAAACCAATCCTCCAACTGAGACAATTTTGTCAGAGAAAGTACAAAAGGAGACTAACCCAAAAGATGATGAACCTGAAACCCAAACTATAGCAGACTTCGACACCAATATGGATGAACAGTCTGATGATAATTCTCCTCCTCATCCAGGATTCAATATTGAGAAGGATGATGATGCTCCCATGGATGATAAGGTCGAAGATGTTAATGAGGGAAAAACTATTGATGGTGAAGGTAGCCAAAAAATGGACCAAGCTGCTGGAGCTGGAGAAAGCAATGAAGGGAAAACTGTTGAGGAAGAGGAGAATCAGTCGAAACAGAGAGATGTTGAACTGATTTTTGGGCAAAGTACTCGACCAATTCCTGTACAGACTCTAGGAACTTCTCCAACAACTGGTTCGACCAGTCTCTCTCGTGAGGAGCTTGAGAGCTTGAAAGTGAAAAAACATTTAGACTATCTGAAGGCTATGCTCAGCGCTCGCTACAACTTTCAAGACTCTTCCTACAACAGTTTGACTACCTCTGGGGCCACTTCTGAGGTTAGGTCACTCGATGCCACCATGATTGAGATCAAAAACAAAATACTTGGTGTGGACTTGTTCAAGATTTTGGGCGAAAACCCCACTGCCCAGTTCAGCCTGAAGAAACTCCTCAAACAAGTAAATGTTTTGGAGGCCTCTGCCGAAGAAAGTCGCCTGGTGATGGATCTAACCTACATGATCGACATGGTGAGCGCAAATTTAAATCGTCAAAAAGAGTTCTCCCAACAAATCTCTTCAAAGTCTAAGGTTCAAACTGTTGAGTGGGATGTTATGGCTGCTTCGACTGATAAAGTTTCAGAGCTATAAAAACTTTCTGAAGTTTATTCTAAGGATGTTGCTGAATGCGATATTAATATTCAAAATTTGGAGAAGCAAATATCCAATCTTCAGTAAAAGATTACCCAAGAGAAACAACGTAAAGCATGCCTTCAGCAACCCAAGCAAGATGAGATTGACGAAGAGATTAAGGTGGGACTTCACCATGCAGACAAAGCTCAACAACTAAGTCAGGAGATTGACAACCTTTCTCACAGCAAGAGCCTTTGCGAATGTCGACTCCAGATCCAAAAAAGGAAATTTGAAGAGCTGAAAGAATCTTTTCTTAAAGATTAAATTGTAATAGAAATAGGTTTTTTATTCACTGGCAACCTTTGAGGCTTTTTCTTTGTAATGACATTGACGCCATTTGTTTGGCGAAATACATCATTTTGTTTTATATAATTATTCCATTTCTATTTTAACCTCTTGCAATGTTGGCTTATACTTTTTCAAATACTTGCCATTTATCTTTAGTATTCTTTTATCTTTGTCTATCTCTTCTACCTCATATGCGCCATTTTCAAAAACTCTTAAAATTTGGAAAGGTCCCTCCCACTTGGGAGACCATTTTCCCATTAATTTATATTTTCGATCCGTGGGAAGAATTACTTTCCAAACAAGATCACCCACTAAAAATGTTTTAAATTTCACTTTCTTATTGTAAAACTTTTCTACTTTTTCTTTTTGCCTTTTTATCAATTATAACGCACGCAACCTCTCTTCGTCCAAGTCAACTAATTCGTCCATCATCATGCTCCAATAAATTTCTGATGGAATTTCATGTTGCCTTTGAACTCGTATCGACTGTAAATAAATTTTGACTGGTAGCACTGCGTCATGTCATTAAGTTAATTTGAATGGGGTAGAGTTTGTTGCTTCTTTGGGAGACATTCGACAAGCCCATAAAATTTGATTCAAAGTCTTATGCCAGTTTCTAGATTTTCTACCTATGTGTTTTTTGATCAAATTTATCACAACCTTGTTTACTGCTTCGACTTGTCCATTTGCCTGGGCATAATAAGGTGTCGAAGTTAAGAGTCTAAAACTTGTTTCTTTTGCAAACATTTGCATATTCTTTCCAGTAAATACAGATCCTTGGTCAGTAGTTATTGTTTCTGGTATTCCAAACCTATAGATTATATATTTTTTAATAAACTCTATAACTGCCTCCTGGTCCACATTTACCAATGATATGATTTCAATCCATTTAGTGAAATAATATATTCCAACTAAGATGTACTTTTGTCCTTTTGAAGAAGCTGGTCGAATTTTTCCAAGAAGCACATAGCTTAAGGCTCTGTATTTTACCTTTCTTTCGACTTTCTGATTTGGGTCTTGTAGATAATCCTTAATAGGTTTTCTCCAGTCTTCAATTTCTGAATCATCTACATTGAATATTTCAAAAATTTCTTTTTTTCCATAACCAAATTTCATTGTCTCCAAATCTGATGGGGACAATTTGGTGGATATAACTCTCCCCCTTACTTCAATAGTTTTCTCCAAGTTTTCCTTCGACACTTTGTAGCCTGATGCGAGTTGAGCCAAATCATTTTCTTCTTGATTCTTCAATCTAGGGATATATTTAATGGCTACATTGTCGAATTTTTTAAGGAGTCTGTTAGCTATTACGAAGTACATAATTAGGTTCTCTTTGTGTCGCACCTCGAAAAATACTATCCTCGCGAAGGACGCGGAAAAACAGACAAACAAAGTCGCCACCTAATTTAATCTTTTCCTAATAAAGGAAAAGGGAAATATAGATAAAACCTATAAAGAAGAGAACTTGGTCGTTTGAACCAAATTCTAGGTTCGGGAGTCGATTACGCAAGAGGAAGGTATTAGCATCTCTTACGTCTGTTGTACTCAACGAGAACCTCTTAGTCTAATCTGCGATCAAATGCTAACTTATATTGATGTTTTCTTAATGGTAAACGAGTATGGAAAATGGGTGGTTTTGTTCCTAGGATGCTCGGTAAGGATTGAGATCTGTGTGCCTACATATTCCCTTGTGCAATGGGAAAGTCAGAGCCTCGTAGTTTGTGGTACTAAGCTTGGTTGGTTTGTTTTAATAAACGATTATTTAGACCGTATTCTAACTGTTAAGCGTTGGCTTGTCTGCTCGCGATAGGAGGCGGAAGCGCTAGCTTGTTTGTGAGATAGAAAGGATTTAAATAATGCATGTTTAGAGAAAAATGTTTGATTCGATTAATGTTTTAGGAATGAAAGGGCGAATGAACCACGTCCCGTGGGACGAGCCTCAGGAGCGTTCATTCAAGAATTCGAGGAATGTTGGACTCCAGAACTCAGTTCTTTCATTATTTGATATGTGGATTTAGGTGTTTTAGTTACGAAAGGTCGAATGAACCATGTCCCGTGGGGCGAGCCTCAGGAGCGTTCATTCAAGAATTCGAGGAATGCTAGACTCCAGAACTCAATTCTTTTGTTATTTAATTTTGAAAGATCTTTGATAAAATCGTGCTTGTTTTTGTGTTTTTCGAATAAATGTGGACTTGATATATGGATCAAGTATGCTTGGATTGGACAACTTGTTATGAAAACAAGTGCGTTGCATTGATTTAATTTTAAAGTTTGAAAGTTTAGAAAAGCGAAAGTTGTGTAGATGGCGATCAGATAATGATCGACTTACATGTGTGCATGAGTGAAATGTGTAAGGATAATTACTTGGCGTTGGGCCAAAGATTTCATTTATCTTTTAAATGTTTAGTCTTAGTGTGCGTTCGTTTTTTTACTTAACAATTTATGATCAAATTATGATAATAAATTACACAACGCATGAAATAGGCAAACGAACCAACACACAATCAATCATCCTCAATACAATCAAATAACTAACAGAAATAATCATCTATACAAAATTTTGAAAACAAAACTTTTTGAAAAGAAAAATCAATTTAGAAACAAACATTAAAATAAGTTTGAATAAATAAATAAAACTTTTTCGAATTTTGCTATTAAATAGAAAAAGTTATTAAAGATTTTATAAAAAAAACAACACCATTTAATATTTCTATAAAATGTTTTTTTATTGTTTTTTCGAATTAAAAAAAAAGAAACTGTGGGCCATCAATATTGTTATTATCCAGCCCAATATAAGTTATCTTGATATGAACAGGATCGCTGAAACCGGTCCATCTAACCTAACTTTGAAGGTATCATCGGTTAATTACAAAAGATTTGAAGGGGCAACCCCTTAATCAATGCAGGCATTGGGTGAAGCAATTAATTTTGGAAAAGAAAAAAATCTAATTCATAAAAAAACAGACCCATCAAATCCTCGGGCAGTGAAAACAAATCACAAATTCAATTGTTTATTAAAAAAACATTATTTAAAATGAACAAGCACTTAATAATCAGATCAAAATGAGTAAAAAGGAAGGAAAACGAACAAGTTTTCACTTTTATCTCTGCTTTTCCGAAGTCATTCATTCTTCCTTTTATACTCAGTCACCGCTCATGAATGAAGAATGAGACCTCATCGTATCAAATCTCCAACCATACACACATCAAACCATAAATAAAACAACACGAAAACACACCGAAACATAAATCAATCCAAAACCCTCATCCCTTTTGAAAACCCTAAAATCCCAAATTCGCTGCACTTGTAACAATTATAATACACAATAATCAACTCAGAGTAAAAAACGACAAGAAGTTCAAGAATTTACCGATTACGACTCGTCAAAGCTTGATAAAGACGTATAAACTCTTTCTATGCTCGCTATTTGTTCGAATCTGCTTCTTCTTCTTGTTTCTATTGCACGTTGTTTGTCTGGTGTATGAGTGAAGTTTTTAAGCTTGTCAATCTCTGATTTTCAATGTGAAAATCAGAGTTGAATGAAATGTGAAAATAGAGCTTTAGTATTAGGTTTTGATGGAAATTGCTTCTCTATTTTTCCAGGGTTTTTCGGTGTGTCCTTGCGCCTCCTCTTCTGTGCCAATGATTGAGGTTTTTATATATGCTTATTAGGGTGAAGTTTCTACGTGTGAGGTTAAGTGGTTTTCAGAAGAAATTCGTTCATACGTGTGAGTGAGGGACAAAATTCTGTTAGGACGAATCTATGAGATTTTGTGTGGGGCCCTGATTATTGGTGAGTCACTGATCTGAATTTGTCTGTAGTGTGTATTTTGGTCCCTGATGAATTGAAATTTTCACTGCTGTAAAATTCATTCTCACTGCTACGTGAACTTGTGAATCTTTCTGTATGCATATTTTTGACTTGCCTTGTTACACCCATTCCATCATCCTTTACTCATGTATCTTTTGCTCAAAATCTTGACAGGTTATGATGTTTGCTGGAGAAGCATAATGGTTGTACTTGAGTGGTAACTTCATGGTGACTTGAATAAATCTCTCTTTTTTAGTTTTCTTGTGCCCTGTTGAATTTAAAACTCATTCTTCTGATCATATAATCAACTTCTGTTTTTTTTGTTTTGTTTGACATGTTCGAGCTTTACGGTTGGCATAAGGACGGGTGAAGCCTACCAGCAACTTGACGTATAAAGCCTACATTGATGATTGCCTTTGGGGAACATGGCTTCATATGATTCATTCAGTGTGAAATCAATGGGATGCAATCAATGGCCCTTTTTTATTTGTGTAAAGTTAACTTCTGGTATGACACAAACACTTTTTTTAACTTTGCAGAGTTCTGTTTTATACAATGATCTCAGATACTTCCTGCTTCCTTTCAAGACCCTTGAATCATGCCTAGGAACTAATGTGTTTTAATGATTATTTGATGTGAAACATATGGAACTGTTTTGGGTTTATCAGGATTTATCATCTACCATGGCCTGAAAGTATTTGATGAGGCGGGAGGGGAATTCTCCTGGAGAGCTTGGCAGGAAACTTTATGGCCTTCAATGGCTTGTTGTTCATGGTGATGTACACAGATGATTGCCTCGCTGAGTTGCACTTCAGAAGTAATCAAAAACCATATGTTGTAGCTAGATTTCCTTTTTTTTGCTAATACTCACTTCTTCTTTGTTCTTTTGCCATGAACTGAATGGATTTTCTGATGAATAAATGATGAATAAGTGAATGGTTTTCTTGCTGCAGGGAACTAGTGTCTTGTTTTAAATGTTTAATCCAATCTTCCTTGTCATTTGAATGTGCTTGATGTTGGTCTTGAATTGCAAGGACTTAGTGATGGATTTTGAAGTGATGAGGAATCAACATGGAGAGGAGAGGGCTACTGCATGACTTATATGGTATCATCACATACACGCTTGAAGCTTTGCCTCCTTTATTTATCCTTTGAAGTGATGTGCGCTTCTGGTTCTTGATGTTGAGGTTTTAGGACCATTATTGCTTTTCTCAATTATACTTTTGCTGCATCAGTTTTGGAATTGTTTTAAGATTTACGTGCATTGATCTTTCTTTATGTAATGGCTTTTGCAGGCCTTGCTTGATCAAGAGGGTAGTAACACTTAGTTACGATGGCTTGACCTGAAGATTAGTCACAAGAGGACTTGGGTGGATTCGTCTCGACGACATCAAAAGTTGTCTTGCTATGAAGATAAGTGTATTAATGGCATGATGTTGGATGAATGAGAGGCTTGGAGTTGAAGATTCAGTGATGCATATGACTTGGAAACTTACACACATGAAGCTCGTACAAGATGAAGCACTTGAAGAAACTTGGTTCCATCGAATTTTTTTTATGCTGTCCTGTTTTAAACATGATACTTTGAATTGCTAATAAAGTTTTTCTTCTTTAAATTCATTCTGCAAGCATAGCATACTCTCCTGAATTTCGACCTTTGGTATTGTCAATGGTGATGGCTTGGTTCTTCTTGCTGAATTAACGGTTCTTGTTCTTGCAGGTATGTGTGGTGTAAATGCGAGGTGTCTTGAAGATTGTGGCGTCAAATTGAAAATTGATGAAGCATTAGATAGTGAATGAGGTAAATTAACTCCTGAACTTGTTTGAATTGTCAACTTTTGAATGTTAGTTACAACTTGGATTTTGGTCACTATTAATGCTCTATTTCATTCTGCTTGTGATGTTGGTATGAATCTTTGATTGTTTGTAACACCATATTTCTTGTTTTGCATATGAGCATGCTGGAGCATGGTTCACGAACAAGGTTTGGAAACAACCTGGCTGTGGGAAAATTGTGAAGTGAGGTTTACATGAGTGAAAAATTGAAAGGCACGGAAGCGGAGTTGTTGTGAAGAACTCGTAGCATCGATTTAATTCCTTGGGATTTAGGTAGCTTTATAGATTTAAGACATACATTGGTAGAATGTGTCTTGTAGCTTGTGATTGACTTAAATTTAACAACCAAAACTCGTTGAATGTAGAGTTGTCGCAACAGATCCTCCTCTTGAATAAAAGTGTAATGTTCCAACTTTTGAGTAGTATTACTCTTAAAATTGTTTTAAATTTTATTAGGAAGGAAACATGTGTGTGATAATAACCATCAATTTTCCAAATATAATGTTCCAAATATAATAATGTACCATCAATTTTCTACACCATTTGGATTATTTTCAAACATCGACGACTCTTGTGTCAATCTTGAGATGAGCCATACGCCCTTTTGTAACACTTCAATTCATATTAGAAAAAACCAAAATCATGAATTATAACACAAGTAACCCAAAGAAATCATTTTTTAATCAAATGATCTTCAATCCAATCCTGAGATATCCTTTTGGCCATAATATGATCTGTAAATGATCTCCCTAAATAAGTGTCCAACTCACTTGAAGGTGTGATAAATTAGGAGTATGACAGATGCCCCTATCTAATTTCCTTAAGCCCGGAGGAGTGAACTGCTGCATGGAGTTCAAATTTTTAGGGTGGGAGTCGATTAGATATAAAAGACCCCGAAATTTGTCCGATAAGAAAGAAAATTTTACACAACTGAAAGGGATATGAGGATAAGATGGCAAATTATACAGAATATCTGAGATTCTTCAAACTAACAAAGCAGTATCTCAAATTATTGAATAATTCTTTCCAAGTCGCACGAAACAACCCCTTATGAATGGATTAAGGTTCTTCACGGACAATATCGTTAGCAAAATGTGATATCCTTAGGTTCTGTGAAGCAGTTCCTTGACAATAAAGGCTATTCGGAGAATGCCAAAGCAGTATCTCAATCAAATAAGATCCTCCAATCCAGGCAAAGCAATACCTTAACAATAAAGGCTCTTTGAGGATACACAGAGTAGTATCTCGAATAAAGGTACAAGATTTTCTAGACCAAGTGAAGCAGTTCCTTACAATCATGGCTCTTCGGTGATACTAGAACAATATCTTTACCACAACATGAGATTCTCCGGGTCTTGCGAAGCAGTACCTTTCCGACTAAGGTTCTTCAAAGGACGCCAAAGCAGTATCTCGATCAAATGAGATCCTCCAATCCAAACAAAGCAATACCTTAACAATAAAGGCTTTTTGGGGGATACACAGAGTAGTATCTCGAATAAAGGTACACAATTTTCTAGACCAAGTGAATCAGTTCCATACAATCAAGGCTCTTCGGTGATACTAGAACAATATCTTTACCACAACATGAGATTATTCGGGTCTTGCGAAGCAGTACCTTTCCGACTAAGGTTCTTCAAAGGACGCCAAAGCGGTATCTCGATCAATGAGATTATCTAATCCAAACAAAGTAGTACCATATCAATGAAGGCTCTTTGGGGATACTTAGAGCAGTAACTCGAATAAAGGTACAAGATTTTCTAGACCAAGTGAAGCAGTTCCTTACAATCAAGGCTCTTTGGTGATACTAGAACAATATCTTTACCACAACATGAGATTCTTTGGGTCTTGCGAAGCAGTACCTTTCCGACTAAGGTTCTTCAAAGGACGCCAAAGCGGTATCTCGATCAATGAGTTTCTCTAATCCAAACAAATCAGTACCATATTAATGAAGGCTCTTTGGGGATACTTAGAGCAGTATCTCGAATAAAGGTACAATAGTTTCTAGCCCAAGTGAAGCAGTTCCTTACAATCAAGGCTCTTTGGAGATACTAGAACAATATCTTTACCACAACATGATATTCTTCGAGTCTTGCAAAGAGGTACCTTTTCGACTAAGGTTCTTCAAAGGATGCCAAAGCCGTATCTCGATCAATGATATTCTCTAATCCAAACAAAGCAGTACCATATCAATGAAGGCTCTTTGGGGATACTTAGAATAGTATCTCGAACAAATGATCTCTTGGGATACTCTCTGCTTGGGGAGCAACAAAAATGAAGATGCTGGGAATCGTCACTATCAACCATAAAATTGAAGAGTGACCTGCTGGGGGAATAAATTTTGCGAGCCCATGAGGGATATTAGCTCCTTTCAGAGGAATACTGCCGACTTTGAGATAGGATGGTCCTGGATGCATGTCCTGGATCCTGTTATGCTATGTTTGACATGATGTCGTGCATCGCATGATGCACAATGATTCCTATGAGAATGTAATTGTTAATGATTTTAATGCAAATGTTTTGTTTCTTATGTTGATGATTAATATGATTGTGTTTGATGACATTCTTGTTTTCGGACAAGAATGTTATGCATGTCATGCTTGTGACAATGCAAATGGTTGTATATGCTGGAGATAGTTTTTTTTTTGTAGTCGCCAAGAATATTGGACTTTGGAGGGATGAATGCCAACACGGTGGAATCTTAGTTCTTTCATGGTTGCCAACAAAGTGGACTTTGGAGAGGTGTGCCAATCATGGTTGGATTTTTGAGATGTGCCAAACACGGTTGGACTTTTGGCTTTCTGGTAGTTGCCACCATAATGGACTTTTGGGAGTCACGGGAGTGCCAATAAAAGTTGGACTTTTGCTTTTTAGTAGTTGCCAATGAAATTGGACTTTCGGTTTTATGAAGGATGCCAACTGTAAACACCCCAAATTTGCCCTCACCCATTTCACCATGGCTTGTGATCACCTCATATGCATAAACACAACAACATCATCTCATGTCTCATTTTTGATCCACTGCATAGCTTCTAAGGCATCTGCACCTAGGGTTTGTGATCTGAGCAATCCCAAAGCATCTTGAGCCACTCCAAAGGCCACCAATCAACTCAAAGGGGTCCATGTGTGTTCTTACATCATATTCCATCTCCCCAAAGTCAAAGATGCAAAGGAATCACAAGAACTAGGGTTTGGTTGGATGCAGAGCCAGGATGAACTGCACAGTTGACTGAAAATTAGGGTTTTGGTTTCAGAGGCCATAACTCCAAAATTTTTGGTCATTCTTATTTCCATTGATCTCTATATGATATAGGGAGTATGCATATCAATTTTCATGAAGAAATTCCATGGGGAAGTCATCTGATCAAGAGTTGACTTTTCAGACAAGTCAGTGCAAAATTAGGGCATCTGAGGCACCCAGTGACCCAACCAATGGTTGATCTTCATCATTTTGAGTGTATATAATCTTTATTTGATCATGGAAGAAGTTTGAAGTTCACAAAAATCAAAATTTAGGGTTTTTGCAAATGTTGACTTTTTGGGCATAGTTGACTTTTCAAGAATGCGTCATTTTAGGTCATTTTTCAAGCCTTGATTCATGATCCAAAAAGGCTTCAAATGGAAAAACTTTGGTCATGAAAGTTGTAGATCTCATCTTTCCCTTTTCAAAAAGTACAAGAACATGATCAAACTCTTCTTGGATCAAAAGTTATGGCAATGCAAAGTTGGCAAAAATCATTGATTTCTAAGGCATGCTTCAAATGGAAATTTTGCAAAGTCTTGAACCAAAGCCAATTGCAGCCTCTAATTCATTTCAAACCATTACACAAACATTCTCTAAGTCCTAAAAATCAGATTTGAACTAAGATTGCCCATGGTTACAAGTTTGGTTGGACAAAGAATCACATGTGAACCAAAATGTCACAAGTTGCAAAACTCATGATCATGCCTTCACCAACTTGCTGCCTTGAATGCTGGACCAAGCTGACATTTTCCCCTCATCTTGCTGCGCATAGCCCATGCCTTGTACCAAGCTAGCACCTCACCATACTTTCTCTTACACAAGAGTTGACAAAATTGCAAAAGTTGCCTCACCTATCCATAAAGCACATGTCAAATCAACTGACCAATGAGAGAGAGTTATATGGACAATTTGCAAGCAAAACATAAGGGAAAGCAAGGCTGAAATCATCTCATTCCACACATTCACAAAAACACTCCCATTTGCAACTTGCTTCGAATTCCTCTCCACAGCTTGCAAACACTCAAACCTTTTTCTCCATTCAACTCACCATGTATCATTGAGCAGAAACCACCAAGAACCCAAGCCTGAAACAGCCAGAATACCACATAGCCATTTCTCACTCCATTTTGCATTTCCTTTCGAATCTCCCTCCATAGCTCACAAACACACCAACAAACACCACAGACCTTCTCCATTCATCCTCAGGATCACAAACCTTCATTCACAATGGCCTGAAACCTCCAGAAACACCATTGCCATTTCTGAGCAAGCTTGAGCAGAAGCTGTCGAATCTCACTATCCAGCCAACTCAAACTCCTTTTGAGCATTCAAAAATCTTCTGGGGATCAAGTGGAGTGTTTTGCACTGAAAGAAGAGGCCAGAAAGTTCTCAAACTGAAAGCTTCAAATCTCAGGTAGCCTGAAATTTATTTTTCCAGAAATCATTTCTCTTGTTACAAACTTGTTCTATGTGATTCACTGATCATCCTGATGTTTTTAGTTTTTGAAATGGTTGTGATTTGAGCATTTAATTTGTCTCTGAAACTGGTTTGCCCTAAAACTTGTTCTCTTCGATTCAGCTTGTTTAGTAAAAATAAATGTGTTTTGAGAGAGGGGTTTGATTCAGGGGATCATGAGGTTCGTTTCTATGTGCTTAGTTTTAATTTTTGTTACGTTTTGAGGAGTTGGTGAGTTTCTCAGGTGAGAGCTGGCCGGAGAAGACGACCGGAAGTCTTCTCCGGCCACCTGAAAGTAATTTGTGCCCTAATTGCGCAATTAACTTCAGTTTGAATGTGAGCCGTAGATAGCCATTGACCAGTTGACTTCCCTCTCTTTTGGATGGCCCAGATCAGCTTACTTATGCCCTAATCCACGTGTTAACTTAATTAATCCATAATTAAATAATTTAATCAGAGTCAATCCTGGCCACAAGATCACGCGCGCAGTCAATGAATTCAAACTCAGAGCCAATCTCATCCATCCATCCTGATTACTTTTCATTTTAGTTGATTTTAATTCATTTTTCTTTCATTTAATTCGCATAATTATTTTAAAATAGTTAAAAATTCTTAAAAATTATGAAACTTTTTCCTTAAAGTTTTATTAATTTTTAAGACCCAAAAATATTTTTATTTTATTTTTTATCATAAAAAAAGTATTTTTAAATATTTAAAAGATTATTTTTAATTGATTAATGAGAATTAATTAATTAAAAATACTTTTAGGTATTTAAAAATTACAAAAAAATTCATGAAATGTTCTAAGACATTTAGAAACATTGTCCAACCTTCAAACCAAATTTCTTTTTTGATCTTGATGCATTTTAAGAATTTTTCATTGAATTAAATCATTTTTTATGCATTATTTTGATCATGGATTCAAAAATTCATTTCTGCCTATTGGTGAAGGTTGAGACATTGATTCTTCTTGCATTGTTTTCTATTTGGCATGTATTTTCAAGGATAAAATGGCCATGATTTGATCTTGCATTTTCCAATTGTTTGGCATTTCTTTTGTTAAGAACCCTAAAAAACCCTAATAACTTAGAAAATTCATATCTTGAGTTTGGTTGAGAGTTGAGAGCTCCCCTTTGGGCAATGGTTCATTATAGGTTTAGGGTTTCTTTGGGCACCATTTTCCATTTTTATCTTAGGGTTTTGTTTCTGTTTTTGGTTTGTGTTTGATGTTTGATCCATGAACCCTAATTTTGGGCTTTCTCTTGCATCCTTCTTGCATTCTCTTGCATAACTTGACTTGTCATTGCATTTTGTGCATTCTTATGATTCATTTGACATCTTAAGACATGTAGGAAGCATCTTTGATCATTGCATTACATATTTGCCATGTCATTTGTCTGGTATGCTTCATGACTTTCCATGCTTGTTCATGCTTCTTAGCTTGCATCATATGCATCCATGATCTTGTATGAACATCTCCATGCCTTGCCTCATGTGTGCAGCACCTCATAGCATCATAATCATCATCAACATGCTCCTGGTTTTGCTTAGCATCATATCATTTCATCTCATCTTGCATTGCATTGCATTTCTTTCTAACATTTCAGGTGGTAAGTAACTTGAGAAGTGAATTTGCCTTCACTTCTCATAACTTTTCTTTTCATCTCTCTTGCATACCCTGCTGCATTTATACATGTGTTTGAGTTTGAGCTTGCTCATTCTTGTTCCCACCACTTTCTTTCTTCAAGTGACTTGACTTCTTGAATGAAGCAAGTCACTTTGCTTCTCTTGATCTTGTTCATCTGCATCCTGGTGGCTCCTTTGAAGATTGTTCTTGCAAACCACACAAACCTTAGGAACAACCAAGCATGATAATGAATTAGGGTTTTGATTAGTCCCCCTCATAGTTTTTTACCTTTGTGTCTTTCCTTGAGTCATCTCTTCTCATCTCATAATCAGAGACTAAACCCTAAAGGTGTTAAGACTTTGTGATTAGGGTTATGCCTGCATCCTTCTCTTAGGATGGAGTGTATAACTTTAATCCTAAGTGTTAAACCCTTAATGTGTTTAAATCTCTTAATCAATCCACTTAATAATCATCAAGACATCACACTTGTAACTTGGGCCTTGCATTAGGGTTCTATTTCTTCCTTAAGTGGTTAAGAAGGACTAACCCTAGTGTTAATGGACAAGTCCCCCTCAAGTTGTCTTACAAATCATAAAAATCACTTCATCATCATACCATTAAATAAAATCCACTTAATCAAAGGCTTGTTTTGTCATGAGTTTAATCCCTAATCATGGATTAAGTTGAGGAGTTTTCCTCAGCTTAAACATTCTCATCTATTATCCTTCTATTAGGATGGTGTAATGAGTCTGTTAAATCCCTGATTATGGCTTAACCTCATTACTCAACACTAAACAAAAACAACAAAAACATCTAAATAATCACAAGTAGGTTAATGATCTTAATCCTACACCAAAGGTGATTAAGTGTGAGAATCTGACTTCACACTTAAGGTATTCTCATTACCCCTAATCAGAGGGAAGATGTGATGAGTTTACTAAATCCACTGGTTTAGGCTTAAGCTCATTAACTTATGACAAACTTTCAAAAGCAATAAAAGACTGAAAACTCAAAAACAAACAATAATCGTCTCCTTCGGGATTCTTTTCTCATCACCTTCACTCATAAACGAGAACCCGCTTCTTCCGTCTAATGCAAGACAGCTTGCATCTGTGCCAGACAGATCATACACTTGAGCATAGGCAAGTAAGCAGTTCACAAGTCAATTCATCTTTCAGTCTCTTTGGGTCGAACTACGGTGTTCTGACTTCCTCATTGCACGAGAGGATACGTAGGCATAACTTAACGGTTATCGAACAAAAGTCTCTGTACATTCCCCCTCTTTCTAGCTTTATTCTTTAAGCCTCATATTCTTGAGCATTTCACTCTTTCTTACACTGACACTATACATATTACACTTCACACTTCTTTTGCACTGACACCTGTACATTCTTTTCCAGCTATTTTACACACAGATTGCACTGACACTACCCCTTTAAAACACAAATCTTTTAAGCGTGGATCCCGTCGAGTACGGCGGACAATCTGGGTGCTAATACCTTCCCAGGTTGTAACCAACCCCCTTTCTCAGTCTCTCTGGTTCGCAAACCGTCTTATCCTTATCTTTCTAGGCCTATGCAGCATTGCCTTTCCTCCGAGATAAAAATGCCTAGCTGGCGACTCTATTCATCTCCAGTGAGTTCACGGCTGTGTGTTCTCACTGTTCCCCTCGCCGACCGTTCGCGTCTGTACCCTTATCTGACCCAGTGTCACTTATCGGGAGCGACAGCTTGGCGACTCTGCTGGGGACCCTTATACTGCGACCAGGGCTTCTGGTTCTTTTTGTGGGTTCCTCCTAGCGCTTGATTGATTTGTGTTTACTGGGGTGTTATGTGCTTATTTGTGCTTGTATTTATTTTGTTTATTGCTTTATGTACAGTTTACTTTACTGCTTTCTCTACTGCATTTGTATATATCATATTGTCATAATGTTGCTGGCTGGATCTGGTTTCTTTGTTTTGGTGGGCAGGGTTCATTGAGAGTTAAGGTCCTATACCTGGGACCTGAGTGACACCTAGGCTAGAGTGAATCATATTCTTTCCCATTCCATTTCGGTCTGGTGCGGGAATATGAAACACGGTTCAGATATGGGTTTCTTCTTGAGAACTCTGTGTTGCAGATTTCCTACAATGCTAGGGCTATCTGGGAAGCCTGCTAAGTCTGGATGACCTTTTAGTTTTGACCTTCAGAAACTGAGGTGAATTAGAGGAGGAATTGTTATGGTTATTGTAAACACTGTACCTCCGGGTTAGAAGTGTTTACACTTCTCATAACGGATCCGAGTCTGAGGATCCTTGTTCTAGATCACCACCTGTGAGGGGGTTGGGCTGTTTACAGGTTTGCAGGTACCTTGACCTCAGAATACCCTGTCACTTTGATTTTGTTAAGAATACTCCATGTTGGATAGTTCTTGTGATTCTAAAACCCTGGACATGTGGCTCTTTATTTGAGTCCCCCACCTTGGTTACTGGATTTTTAGACCTCCATCTGGAATTCTTGAACACACATGGATCTATACCAAGGCAGTTTAATCAGATCCAGCTCAGTCACAAACCCTTTGCATTTCATTTGCATACATACTCATTGCATCATATTAACATGTGCTTATTTGTGTTTCAGGGTATCCATTTTCATCCGGTTTTGGTTTTGACCCCATCTGCAGTTTTGACCTGTCTCCACCAGCACTTGCTTCAGCTTGTTAGCTATATACTTCAGTTACTTGCACTAGCCAGTCAGTGGCTCACTCCTCAGCATCTTCATCAGCACTTATTCTACTCAGTCTTCAGCATCATGGCTCCAAAGAAAAGCAACATCACCTATCATTTCTTCCAACCAGACTTATCAGACATCAGGAGGATCCAGACCCTGATCACTCCAGATCATATATCTTTGTTCAGAGAGAGCTATGGGGATATACTTGACTTGGTCATGGATCTGGACCCATCTCAGAGGAGCCTCATCCACACCTGCATTCAGTTTTATGACCCCCCATTGAGATGTTTCACCTTTCAAGACTTCCAGTTGGGCCCTCTTTTAGAAGAATACTCATCATTGGTTGGTCTACCTATCAGGAGAGAAATCCCTTTCAATCCTGAGATGGTTTTCCCAAGCAATGGAGAGGTAGCAAAAGCTTTGCACCTGGAACCTGTTTTGATTGAGCAACATATGACCTCTAAAGCTGGGATCCCTGGCTTTCATCTGGACTTCTTAATTTCTCAAGCTAGTTTGAAGGCTTCCTTGGGGGAGTGGAAAGCTGTTTGTGCTTTGTTGGCCTTAAGTGTCTATGGAATTGTGTTGTTTGCAGATGAGCCTCGATTCATCAGCAAGAATGCAATCCATTTGTTCATCCTGAAGAACCCAGTGCCAACTTTGCTGGGTGATCTCTATTACTCAGTACATCAGAGGAATGAGAAGCAGAGGGGGAGATTAGTGAGGATTTGTGCTCCATTATTTCATACTTGGCTTCTCAAGCATCTACCCAGAACAGATGCATTTCTCAATCCTCATCAGCAGAGCAACTGGGCTAAGAGGCTCACTACTCTCACTTCAGCAGACATCAGATGGTGTACTCAAAGCACCAAGGGCAGAGATATCCTCACAAGCTGTGGGCACTTTCCCAATGTGCCTTTAATAGGAGTTAAGGGGAGTATCAACTACAACCCTCTGCTGTTCAAGAGGCAATTAGACTATGCACTGGTCCATGCTCCCAGGGTACAGGACTTGGTGGAGACCCTCTACTGTGAGAACAAGATTAGTCTGGAAACTGTTAGGCAGGCTGCCTGGGCCTGGGATCATGTTCAAACCAAGGGGATCACCATTCTGGGGAAGTGCAATAATGTGGCATCAGCCCAATATCATGAGTGGTCCCGTGCCAGGGCCCAATTCTCTGGAATGCCTTTCACCATAGAAGACATGCCTGAGTCATCTTCAGCACCACCCCCTGCCACCATCAGTTTGGAGGAGTTTGAGAGCTTGAAGGAAAGAAATGAGAAGTTAACCCAGGCTTTGCAGAAGACCCTCCGGGAGAGGAGTGAAGGTGTGAGGGAGATTGAGAGATTGGAGAAGTTGAGAGTGGAGCACTTGACTAAGATTGAGAAGTCTGGAGAGTATATCAACAAGTCTAAAGCTGGTGAGCAGATTCTGAAGAATGCTTGTAAAGAAGCCCAATTCCAGAGAGCGAGAACAGACTTGTATTTGAAAGAGAGTCAGGCCAGGTGGGTCCGGATCACTGAGGCCCGTACTCTAGAAGACAAGAGAGTTCAGGACAAGATGGAGCAGATGGAAAAAGCCCTGGCAGCAGCCCAGAAGGAAATATCAGAGCTGGAAATTAGAGCTGGAGTGAAGAGGTCTAAAGAACAAAGTCAGAACAAGAAGTTGACTGCAGCTGTTGCAACAAGAAACCTTCTCATCAGAAGTCTCACGGAGCGTCCGGCTGATCCTGTGACCGAAGCACTTCTCAAGGAAGTTCGTGAGGATGAGTTTGGCCTTGGAGTTTGATCATTTGCTTGTTGTTGTTCCTATTCCATGTACTTTTGCTTTTTGTGATGTATTTTGACCCCTTTAAGGGCTTGTGTTGTAAGATGAACAAGTTGTATTATTTTCACCTTTGTAATATATTTGTGTTAATTTCCATCTGGGTTCACTCCAAAAGCAACTTCAACAGCATCATCTTCAAGGGTCTGGAAGGGTCAAAACTGAAGACCAAGCCGGATACCTTGAGAGCAAATAAGCATAACTGCATTGCATACTAACCCCTTTTGTTTGTTTTGTAGGTTTTGTTTTATTGTTACTAACCTCTGTTGTGATATTCAGGCAGTATTGCTCGTCGCCGGGTGTTTCCCCTCAACAGGCCACACAGGTACCCAACTAGAAACAACCTTCCGGGAATTCAAATGGATCAGGTACAGCAGGACCTAGCAGAGGTCAGAAATCAGATGGCGAACGAAAGGTTAGAGATGAGAACGCAGATGACGCAGTTCATGGAAGTTATGAATAACATGGCTCAGAGCCAGGAGAGACTGAGGGCCATGGTTGAAAGGCAAACTCAAGAGGAGCCTCATGTAGGAACTGCGGGCACCAGTAATAATGAAAGGGTGCAACCCCATGTTAATCCCCCTGTGTTTGGCCCACATTTGCATCCTGAGATCAACATTCCCGCAAATGTTCAAGGCACAGCCACTGCAGCCAGAGTACTTCAAGAAGACCCTCAAGAAGACCAGTTCACTGTAATGGGTGCTGGAGAAGAGGCTTATGATAGGAGATTGGATGAAATAGCTGAGAAGTTGAGGTCCTTAGAATCTCAAAATTCTTTGGGTTTTGACGTGATGGACATGGGTTTGGTAGACGGGGTCAGGATCCCCCATAAGTTCAAGCCTCCTTGTTTCGAAAAGTATAATGGGACCTCGTGCCCCCGGACTCATCTACAATCGTTTCTGGGAAGGCTGAAGGCCTATACAATGGATGAGAAGCTCTGGATGTTCTACTTTGAAGACAGCTTGACTGGAGCATCGAGGGAATGGTATTCCCATTTGACAAGGGCAACTGTGAGATGCTGGAAGGACCTGGCAGAGGCCTTCATCAGACAGTATCAATACAACTTAGATATGGCACCCAACAGGACTCTCCTAATGGGAATGTCACAATCGTCAAGGGAAAGTTTCCGAGAATATGCCCAGAGATGGAGGCAGTTGGCTGCTGCCGTTCAACCACCAATGTCTGAGAGAGAAATGGCAGACATGTTTATGAACACTCTCCAGGGAACGTATATTGACAGGTTGGCTGCTTTCTCCTCCACTAGCTTCGCAGATGTTGTCATAGCTGGGGAGAGAATTGAAAGCCTGTTAAAAATGGGAAGGATTTCCGATAATGGTGCTAGCTCGTCCAGTAATACAAGAAAGCCTTTTGCAGGCCCGAGAAGAACTGGCGAGACCAATGCCATCCACTCCAACAGGGGTAGGCCCCAGTATGTTCAGAGGTCAATAGCAGCAGTCACTATCCCTGCTCCAGCTCATCCTCAGCCAGTCTATCAACCTCCTCAACAAAACTTCCAACAACAACCTCAGTATCAGAATCAGTATCCCCCAAGAAACTACAACAGCAACAACTCCAACAACAACAATCAACAGAGGCCATTTCAACAAAGGCCATCCCAAGCTAACAGAGTGATCGACCCGATCCCAATGCCGTATGCCGCCTTGCTGCCACAACTTCTGAAACTCAACCTAGTTGAGCTAAGAACGTTGGCACCTCCGGATCCCAACAGTCTACCAAGAAACTATGACTCCAATGCTAGGTGTGCTTTTCATTCGAACGCACCTGGTCACAGTACAGAAAAATGCAGAGCTCTGCATATGAAGGTACAAGACTTGGTAGACTCCAAGGCTCTGAATTTTGCACCGCCGCCCAATGTCAATAAAAACCCAATGCCAAACCATGGTGGTCCCCGAATTAACGCTATTGAAGAAGACCAACCATCTTATTTGATAACTAGTGTGGATCAGATCAGGACGCCATTGGTGGAAATCAAAGCTCAACTCCGTGAAAACCAAATATTTCCGGGGTGTGAACTGGGGTGCCCCTACTGCAACATTTCATGGAATGGGTGTGAGGACCTAAGGAATGGCATTGACAGCCTTATTCAGAGTGGCCTGCTACAGATCACTACATCATTCCCGACAAATCCGGCAACTTCATCAACAACGGTTCCAGAACCTCCTACAACTGCAGCAACTATTGTTCCCGACAATTCATCAGCAACACCAGCAAGCGCTTCATCTGTCCTCCCAAATGATCAGTTTTCAACAGTTTCTCCTGCTACAACTTCAGCTTCATTCCATTTCGACTCTCCATCAACAACAACAACAGTCCTTCCAACAGAACCTCCTACAACAACAGCAAACAATCATGAAGATGTCTCCACTGTTACCATATTCTACGATCCTGAGAACAACTCCGCTTACCATTCAGAAGGTGCTGCTCCCGCTAGAGCACCAGTTACAATCTTCTATGATCCACAAACAATTACAGTCCCTTCAGCAGCAGCAATCAGTCCAGTCACTGTCACGGTGCCTGGACCTGTACCATATGAAAGCAATAGGGCCATCCCTTGGCACTATGGCTCTGACTTGTATTGCGAGGGAAAAAGAATCACTCTGGAAACATCAACACCTGCACCCCAAGTAGATAATGTGGGGGGAGGCGGAGGCTTCACTCGAAGCGGACGTCTCTTTGCTTCACAAGTCCAAAGACCCACTGCCGAAGCAGAAGCTGGTGCCAAGGCAAAAGGAAAAGGCCCAGTGCAGGAAGATCCAGCTGCCAAAGAAGCCTTGAAGACTCCATTTGATCAGGAAGTTGATGAGTTTATGCGAATCATCAAGAAGAGTGATTATAAAGTTGTGGATCAACTTCACCAAACGCCATCCAAAATCTCTATCCTCTCGCTGCTTATGTGCTCCGAAGCCCATCGGAATGCATTACTTAAGGTCCTGCACGCAGCTTACGTGCCTGAAGAGATTACTGTCAACCAGTTGGAGACCGTGGTTGGAAATGTTACTGCTAGCAATGGGCTAGGGTTCACCAATACTGACTTGACAGCGGATGGCCGCAACCACAACAAAGCCTTGCACATAACCATGGAATGCAAAGGAGCTGTCCTTTCTCATGTGCTGGTGGACACAGGTTCTTCCCTGAATGTCTTACCAAAGAAGGCTCTGGTGAAGCTTGAATATGATGGATTGGCATTGAGACCCAGCAACCTGGTGGTACGAGCCTTTGATGGTTCAAAGAGATCGGTTCTGGGAGAGATTGAGCTGCCCGTGACAATTGGCCCGCAGACCTTTAAAACTATCTTTTATGTGATGGACATTCAGCCCGCCTACAGCTGTTTGTTAGGTAGACCCTGGATTCACGCCGCTGGCGCAATAACGTCTACCCTTCACCAAAAGTTAAAATATGAGTGGGAAGGTCAAGTTGTCACAATCTGTGGGGAAGAGGATATATTTGTTAGCCATCTGGCTACTTATAAGTACATTGAGATGGATGGGGAGATCCATGAGACAATGAGCCAAGGTTTTGAAGCCTTGAATGTCAATGAAGCGTCTGCTGTATCTGGTATCTCCATGTCATCATACCAACAAGCCCGGAAGGTTGTTGAGGAAGGAACTGCCCTGGGCTGGGGCAAAGTTTTAGCTGTGGAAGAAAAGAAGGACAAATTTGGGTTGGGTTACAGACCAACTCAATATCAAGCAAAGGCTGAAGAGCCTGGTTTTGTCAGTGGGGGAATGCTTACCCCCGATGCTATCAACTGTCTGGAAGACGAGCTGGAAGAGGAGCGCAACCTGGAGAATTGGATTCGTCCGAAGATCCCGGGGAGCAGTGTCTCGAACTGGTCTTCCCAGGGAATTATAAGTGTTACTCGAGCAGAGTAATTATTATTCCCTGTATTTTATAAGCATGCATCAAAGTCTTGCATCTTGCCCAAGATGACAAGACTCATTTTGTAATCAGGGCCATCTGTACTTTTGTGCAAACAAGATTAAATTAATGAAATATCAGACATCTTTTTGCAAACGAGTCTTTTTCTTTTCTGTTCACTGTTTTTCCATTTTTCTTTTTTGTACAAAAAATAAATGGCGGTGTTTTCAAAATGACAACTTCATTTCACTTTTCTAAATAAGACTAAAATCAGATCACTAAAACGAACCAATTAAACCCTTGCAGAGAGTGCCATCCTGACAGCACCGACAACAGCACGGCTATGACATCGTATGACTTTGACAATCCGATCAATCAAGCTGATGAAGGGGTTGAAGAAGAATATGAGCTTCCTGAAGAGCTAGCCAGGTTGTTACGACAAGAGGAAAGGGTCATTACTCCTCATCAGGAGGAGGTTGAAGTGATTAATCTTGGTACAGAGGAAAATGTGAAAGAAATCAAAATCGGGGCCTGCCTGCAAGACTCAGTGAAGAGACAACTGATAGATCTGCTTCAAGAGTACGTAGATGTGTTTGCTTGGTCATACCAAGATATGCCAGGGTTGGATACCGATATAGTTGTGCACAAGCTGCCTTTGAGGGAAGAGTGCCCGCCAGTCAAACAGAAGCTACGCCGTACTCGTCCAGACATGGCTATGAAAATCAAGGAGGAAGTACAAAAGCAGTGGGATGCCGGATTCCTTGCTATGACAAGCTACCCGCCGTGGGTTGCTAACATAGTACCTGTGCCTAAGAAGGACGGTAAGGTAAGGATGTGTGTTGATTACCGGGATCTGAATAGAGCTAGCCCGAAAGATGATTTCCCATTACCTCACATTGATGTATTGGTGGATAACACGGCTCAGTTCTCGGTATTCTCCTTCATGGATGGGTTTTCAGGATACAACCAGATCAAAATGTCACCTGAAGACATGGAGAAGACAACATTCATCACACCCTGGGGCACGTTCTGCTACAAAGTAATGCCATTCGGGCTCAAGAACGCCGGTGCAACATATCAACGGGCTATGGTAACATTATTCCACGATATGATCCACAAAGAAATAGAATGTTATGTGGATGATATGATTGCCAAGTCCCTTACAGAGGAAGATCACCTGGTGAATCTGCTCAAGTTGTTCAAGCGTCTGAGGAAGTATCAACTGAAGTTGAACCCCAACAAATGCACATTCGGGGTGCGATCCGGTAAGCTGCTGGGCTTTATTGTAAGCGAGAAGGGGATTGAAGTTGACCCTGATAAAGTCAAAGCCATCCAAGAGATGCCTGCACCGAAAACTGAGAAAGAGGTTCGAGGGTTCTTAGGTAGATTGAACTACATCTCACGGTTCATATCTCACCTTACAGCAACCTGTGAACCCTTGTTCAAGCTGTTAAGAAAAGAACAGACGGTCAGGTGAAACGAGGACTGCCAAAGGGCTTTTGACAAGATCAAAGAGTACTTACAAGAACCCCCAATCCTTATGCCTCCAGTTGAAGGAAGACCTCTAATCATGTACTTGACAGTATTAGAAGAGTCAATGGGGTGTGTGCTGGGCCAGCATGACGAGTCTGGTCGAAAAGAGTATGCAATATACTACCTAAGCAAAAAGTTTACCGACTGTGAAAAACGTTATTCACTGCTCGAGAAAACTTGCTGTGCTTTAGCGTGGGCTGCTCGCCGACTAAGGCAGTATATGTTGACCCACACTACCTTGCTGATCTCAAAGATGGACCCGGTCAAGTACATATTTGAGAAGCCAGCTCTTACCGGACGGGTTGCAAGATGGCAAATGATTCTTACAGAGTATGACATCCAGTACACTTCTCAGAAAGCCATCAAGGGCAGTGTACTATCTGAATATCTGGCTGAGCAACCCATTGATGATTATCAGCCTATGAGGTTTGACTTCCCTGATGAAGACATCATGTTCATTAAATCAAAAGATCACGAATAGCCTATTCACACTGAAGGGCCTGACCCGGAAGAAGAATGGATTATGATGTTTGATGGGGCTGTTAACATGAACGGCCGTGGTGTTGGTGCAGTGCTCATTACACCTAAAGGAGTTCACATGCCTTTCTCGGCAAAACTCACTTTCAACTGCACTAACAACGAAGCTGAATACGAAGCTTGCATTATGGGTCTTGAGGAAGCCATTGACCTCAGGATCAAGACATTGACTGTATTCGGGGATTCAACTCTAGTAGTTAATCAGACCAATGGCAAATGGTACACGCACCAAGATCATCTGATACCTTACAGGGATTATACAAGAAGGTTATTGACTTTCTTCACAACAGTCAAACTTGAGTATATCCCTCGGGACGAGAATCAGTTTGCAGATGCCTTGGCTACCATTTCGTCCATGATCAAAGTTCAAGCTGCTAACTTTGTACCTCAGATTTCAGTGTCCAGACTTGATAGACCAGCATATGTATTTACAGCAGACATTGTCAAAGATGATAAGCCTTGGTTCCATGACATTAAATGCTTCTTGGAGGATCAAACATACCCACCTGGGGCATCTTCCAATGATAAGAAGACTTTAAGAAGGCTTGCTGGAAGTTTCTTTCTGAACACTGATGGGTCTTTATACAAAAGGAACTTTGACATGGTACTCCTCAGATGTGTTGATAAGACGGAAGCAGATTTGCTAATGCATGAAGTGCATGAAGGCTCTTTTGGTACCCATGCTGGAGGACATGCAATGGCTAAGAAATTGTTAAGATCAGGCTATTATTGGATCACAATGGATGCAGACTGTTGTGCTTATGCCAGGAAATGCCACAAATGCCAGATCTACGTAGATAAAGTGCATGTGCCTCCCAATCCTTTGAACATCATGTCTTCACCATGGCCCTTTGCCATGTGGGGCATTGACATGATTGGCAAGGTTGAGCCAACGGCTTCAAATGGCCACAGATTCATCCTGGTCGCCATCGACTATTTTACAAAGTGGGTTGAAGCAGCCTCATATGCAAACGTCACAAGGCAAGTGGTAGCCCGATTCCTGAAAAGAGATATCATCTGTCGGTATGGAGTTCCCGAGCGAATCATTACTGATAATGGTTCCAATCTCAACAACAAAATGATGGCTGAATTATGCCGGGACTTCAAGATCCAACATCACAATTCTTCTCCTTACAGGCCAAAGATGAATGGCGCTGTTGAGGCGGCAAATAAGAATATCAAGAAGATTGTGCAAAAGATGGTAGTCACCTACAGAGACTGGCACGAAATGCTACCATTTGCCTTGCATGGGTATCGCACATCGATCAGGACATCCACTGGGGCAACACCGTATCAGCTTGTGTATGGTATGGAAGCAGTCCTACCAGTTGAAGTTGAATTACCCTCCCTGCGGGTATTAATGGATGTCAAACTGAGTGAGGCAGAATGGGTTAGGTCCCGATACGAGCAACTGAATCTGATCGAAGAGAAGAGATTGGCTGCAATCTGCCATGGGCAGCTATATCAGAAGAGAATGAAGAGAGCCTTCGATCAGAAAGTCAGACATCGAGAGTACCAAGTGGGAGATCTTGTGCTGAAAAGAATTCTCCCTCCTCATACAGACCACAGGGGCAAATGGACCCCGAATTATGAAGGACCATTCGTGGTAAAGAAAGTTTTCTCTGGTGGAGCACTGATGCTCAGCACCATGGATGGTGAAGATTTCCCATCCCCTGTGAATTCAGATGCAGTTAAAAAATACTTCGCATAAAATGACCCGCTGGACATAAAAACAGAATGTAAGTCCAGGCAAAAATAGGGCATCCCGGCGAGTCAAAAACAGAATAAAAGACTCGGGCAAAAATAAGGGAAATAAATGAAAAAAACGTACACCCGCTGAGTTGAAAAGCCGCATTGGACAACTCAGGCAAAAAATGGGTATCCCGATGGATTGAAAACCCGAAAGGGCGATCCATGCAAAATAAGGGAATAAGCGAACAACTGCATTCTGAATTCGTCTGTATTGTCAGCAATTTGGTAAGCTTCGGAAGGATCAAGCTCCGATCAGAATCAACTTTCTCCAGAAAGTAAGACGAGAAGAACGTCATTGTCATACGAGTCATAGCGGGAGAGGAAGCTCCTCAAAGCGTCATCAACACTGCCAGCACTTTGTTTCTCAATTTGTAACAATCTCCTCATTTCAGGAGATATGTTTCTTTGACTGTATCTTGCCAATTCAGGGCACATGAATTAATAAAATCAGATTTTCAGTCATGTTTAGTTCTTACATTTATGTTTTGCAAAGAATTGTCTGATATCTCTAAAAATGCAATTGCATAAGTACAGATGCCTTTCTCTAAAAAATAAAGCACATGCTTACAGGGAATATACTTACTCTCGAAAGTACTTATCTCCTATGACGGAATCCAGTAAAGGATACCTCAGGACCTTTTGTGTGTTTCCTCATCTTTGCAGGATTGCAGGTATCCAGAACGCAACTTGGGGCATGCAAGGTATATCTCAGCAAGTTGGCAAATCAACAAAAGATATCAGCATCCGAAATGCTCTATCCCCAGCTGAGTTGCTTCCCGTTGCTCTCCCCAGCCAAGTTGCCTCTCATTACTCTCCCCAGCTGAACCAGCAGCATTCCCCAGCTGAAGAACCAACTGTCCTTCCTCAGCAAGATGCAAGAATCAGGGAATCATCTCCCCACAGAGCTTCAAGCCTCTATTCAGAAGAGCAACGCACGAGAAGTCACAACAGAGAGGGAGAAAGCTTCTACAAACCCCAGCTGGGTCCCGTATTATAAGGATATGTCAATCGGTGACCTATATCCCCAAACAGATACATCATTAGATCTACCAATGATCTCATCCCCAGCTGGGATGTTCACTTCAAGCAGATCAACCAGAGATCTTTGCAGCAACGGGATCAGAATCCCGGATCTGTGCCTCTTTGCATAATCATAGCATTCGCATCATTCTATCCCCCCAGAGCGTAGCATTCCGTCTAATACGGAGCATTACGGCAAAAATCAAATGCATAGCATAATCATAAGTCATGTTGTGAATTGAACACTTGTAAATAATGACAATCAGTCGGCATACAGAATATACATAGAAAAAAACCCCACCAGGGTCCCAGCAAAAGCAGTTGCCTCTCCAATCACAAACACCAGTATATATTTCCTTTTGATACCCATCCGTATCATCAATCCCCAGTAAAGTCGCCTAAACACTCTTTACAAACAAGATCACCCGTATTACAGATACGTCCTGACACCCGTCCGTGTCAAATCACCAGCAGAAAGCCAAAGACATCCTCTTTGCACTCACATATACTTATATATACTTTTCCTTGACACCCGTCCGTGTCATATCCCCAGCACGTTCGCTTACACTTCCATCACCCATATAATTGTTGATATTATACCTTTCTCATTTTGACACTCGTCCATGTCACTCTCCCCAGCAGATAAATACTCATCTATAATACTCACTACCCGTTGGTACACTTATACAGATACTCGTCCGTATCTTGTATACATCACCATTTATATCCCCACAGATCCGACAGTAGTCTTTGTTCTTTGTTAACCAGTTGGTACTCGTCCGTACCATCATCTCAGAACATTGCGTCTAGTGTTGTTTCTACATGATACTCGTCCGTATCATAGTCTTAAGGATGCTCGTCCGCATCTTTAATCCATACACCGTGTCAAGCACTTATGTCTCCTTGAATATAGACACTAGTCCGTGTCTACCATTCCCCAGAAGAGTCCCTTCAGATTCAACACTCGTCCGTGTTCTCTGTTAACCAGTTGATACTCGTCCGTATCATCATCTTTGAACACGTGTCAGTATTTGTTTCTACATGATACTCGTCCGTATCATAGTCTTAAGGATGCTCGTCCGCATCTTTAATCTATACACAATACCAAACATTTATACTTTCCTTTCTTGGTTGTGAACGCTCGTCCTTGTTCACTATATCCCCAATAGATCACCAAAGCATTTTCTTTTATCTGACACTCGTCCTGTGTCATGATAACCCTGAGAGCAGCCGTACCCTGCTGAGTGGTCGTCCTCCACTTCTTGATGGTCGTCCTCCATCATGCTCATCCGATGGCCGTCCCCATCGTTGATTTTTAGCAGCCGTCCCCTGCTAGGTGGTCGTCCTCCACCTTTTGATGATCGTCCTTCATCACTTTATCCAATGGCCGTCCCCATTGTTGATTTTGGTTATCTAACACTCGTCCTGTGTTTTGATAAACTTTGAGAGCAGCCGTCCCCTGCTGAGTGGTCGTCCTCCACTTCTTGATGGTCGTCCTCCATCATGCTCGTCTGATGGCCGTCCCCATCGTTGACCTTTCCTATCCGGCATTCGTCCTATGTCGCGATATTTTCGGCAGCCGTACCCTGCCCGGTGGTCGTCCTCCACCTTTGATGGCCGTCCCCATCGTATTTACCTTTCATCCCCAACAGAGCAGCCGTCCCCTGCTAGGTGATCGTCCTTCACTTTTGATGGCCGTACCCCATCATCTGTTTATTTCATTTATTCTTTAACCCGATGGCCGTCCCCGTCGTGGTCCCTTTTCCCTTTCAGCCCGATGGCCGTCCCCATCGTTGGTTACCTTGCTTTGTTGAACTTGATGGCCGTCCCCGTCATGTTTCATTTGACTACCAGAGAATTTTACAGCTTTATCTTGATGGCCGTCCCCATCATATTACCTTACTTTCCCCAGCTAGTCGGCCGTCCCCGTCTCAGCTTTACCTTTTATCCCCAGCATGTCGGCCGTCCCCGTCATTGCTTTATTTTCCGCACTTTTCCCAGCATGTCGGCCGTCCCCGTCATTGCTATTTACCCAGCAGTCGTCCTCTGCTCGACGGTCGTCCTCCGTCGCCTGCACTTTACAATATACTTTATTTTCTTTTACAATCTATATCCCTTTTCTTCTTCTTTTTGTGAGTGCAAATTTTGGACTGTCTTTGGTATTCAACCACAAGTTATCTTGTTTGCCTGTTAAGCCGTTGCTTACATCCTGCACAGCTAACTCATGTTTGAATAGGGGCAGCTGTAAACACCCCAAATTTGCCCTCACCCATTTCACCATGGCTTGTGATCACCTCATATGCATAAACACAACAACATCATCTCATGTCTCATTTTTGATCCACTGCATAGCTTCTAAGGCATCTGCACCTAGGGTTTGTGATCTGAGCAATCCCAAAGCATCTTGAGCCACTCCAAAGGCCACCAATCAACTCAAAGGGGTCCATGTGTGTTCTTACATCATATTCCATCTCCCCAAAGTCAAAGATGCAAAGGAATCACAAGAACTAGGGTTTGGTTGGATGCAGAGCCAGGATGAACTGCACAGTTGACTGAAAATTAGGGTTTTGGTTTCAGAGGCCATAACTCCAAAATTTTTGGTCATTCTTATTTCCATTGATCTCTATATGATATAGGGAGTATGCATATCAATTTTCATGAAGAAATTCCATGGGGAAGTCATCTGATCAAGAGTTGACTTTTCAGACAAGTCAGTGCAAAATTAGGGCATCTGAGGCACCCAGTGACCCAACCAATGGTTGATCTTCATCATTTTGAGTGTATATGATCTTTATTTGATCATGGAAGAAGTTTGAAGTTCACAAAAATCAAAATTTAGGGTTTTTGCAAATGTTGACTTTTTGGGCATAGTTGACTTTTCAAGAATGCATCATTTTAGGTCATTTTTCAAGCCTTGATTCATGATCCAAAAAGGCTTCAAATGGAAAAACTTTGGTCATGAAAGTTGTAGATCTCATCTTTCCCTTTTCAAAAAGTACAAGAACATGATCAAACTCTTCTTGGATCAAAAGTTATGGCAATGCAAAGTTGGCAAAAATCATTGATTTCTAAGGCATGCTTCAAATGGAAATTTTGCAAAGTCTTGAACCAAAGCCAATTGCAGCCTCTAATTCATTTCAAACCATTACACAAACATTCTCTAAGTCCTAAAAATCAGATTTGAACTAAGATTGCCCATGGTTACATGTTTGGTTGGACAAAGAATCACATGTGAACCAAAATGTCACAAGTTGCAAAACTCATGATCATGCCTTCACCAACTTGCTGCCTTGAATGCTGGACCAAGCTGACATTTTCCCCTCATCTTGCTGCGCATAGCCCATGCCTTGTACCAAGCTAGCACCTCACCATACTTTCTCTTACACAAGAGTTGACAAAATTGCAAAAGTTGCCTCACCTATCCATAAAGCACATGTCAAATCAACTGACCAATGAGAGAGAGTTATGTGGACAATTTGCAAGCAAAACATAAGGGCAAGCAAGGCTGAAATCATCTCATTCCACACATTCACAAAAACACTCCCATTTGCAACTTGCTTCGAATTCCTCTCCACAGCTTGCAAACACTCAAACCTTTTTCTCCATTCAACTCACCATGTATCATTGAGCAGAAACCACCAAGAACCCAAGCCTGAAACAGCCAGAATACCCCATAGCCATTTCTCACTCCATTTTGCAGTTCCTTTCGAATCTCCCTCCATAGCTCACAAACACACCAACAAACACCACAGACCTTCTCCATTCATCCTCAGGATCACAAACCTTTATTCACAATGGCTTGAAACCTCCAGAAACACCATTGCCATTTCTGAGCAAGCTTGAGAAGAAGCTGTCGAATCTCACTATCCAGCCAACTCAAACTCCTTTTGAGCATTCAAAAATCTTCTGGGGATCAAGTGGAGTGTTTTGCACTGAAAGAAGAGGCCAGAAAGTTCTCAAACTGAAAGCTTCAAATCTCAGGTAGCCTGAAATTTATTTTTCCAGAAATCATTTCTCTTGTTACAAACTTGTTCTATGTGATTCACTGATCATCCTGATGTTTTTAGTTTTTGAAATGGTTGTGATTTGAGCATTTAATTTGTCTCTGAAACTGGTTTGCCCTAAAACTTGTTCTCTTCGATTCAGCTTGTTTAGTAAAAATAAATGTGTTTTGAGAGAGGGGTTTGATTCAGGGGATCATGGGGTTCGTTTCTATGTGCTTAGTTTTAATTTTTGTTACGTTTTGAGGAGTTGGTGAGTTTCTCAGGTGAGAGCTGGCCGGAGAAGACGACCGGAAGTCTTCTCCGGCCACCTGAAAGTAATTTGTGCCCTAATTGCGCAATTAACTTCAGTTTGAATGTGAGCCGTAGATAGCCATTGACCAGTTGACTTCCCTCTCTTTTGGATGGCCCAGATCAGCTTACTTATGCCCTAATCCACGTGTTAACTTAATTAATCCATAATTAAATAATTTAATCAGAGTCAATCCTGGCCACAAGATGACGCGCGCAGTCAATGAATTCAAACTCAGAGCCAATCTCATCCATCCATCCTGATTACTTTTCATTTTAGTTGATTTTAATTCATTTTTCTTTCATTTAATTCGCATAATTATTTTAAAATAGTTAAAAATTCTTAAAAATTATGAAACTTTTTCCTTAAAGTTTTATTAATTTTTAAGACCCAAAAATATTTTTATTTTATTTTTTATCATAAAAAAAGTATTTTTAAATATTTAAAAGATTATTTTTAATTGATTAATGAGAATTAATTAATTAAAAATACTTTTAGGTATTTAAAAATTACAAAAAAATTCATGAAATGTTCTAAGACATTTAGAAACATTGTCCAACCTTCAAACCAAATTTCTTTTTTGATCTTGATGCATTTTAAGAATTTTTCATTGAATTAAATCATTTTTTATGCATTATTTTGATCATGGATTCAAAAATTCATTTCTGCCTATTGGTGAAGGTTGAGACATTGATTCTTCTTGCATTATTTTCTATATGGCATGTATTTTCAAGGATAAAATGGCCATGATTTGATCTTGCATTTTCCAATTGTTTGGCATTTCTTTTGTTAAGAACCCTAAAAAACCCTAATAACTTAGAAAATTCATATCTTGAGTTTGGTTGAGAGTTGAGAGCTCCCCTTTGGGCAGTGGTTCATTATAGGTTTAGGGTTTCTTTGGGCACCATTTTCCATTTTTATCTTAGGGTTTTGTTTCTGTTTTTGGTTTGTGTTTGATGTTTGATCCATGAACCCTAATTTTGGGCTTTCTCTTGCATCCTTCTTGCATTCTCTTGCATAACTTGACTTGTCATTGCATTTTGTGCATTCTTATGATTCATTTGACATCTTAAGACATGTAGGAAGCATCTTTGATCATTGCATTACATATTTGCCATGTCATTTGTCTGGTATGCTTCATGACTTTCCATGCTTGTTCATGCTTCTTAGCTTGCATCATATGCATCCATGATCTTGTATGAACATCTCCATGCCTTGCCTCATGTGTGCAGCACCTCATAGCATCATAATCATCATCAACATGCTCCTGGTTTTGCTTAGCATCATATCATTTCATCTCATCTTGCATTGCATTGCATTTCTTTCTAACATTTCAGGTGGTAAGTAACTTGAGAAGTGAATTTGCCTTCACTTCTCATAACTTTTCTTTTCATCTCTCTTGCATACCCTGCTGCATTTATACATGTGTTTGAGTTTGAGCTTGCTCATTCTTGTTCCCCCCACTTTCTTTCTTCAAGTGACTTGACTTCTTGAATGAAGCAAGTCACTTTGCTTCTCTTGATCTTGTTCATCTGCATCCTGGTGGCTCCTTTGAAGATTGTTCTTGCAAACCACACAAACCTTAGGAACAACCAAGCATGATAATGAATTAGGGTTTTGATTAGTCCCCCTCATAGTTTTTTACCTTTGTGTCTTTCCTTGAGTCATCTCTTCTCATCTCATAATCAGAGACTAAACCCTAAAGGTGTTAAGACTTTGTGATTAGGGTTATGCCTGCATCCTTCTCTTAGGATGGAGTGTATAACTTTAATCCTAAGTGTTAAACCCTTAATGTGTTTAAATCTCTTAATCAATCCACTTAATAATCATCAAGACATCACACTTGTAACTTGGGCCTTGCATTAGGGTTCTATTTCTTCCTTAAGTGGTTAAGAAGGACTAACCCTAGTGTTAATGGACAAGTCCCCCTCAAGTTGTCTTACAAATCATAAAAATCACTTCATCATCATACCATTAAATAAAATCCACTTAATCAAAGGCTTGTTTTGTCATGAGTTTAATCCCTAATCATGGATTAAGTTGAGGAGTTTTCCTCAGCTTAAACATTCTCATCTATTATCCTTCTATTAGGATGGTGTAATGAGTCTGTTAAATCCCTGATTATGGCTTAACCTCATTACTCAACACTAAACAAAAACAACAAAAACATCTAAATAATCACAAGTAGGTTAATGATCTTAATCCTACACCAAAGGTGATTAAGTGTGAGAATCTGACTTCACACTTAAGGTATTCTCATTACCCCTAATCAGAGGGAAGATGTGATGAGTTTACTAAATCCACTGGTTTAGGCTTAAGCTCATTAACTTATGACAAACTTTCAAAAGCAATAAAAGACTGAAAACTCAAAAACAAACAATAATCGTCTCCTTCGGGATTCTTTTCTCATCACCTTCACTCATAAACGAGAACCCGCTTCTTCCGTCTAATGCAAGACAGCTTGCATCTGTGCCAGACAGATCATACACTTGAGCATAGGCAAGTAAGCAGTTCACAAGTCAATTCATCTTTCAGTCTCTTTGGGTCGAACTACGGTGTTCTGACTTCCTCATTGCACGAGAGGATACGTAGGCATAACTTAACGGTTATCGAACAAAAGTCTCTGTACATTCCCCCTCTTTCTAGCTTTATTCTTTAAGCCTCATATTCTTGAGCATTTCACTCTTTCTTACACTGACACTATACATATTACACTTCACACTTCTTTTGCACTGACACCTGTACATTCTTTTCCAGCTATTTTACACACAGATTGCACTGACACTACCCCTTTAAAACACAAATCTTTTAAGCGTGGATCCCGTCGAGTACGGCGGACAATCTGGGTGCTAATACCTTCCCAGGTTGTAACCAACCCCCTTTCTCAATCTCTCTGGTTCGCAAACCGTCTTATCCTTATCTTTCTAGGCCTATGCAGCATTGCCTTTCCTCCGAGATAAAAATGCCTAGCTGGCGACTCTATTCATCTCCAGTGAGTTCACGGCTGTGTGTTCTCACTGTTCCCCTCGCCGACCGTTCGCGTCTGTACCCTTATCTGACCCAGTGTCACTTATCGGGAGCGACACCAACACGGTGGACTTCAAGCCTTTTGGTGATTGCCAATGAATATTGGACTTTGGGTGGTGGTGGAGGGTATTAGACTTTCTGACACATAGTACATGAGACCTTGATAAAGTTGTAAGCAACAAGAAGGCATGAATTCCCCTAGGAGAACTTCGATTGAGGTTTTAACATCCTTCAGCGGGTTATGTTATTTGTGCTGAAACGATCATAGTGACTGGCAATGATATTGATGTTAAACAATGGGAAACTGTCAAATTCCTTTTGTCAACCAACAAGATAATCATACTACCTTTCAAATGTTGTCATTATTTTTACCAAAATTTTAAAACAAAGTTTATCAATGATAAAAAACATTTCGCAAACAAACAGGTAAAGTAAAAATGAATGAGCACAATTTTGATGAGAAATTTCTCTTTTCATTGCTAAACCCCACGAAAGGTATAAATGTACATACAGATGCAATTCCTTAATGAGGTCATTGTTGTGCAAGAAAGTACAATGGCAATGAAAATTAATGAGGTTCTATTGAGTTTCGACACTGCTATGGTCCCTATGTCTCTAAAGATCTCATCATTTAAACTTTGTAGGAAGACGATTGGATTGATCCTCCTCTTTCGTAGCTCACCAGAGTTAAGTGAGTGTACATAATACAGTCTTTACCTTGGAATTAGTCCCTAACTTTTGCCTGGATCGCCCTTTCGGGTTTTCAATCCACCGGGACGCCCTTTTTTGCCTGAGTCGCCCTTTCGGGTTTTCAACTTAGCGGGCTAGATTCTTTTATTTTTATCCCTAATTTTTGCATGGATCTCCCTTTTGGGTTTTCAATCCACCGAGATAACCATTTTTGCCTAAGTCTCCCTTTCAGGTTTTCGACTTAGCGGCTTTTTATTCCACTATTTTAGGCATAGTATCTCTTGACTGCATCTACGTTCACGGGGGTAGACCATTCTTCACCGTCCATACTTGCAAGGATCAGGGCACCTCCAGTGAAAGCTCTCACCACCACAAATGAACCTTCATAATTGGGCGCCCACTTGCCCCTGGGCTCTCTGTGCATGGTTGTGATTCGCTTGAGCACCAAGTCACCTTCCTGGGAGGTCTGAGGACGCACTTTCTTGTCAAAAGCTTTCTTCATACGCCTCTAGTAAAGTTGTCCATGACATAATGTCGTCATACACTTCTCTTCAATAATGTTGAGCTCATCAAACCTTGTCCGGACCCATTCCGCTTCATCTAATTTAGCTTCCATCAGAACTCTTATTGAGGGTATTTCAACTTCTATTGGGAGAACGGCCTCCATGCCACATACGAAAGAGTAAGGGGTTGCCCCTGTCGAAGTACGTACCAAGATATGGTAACTGTGCAGTGCGAAAGGTAACATCTCATGTCAATCCTTATATGTGACCACCATTTTCTGAATGATCTTCTTGATATTTTTGTTTGTAGCTTCGACAACTCCGTTTATCTTGGGTCTGTATGGTGTTGAATTATGGTGCTCAATTTTGAAACTGGCACATAACTCTTTAATTGTCTTGTTGTTGAGATTTGACCTATTGTCAGTGATGATCCGGTGAGGAACCCCATATCTACATATGATATTATTCTTCAAGAAGCGAGCAACCACTTGCTTGGTAACATTAGCGTAAGAGGCGGCTTCGACCCACTTAGTGAAGTAGTTTATGGCAACAAGTATAAACATATGCCCGTTTGAGACCTTAGGTTCAATCATCCCAATCATATTTATTCCCCACATGGAGAAAGGCCATGGCGAAGTCAAGACATTCAATGAAGTGGGAGGTACGTGCACCTTGTCAGCATAGATTTGGCATTTGTGGCATGTTCAGACATGAGCATAACAATCAGCCTCTATCATTAGCCAATAGTATCCTGCTATAAGGATCTTCTTTGCCATGGTATGACCACTCATATGGGTACCAAACAATCCTTCATCTCTTTTATGATTTGTTCTGCCTCATGTTCATCTACACATCGGAGTAGGATCATGTCGTGATTTCTCTTGTACAAAATCTCTCCATTCAAAAAGAAATTTGAGGCCAATCTTCTCAGTGTTCTTTTGTCCATACTCAAAGCACCTTCTGGGTATTCTTTCTTCTCCAAGTAGCGCTTGATATCGTAGAACCAAGGCTTGACATTTGATTCTTCTTCAGCAGTCACACAATGAGCAAGTTCTTTAAAACGTTTAAGGTTAATGGAAGGCTGATGATTGGGCCAAATCAACTGGTACATAGATGTCAGAGTTTCCAGAGCGTCAGCCATTTGGTTTTCGTTACGAAACACATGAGTGAAAGTAATATCATCAAGCCTAGGGAGTAACTTCAAAATATAATCCCGATATGGAATCAGATGATCACGTCTTACTTCCCAATCTCCCGTGGTTTGATATATCACCAGAGCTGAGTCACCATATACATCAAGTGTTTTAATCATCAAATTAATGGCTTCTTCTAGTCCCATAATGCATGCTTCATATTCAGCCACATTATTCGTGCACAGAAAACAAAGCTTAGCTGTAAAAGGTATATGAAAATCCTTAGGAGATGTCAATACTGCCTCAATTCCACAACCACGATCATTAGCAGCACCATCGAACATGAGAGTCCATCACTCCCCTGGTTCAGGTCCTTCATCCGGCCCAGGCTCTTCATAATCTCTAATCAACATGACATCCTCGTCTGGAAAGTCAAACTTTAAGGGCTGGTAGTCTTCCACAAGCTGGTGGGCAAGATGATCTGCTAGTACACTGCCTTTGATGGCCTTTTGAGTGACATATTGGATATCATACTCTGACAAAAGCATTTGCCATCGGGCAATCCTGCTAGTGAGAGCCGGTTTCTCAAATATATATTTAAGAGGATCCATCTTGGAAATCAAATATGTTGTGTGGGTCAACATATATTGTTTGAGACGCTTAGAAGCCCAAGCAAGAGCGCAACAAGTATTTTCAAGTGTTGAATACCTCGTTTCACAATCATTGAACTTCTTGCTTAAGTAATAAATGACCTTCTCCTTCTTTCCAGTCTCGTCTTGTTGCCCCAACACACAGCCCATGGACTCATCAAGAACTGTCATGTACATTATGAGAGGCCTTCCAGGAACATGAGGTATCAAGATTGGTGGTTCTTGCAAATATTCCTTAACTCTATCGAAGGCTGTTTGGCATTCACAATCCCATTCAATTGCTTGGTCTTTTCTCAAGAGCTTGAAGATCGGTTTTCAGGTAGCAATAAGATGTGAAATAAATCTGGCAATGTAATTCAACCTTCCAAGGAAACCTCTGACTTCCTTCTCAGTTCTTGGAGCAGGCATGTTCTGAATGGCTCTGACTTTGTCAGGATCGACCTCAATCCCCTTCTGACTCACAATGAATCCTAACAACTTTCTGGATCAAACCCCAAAAGTGCACTTATTAGGGTTAAGACTGAGCTTGAACTCTCTCAGTCGTACAAACAACTTATGCAAGTTAGCAATGTGATCCTCTTCGATTTGGGATTTAGCAATCATATCGTCAACGTAAACTTCAATCACTTTATGAATCATATCATGAAAGAGCGTTACCATGGTGCACTGATATGTTACCCCAACATTTTTAAGTCCAAATGGTATCACCTTGTAACAAAAGGTTCCCTACGGTGTGATGAACGTGGTCTTCTCCATATCTTCTTGATCCATCTTGATCTGGTTGTATCCGGAGAAACCCTCCATAAAAGAGAACACTGAAAACTGAGTTGTATTATCCACCAATACATCGATGTGAGATAGTGGGAAATCATCTTTAGGACTAGCTTTATTCAGGTCTCTATAATCGACACACATGCAGACCTTTCCATCTTTCTTTAGAACTGGTACGATGTTAGCAATCCATTGTGGGTACTTGGCTACTGCCAGAAATCCGGCATCAAACTGCTTCCTTACTTCTTCTCGAATCTTGAGAGCCATGTCCGGACGAGTCCTTCTCAACTTCTGCTTGACGGTCTGACATTCTTCCTTGAGCGGTAACTTGTGTACAACAATATCAGTATTCAGCCCAGGCATATCCTGATATGACCATGCGAACACATCAACATACTCATGAAGAAGCTCTATCAGTCTTGTCTTTACTTCAGCTTGCAGAGAGGCACCTATCTTTACTTCTCATTTATCCTCCTCAGATCCTAGGTTGATAACTTCAATGTCTTCTTGGTGCGGCTGGATGACTTTCTCTTCCTGTTTGAGTAGTCGGGCTAACTCCTCAGGGAGTTCACAATCTTCCTCGCCTTCTTCCTCCGCTTGGTTGATCGGACAATCAAAGTCATACGAGACCATAGCAGCATTGTTATCAAGGACCTCAGTGGTGTTTCTGCATGTTTATGATTTATGCAATTTATTTTAGAAAGTGCGTGCATTAAAATATTGCCATTTTATTGTAAAAGAAAATGCGAAAGAAAAGGAACAAATATTGAATGCAAATTGTTGATTTATTACTGATAAGCAAAGTTTTAAAACATCAGTGGCCCTACAACATTCCAATATGCCTTGGGCAAAGCATATGGGTTTGAAAAGAAGTAAAATTACTCTTGAGGATATATAAACTGAGGAATCTCAACAGTCTTTCAATTCTCTAGCTCTTCTCCGGGATCGGCTTTACGGATCCAGTTGTAAGTCACTTCATGATAGTCTTTGCCAGAGATCATTGCAGCATGGCCTTCAAAGATGTATCCGTCACTTGTAAATGTTTCACTCACCAGAGGAAGCTGACTCTGTTCTTCATGCATTGAGACCATCGTTATGCTGGAGGATGGCTGATAACCGATGCCATACATATCTCTTTTATCTTGCACCTCGACAACTTTGCCCTAGCCCTGTGTATTTCCAGTTTCTAAGACAACTAAAGCTCCCTTCAGGGATGCCATCGACATTGACGACTATTGGCGCTCAGACTCTCGCTGCACTGCTAGCATGCTCACTATTTCAAAGGAATGGAATGGTGTCTCAATTGTCTCGCCTTCAACATCAATATATCGGAATGAAGTCAAGTGACTTACCAGAATATCTTCCTCTTCATCAATCAAAACTATTCGAGTTTGCTTGGGAAACTTCAGTTTCTGGTGAAGGGTAGATGTGGCAGCCCCTGCATAGTGGATCCAGGGTCTTCCCAAAAGGCAGCTATATCCGGGATGGATATCCATCACTTGGAAAGTAATGGTGAAAAATGCTGGCCCTATTTTGATTGGGAGATCCACTTATCCTATAACTGCTCCTCTGGAACCATCAAATACTTTCACTATCAACGTGCTTGGCTTCATAACCACTCTCTGCACATGCATTCTTTCCAGAGTTGTCTTTGGCATCACATTTAAGGAAGAACCAGTGTCCACCAACACCATTGACAACAATGTATCCTCGCACCTTATAGAGATGTGCAAGGCTTTTCTATGGTTCTTCTTATCAGCAGTGAGCTCATCATCATTAAAGCCAAGGAAATTACCGGTGGTAACACTAGCTATTACATCATCGAACTGAGCTACCGTAATGTCTTTTGTGATATGGGTTGCACTCAATACTTTAAGCAACGGTGATCTATGTGCTATAGAACTGAGTAGTAAAGTTAACATAGATATCTTAGCAGGAGTATGATTCAGCTGATCAACTACCTTGTAGTCGCTTTTCTTTTTAATTTTCAGGAACTCTTCTGCCTCCTTCCGAGTAAATGCAGCTTTTGGAGAAAGTGGATCTATTGGTGACCCTTGAGTAGGAACAGGAGTGACAACTGGTGAAGTAATTGTTTTCTGTTTTGGATTGGCTGGAAACTCTACTGGTCTTGGCGCAAACACTCGTCCACTACGAGTCATCCTACTTGGACTAGCAATGGATGTTACAGCAGGTATTTCAATATTGATGGGCTGCCTCCTCTGTCCTTGTCTAGCATTTACAGGCTCATAACTCCAAAGTACCGCTTGGTTATTCTCACCAGTGGAGGGAGCTGAATACTCCAGAACTATCAGAGTGATAGTATTTGGATTTTGCGACGCATCATAATACAACTCAGTTGTAGCCACCATCTTATTCTTTTTCTTTCCTCGTTGTTCAATTTGTATCACACCCTGATTAAGGAGTTCTTGCAGACACTCCTTAACATCTTCCTCCGTAGGGTCAACATCTTCATTCTTTGACAACATCAAACCGAATATCTTCAATTGTTTCCCAATTTTAGCCATCGGAGTTTGAGCATCTTCTACCTTCAGGATTAATTCATGCTCATCTTCCACGGCATTAACAGTTGCTCCTCCATGAGGTGGCATGGGGTTGGTTTTGACATTTGGGCCCCTCTGAGTAAAAGTCAGATCCTTCGACTCCACCAAGTCTTGCACGTGATTCTGGATTGCATAACATTTGTCTATAGTATGTCCGGGCGCACCTTTGTGGAACTCACAGGTAGCGTTGGCATCATAGTTAGGAGGATAAGGGAAAGTGGTTGGCCTTAAATCCCTCAAAGTCAGTTTTCCGTGTTGGTTCAACTGGTTGAAGATTTCTCGATAAGGCATTGGAACTGGATCAATGTGTCTCCTTGGACTAGGTTGCCTCTGTGTTGGACCATTTCGTCTGTACTGCTGATTAGGCTGTTGTGCGGGAGCCTGTTGATAATGTTGTTGTTGTTGGGCCTGAGGCTGATAAGGAGCTGGTGCAACATTAGCCATATGCTCATAAGAAATATTGTATGGGACTCTGGCTCTTCCTCCCATAATGGCATTGGTTTCCCCCTCATTCTTCTTTTGGAAATTAGAGTAGGGTTTTTTACCTCCGTTTGTAGAAGTAGTTGCTCCTTTTCCTTTCTTCAGCTGGCTTTCGATCCTTTCCCCCACATATACGATTTCTGAGAAACTAGGAAAACTAGCTCCCATCATTCGATCCATATACTTGTCTTCCAGAGTATTTGAAAACATGTCCGTCAACTCCTTAGGAAGTAATGGTGGTTGAACCCGTGCAGTAAGTTCTCTCCACCTTTGTGTGTACTCCTTAAATGACTCATTGTTGCGTTGAGTCATATCTTTCAGTTGGGTGCGATTGGGTGCAAGATCAACATTATACTGATAATGCTCAAGGAATGCACAAGAGAGATCATTCCATGTCTTGACTCGGCCTCTCTCCAACTAGACGTACCATTCCAGTGATGCCTCAGACATGCTATCCGGAAAATAGTGAATTAGGAGCTGGTCGTTCTTGGCATACAAAGCCATTTTTCTGCAGTAGGCCAGAAGATGAGTATGGGGGCAGTTGTTCCCCTTATACTTATAAGGAAAGTCTAGAGCCCTGAACTTATGCGGGATTACCAATCTTGGCATAAGGCACATCTCAATAGCATCTAGACCCGGAACGGTCTTGATATCCATTGCCTTAAGCTTTACTTATACCGAGTGCAGCCTCTCTACCATATGTTCTGGAAGAGCTTCAGCGTTGTGACCTGATGGGTCCACATAAAAGACATCAGACTGCTCATTCATGTCCTTGGCTCACCCATGGTGAGCTGTTAAGGAGGAGAAGTTAGGTGGATTCACCCTAGTAAGATTGGGATTCTCCTTGGCAGTTCTTGAAGTTCCAGCCTGTCTTGCAAGTCTCTCAGCTTTTTCTTCTTTCTTGGCCATAGTGATGACCTCGAGAATTTGGTCCAGCTTTCCTCTGAGTGAATCGATATCAGACCTCATAGCATTTTGTTCCTCTTGAATTTTCTCTAAAGTCATCTTATAGATCTTTTTAGTCTCGTACCTTCGTCGGAAAATCCGGAAAGTCATTTTTTCTGTGGAAGGAAGGTAAAGTGTATGAGCTTGTGTTTGATGCAAATGAGAGGCATGAATATGCGAGGATGGCATGTTTTATGGCATTTTATTTTCAGGGGAATATTCACAAGCATACAAAGATTTTCGTGTAAAGCATTCAAAATATCATGAAGACCAATAAAAGAAAAACTCAACTTCTCATTCACTTAATTTAATAAGGTACCAAAATACAACCAAAATAGCCATTACATTAAGTTATTTTTTCAAAACAAAAACAAGGAAAAGAAAAAGAAAAAACTACAACAATTAAACTGTCGGTTTCCGTGCTTCACATTCTTTCACTTTTTCTTTGAATGCCCTTAACATGGTTTGACACATCTCAAGAAAGTACCCCACAGCAGGGGAGTGACTGTCGTTGTCTTCAAATTCTTCCATCGCCATTGAGAGCCTGAAGGGTAACTCCTTAGCTTGTTGGTTGCACCATTCAATAAGCCTATTAAGCTTATTATGGTACATATCCCTCTCCTCGGTCCAAATATTCATAGGACGCTCATACCCGTCAAAACAACTTTTCACCTTGTTCCTTACCGCTTCCCAGATGTTGCGGTTATTGAGAAGACTCTCATATTGGTTCTTCCAATGTTGAGCACTTCTTTTGGCGTTGTCAGCTTCTTGGCACTTCAAGTTCCAATCCTTCACTGTAAGCTTAGAGACGCTCATTGCTAGAATTTTAAGCTCATATTCTCGCCTGGAACTTTCTACTTCCTGGTTGAGGGATGCGGTGAGTCTTTTAATCTCTTCCCCAAGCTCATCTTTTACCTTATTTACCTTTTTGTTAGCGCGGAAGAACCTTTCTTCATTATCTGCACTTCGCTTGTAAGCTCTGTTCAGATCTTTCTTTAGGTGGCCTACATGATAACAAGTCTGATATAAATAACCCTTAACATTAAACTTATTTCGTTGTTCCTCATCAGCCTTTTCTTGAACTGCTTCGAGTTGAGCAGTCGTGCGAGTGAAATCAAATTTCAGGCCATTTTTCTCATACGTAACCTGTTGCAACTGCGAAGTAAGCTCCTCATTCTCTTTCCCAAGGCTTGCTATCTTTGCCCTAAGTTCTACAACTTCTTCACATGATACAGGTACGGGCTCCGGAGTAGGAGGTCTAGAAGGAGCCTCCAAGGAGAAAGGGAGTTTGATAACTTTGACTCTTTCTATGACCCACTCTCGATATGGCATCCTGGTCACACCATCCCTCTTTCTTAGCTCAGCACCCTTAGTATGGATCTTTTCCCAAGACTTAACATCTTATGGAGTAAAGATAGGTCATTGGCTTCCATCTCTTTCCCATATGAAAACTCTTCTAAGTCTTTGTCATCTGGCTTTCCCGATATAGGGTACTCAAATTGTCGTATAACTAAGGCAGGATTATAGTTGATACAACCTTTGGTCCATATTAATGGTACATTACAAAAACTCCCACAATCCATGATTATCTCTTCAGCATTCAGCTTATTAGGATACCATGTGATATTTCTATCAGTAAGAGACACCAACTTCTGAGCCCATTCTTTGTCAGTCATAACCGGCACAAGTGAATTGCGCTTGAATATATGTGATGTATTCCACTTGTAAAGCAAAGGGAAGTAAAATGTCAAAATGATACCTTTCTTTTCGTGGCGGAGGTGGGGATTATAAAAGATGTCAACCAAGAGTGGGTGAACCGGACTTTGACCTTTCTTCCAGACAACCCAAAACACACTAACAACAGTTACATCAATGAAGTACTCAAAAGTTGGAAAAATCACTAACCCATATATGAGAAGGGCTAGTACATTTACCAAAGTATCCCAACTTTTACCCTCAAATAGTTTTGTAGCTTCCTTCTCCAAATAAAGCCTTCGAAAACAAAATAATCCTTTCTTTTCCTTCCAATTGTTCCTGGCTGTTGGAACGTCAATCTCGAGAGCCTCAGCTAATTCCTCCACCTTAGGCCATTTACCAATCATAGTATAGGGTGCCCTACCCTTCGCAGTGAAACCCATGAACACTTTGAACTCTTCCAAAGTAGGAGTCAGCTGAAAATCTTGAAATAAGAAGCTTCGCATCTGTAGATCATAAAATTGTGCCAAGGCGGTGATGGCTGGCATTTGCATTCTAACAGCAAGGAGATCAACAATCTGGCCGAATCTCACACCCATTATCCTTTTATAAGTAGCAGGCATACCCTTTAAACATGCCCTGATACAGTGGTGTTTGGTACAAAGGTCTTTAGTTGCAGTGTTTTCCTTTTCTCTGAATTCATTTTTACTTGAATGCAAAACAAACTGCTGATAAATAATCCCCTGAAAATAAAATCTTTGTAAGTCATGATGTCTTATGCAAATGATTATGAATGCATAGAAATTGGATCCAGGATGACACAAGTAACACCCAAACCCTCTTAAAAGGTAGGCCGTAAGAATTTAGTTCTAGATTCTTTACCCATAAGCCCGCTCACATGATAGTTTCTATGGTAACAATATCAAGGTACTCAAGGTCACAGACGCTAATCGTATTAACGTCCTGCCACAAGCTAACTGTATTATGATGATAATAACGATAAGGTCCACCTCAAGTGGAGTTTTCATGTTAGGCGTACGAAGGGGCGAGCCCTCGGAGACTAACACTACGCAACTACCAACATTGAAACTGGTTCTAGGAGTGGTTCTAGAGTCACAACCCTTTCATGAATCAAGTCATGCAACATGTTAGCTGTGTTATGACGAGATCTACGAATAGGTCTACTCTCTAGAGGAGCTTTCATGCTAGGCTTGTAAGGAGCGAGTCCTTGGAGACTAACACTAATAACTACCAATTCTAACTTAGGTGTTCTCTATTCTTTTGCCAAGGCTCGGTTAAAAAGCTTTACTTGTGATGTCAACCCAGGATCCAATAAGCAAATATAATAATGAGCATCATGATAAAGAAGAAAGCGATAAATAATCATAAACAACGATAATAAACAAAGAAGACAAGCATAATAAGTTAGCAAACAAGTGCAAGAATAACCAAGTTAGGCTCAACTCTCTTATGCACAAGGCTAGTCCCCAGTAGAGTCGTCATCTGTCGCACCTTGAAAAATACGATCCTCACGAAGGACACGGAAAAACAGACAAACAAAGTCGCCACCTAATTTTAATCTATTCCTAATAAAGGAGAAGGGAAATATAGATAAAACCTATAAAGGAGATAACTTGGTCGTTTGAACCAAATTCTAGGTTCAGGAGTCGGTTACGCAAGAGGAAGGTATTAGCATCTCTTACGTCTGTTGTACTCAACGAGAACCTATTAGTCTAATCTGCGATCGAATGCTAACTTATATTGATGTCTTCTTAAGGTAAACGAGTATGAAGAATGGGTGGTTTTGTTCCTAGGGTGCTCGGAAAGGATTGAGATCCACGTGCCTACGTATTCCCTTGTGCAATGGGAAAGTCAGAGCCTCGTAGTTCGTGGTACTAAGCTTGGTATGTTTGTTTTAATAAACGATTATTTAGACCGCATTCTAACTGCTAAGCATTGGCTTGTCTGCTCGCGATAGGAGGCGGAAGCGCTAGCTTGTTTGTGAGATAGAAAGGATTTAAATAATGCTCGTTTAGAGAAAAATGTTTGATTTGATAAATGTTTTAGGTATGAAAGGGCAAATGAACCACGTCCCGTGGGGCGAGCCTCAGGAGCATTCGTTCAAGAATTTGAGGAATGCTGGACTCCAGAACTCAGTTCTTTCATTATTTGATATGTGGATTTAGGTGTTTTAGTTACGAAAGGTCGAATGAACCACGTCCCGTGGGGCGAGCCTCAGGGGAGTTCATTCAAGAATTCGAGGAATGCTAGACTCCAAAACTCAATTCTTTCGTTATTTAATTTTGAAAGATCTTTGATAAAATCGTGCTTGTTTTTGTGTTTTTCGAATAAATGTGGACTTGATATATGGATCAAGTATGTTTGGATTGGACAACTTGTTATGAAAACAAGTGCGTTGCATTGATTTAATTTTAAAGTTTGAAAAGTTTAGAAAAGCGAAAGTTGTGCAGATGGCGATCGGATAATGATCGACTTACACGTGTGCATGAGTGAAATGTGTAAGGATAATTACTTGGTGTTGGACCAAAGATTTCATTTATCTTTTAAATGTTTAGTCTTAGTGTGAGTTCGTTTTTTTACTTAACAATTTATGATCAAATTACGATAATAAATTACACAACGCATGAAATAGGCAAGCGAACCAACACACAATCAATCATCCTCAATACAAGCAAATAACTAACAGAAATAATCATCTACACAAAATTTTGAAAACAAAACTTTTTGAAAAGAAAAATCAATTTAGAAACAAACATTAAAAGAAGTTTGAATAAATAAATAAAACTTTTTCGAAATTTAATATTAAATAGAAAAAGTTATTAAAGATTTTATAAAAAAAACAACACCATTTAATATTTCTATAAAAGGTTTTTTTATTGTTTTTTCGAATTAAAAAAAAGAAACGGTGGGCCATCAATATTGCTATTATCCAGCCCAATATAAGTTATCTTGTTGTGAACAGGATCGTTAGAACCGATCCATCTAACCTAACTTTGAAGGTATCATCGGTTAATTACAAAATATTTGAAGGGACAACCCCTTAATCAATGCAGACATTGGGTGAAGCAATTAATTTTGGAAAAGAAAAAAAGTTAATTCATAAAAAAACAGACCCATCAAATCCTCGGGAAATGAAAACAAATCACAAATTCAATTGTTTATTAAAAAAACAGTATTTAAAATGAACAAGCACTTAATAATCAGATCAAAACGAGAAAAAGGAAGGAGAACGAACGAGTTTTCAATTTTATCTCCGCTTTTCCGAAGTCATTCATTTTTCCTTCTATATTCAGTCACCGCTCATGAATGAAGAATGAGACCTCATCGTATCAAATCTCCAACCATACACACATCAAACCATCAAAAAACAACACGGAAACACACCGAAACATAAATCAATCCAAAACCCTCATCCCTTTTGAAAACCCTAAAATCCCAAATTCGCTGCACTCGTAACGATTATAACATGCAACAATCAACTCAGAGTAAAAAAAACGACAAGAAGTTCAAGAATCTACCGATTACGACGCATCAAAGCTTGATGAAGAGGTATAAACTATTTCAATGCTCGCTATTTGTTCGAATCCGCTTCTTCTTCTTGTTTCCATTGCGCGTTGTTTGTCTGGTGTATGAGTGAAGGTTTTAAGCTCGTCAATCTCTGATTTTCAATGTGAAAATCGGTGTTGAATGAAATGTGAAAATAGAGCTTTAGTATTAGGTTTTGATGGAAATTGTTTCTGCTATTTTTCCAGGGTTTTTCAGTGTGTCCTTGCACCTCCTCTTCCGTGCCAATGATTGAGGTTTTTATAGAGGCATATTAGGGTGAAGTTTCTACGTGTGAGGTAAATTGGTTTTCAGAAGAAATTCGTTCATACGTGTGAGTGAGGGCCAAAATTCCGTTAGGACGAATCTGTGAGATTTTGTGTGGGGCCCTGATTATTGGTGAGTCACTGATCTGAATTTGTCCGTAGTGTGTATTGTGGTACCTGATGAATTGAAATTTTCACTACTATAAATTTCATTCTCACTGCTACGTGAACTTGTGAATCTTTCTGTATGCATCTTTTTGACTTGCCATGCTACACTCATTCCATCATCGTTTACTCATGTATCTTTTGCTCAAAATCTTGACAGGTTATGATGTTTGTTGGAGAAGCATAATGGTTGTACTTGAGTGGTAACTTCATGGTGACTTGAATAAATCTCTCTTTTTTAGTTTTCTTATGCCTTGTTGAATTTAAAACTCATTCTTCTGATGATATAATCAAATTTTGTTTTTTTGTTTTGTTTGACATGTTCGAGCTTTACGGTTGGCATAAGGCCGGGTGAAGCCTACCAACAGCTTGTCGTATAAAGCCTGCATTGATGATGGCCTTGGGGAACATGGCGTCATATGATTCATTCAGTGTGAAATCAATGGGATGCAGTCAATGGCCCTTTTTTATCCGTGTAAAGTTAACTTCTGGTATGACATAAACACTTTTTTTTATCTTTGCAGAATTCTGTTTTGTACAATGATCTCAGATTTTTCCTGCTTCCTTTCAAGACCCTTGAATCATGCCTAGGAACTAATGTGTTTTAATGATCATTTAAGGTGAAGCGTATGGAACTGTTTTGGGTTTATCAAGATTTATCATCTACCATGGCCTGAAAGTATTTGATGAGGCGGGAGGGAAATTCTTCAATGGCACGTTGTTCATGGCGATGTACACAGATGATTGCCTCGCTGAGTTGCACTTCAGAAGTAATAAAAAACCATATGTTGTAGCTAGATTTCCTTTTTTTTTGCTAATACTTACTTCTTCTTTGTTCTTTTTCCATGAACTGAATGGATTTTGTGATGAATAAATGATGAATAAGTGAATGGTTTTCTTGTTGCAGGGCTGTTTTAAATGTTTAATCCCTTCTTCCTTGTCATTTGAATGTTCTTGCTGTTGGTCTTGAATTGCAGGGACTTAGTGATGGATTTTGAAGTGATGAGGAATCAACATGGAGAGGATAGGGCTACTGCATGACTTATGCGGTATCATCCCATACACACTTGAAGCTTTGCCTCATTTATTTATCCTTTGAAGTGATGTGCGCGTCTGGTTCTTGATGATGAGGTTTTAGGATCATTCTTTCTTTTCTCAATTATACTTTTGCTGCATCAGTTTTGGAATTGTTTTAAGATTTATGTGCATTGCTCTTTCCTTATGTAATGGCTTTTGCAGGCCTTGCTTGATCAAGAGGGTAGTAACACTTAGTTATGATGGCTTGACTTGAAGATTAGTCACAAGAGGACTTGGGTGGATTCGTCTCGACGACATCAAAAGTTGTCTTGCTATGAAGATAAGTGTATTGATGGCATGATGTTGGATGAATGAGAGGCTTGGAGTTGAAGATTCAGTGATGCGCATGACTTGGAAACTTAAACACACGAAGCTCGTACCTGATGAAGCACTTTAAGAAACTTGGTTCCATCGATTTTTTTTATGTTTTCATGTTTTAAACACGATACTTTGAATTGCTAATGAAGTTTTTCTTCTTTAAATTCATTCTGCAAGCATATCATACTCTCCTGAATTTCGACCTTTGGTATTGTCAATGGTGATGGCTTGGTTCTTCTTGTTGAACTAACAGTTCTTGTTCTTGTAGGTATATGTGGTGTAAATGTGAGGTTCCCTAAAGATTGTGGCGTCAAATTGAAAATTGATGAAGCATTGGATAATGAATGAGGTAAATTAACTCCTGAACTTGTTTGAATTGTCAACTTTTGAATGTTAGTTTCAGCTTGGATTTTGGTCACTATTAATGTTATATTTCATTCTACTTATGATGTCGTTATGAATCTTGGATTTTTTGTAACACCATATTTCTTGTTTTTCATATGAGCATGCTGGAGCGCGGTTCACGAACAAGGTTTGGAAACAACCTGGCTGCGGGAAAATCGTGAAGTGAGGTTTACATGAGTGAAAAGTTGAAAGGCACGAAAGTGAAGTTGCTTTGAAGAACCCGTAGCATCGATTTAATTCCTTGGGATTTAGGTAGCTTTGTATATTTAAGACATACATTGGTAGAATGTGTCTTGTAGCTTTTGATTGACTTAAATTTAACAACCAAAACTCGTTGAATGTAGAGTTGCTGCAACAGATCCTCCTCTTGAATAAAAGTGTAATGTTCCAACTTTTGAGTAGTATTACTCTTAAAATTGTTTTAACTTTTATTAGGAAGGAAACATGTGTGTGATAATAACCACTCCTTGGTTTTGGCTTGAATTATGGCCTTTTTCATTTGCTTTTGGGCTTGCTTTTGGATAATGGTGACATAATACTATTAATATTTATTGAATCCTCTTCTGTAAACAAAGTCCAAGGCTTAATGGTATGTGACGTTATTTAACGTGACACAAATTTGGATCAATCTTGAAACCATACACTCGTTTAACTCTAAGAGAATGAACTTCAATCATAACTTTTTACATACTTGAACAGGTCGGTCATCTTGAAATAAAACTTGAAATCATCCTTTTAACATTCTTGCAAAAAACTTGTCATTTCAATAAGCACGAAAAAATCCTCTTCGATCTGAATCTTGGAGGATCCAGACCACAACACTTGAAACATTCTTTGCTCCCTTTTATGTATTTATAAGGACAATGGCAACAATTTGCTTCCAAATATAATAATGTACCATCAATTTTCTACACCATTTGGACTATTTTCAAACACCGACGACTCTTGTGTCAATCTTTAGATGACCCATACGCCTTTTTGTAACACTTTAATTCATATTAGAAAAAACCAAAATCATGAATTATAACACAAGTAACCCAAAGAAATCATTTTTAATTAAATGATCTTCAATCTAATCCCTGAGATATCCTTTTGGCCATAATATGATCTGTAAATGATCTAGCTAAATGAGTGTCCAACGCACTTGAAGGTATGACAAATTTGGGGTATGACACTTTGACACATTTATATTCTTTTGTCAATTGTTTTATTACTAAATCAGAGTCACCCATTATTTCGACTTTAGTTGCCCCAAATTCTAACAATATTTCAAGTCCAGTAATCATAGCTTCATATTCTACTTCGTTATTTGAACATAAGCCTTCAACCTTGTACTTGAATTTTGTTGGAATTTTGTCAGGAGAAATAATTAGCATTCCAATGCCTGTTCCATTCTTATGATTGGAACCGTCAAAATATAACTTCCATGGTTCTAATTCGACATATTCGATCCCATCTTCTTTTATTGAGTGGTCAACTATAAAGTCAGCAACCACTTGTCATTTAACAACCTTTAAAGGCATATATTTCAAGGAATACTCTGTCAATACCAAAACCCATTTCCCAATTCGACTATGCAATATATATTTAGATAACATATATTTTATTACGTCGAAATGAGAGGAAACATATACATCAATTGGTTTTATATAGTGCTTTAACTTTGTACAAGAAAAATATACACACAAACATAATTTCTCTATCACACTATATCTAGTTTCAGCATCGTTTAAGACTTTGCTGAGATAATAGATGGCCCTTTCGACGCCATTTTCATCTTCTTGACACAACATGTTTCCCAACGTTTTGTCTAATGCTGAGATGTACAACCTCATACTTCTTCTTCTACAAGGGGACATTAAGACTGGAGGACTAGCTAGATACTCTTTGATCTTGTCGAAGGCATCTTGTTGTTCTTGCCCCTGTAACACGGTGGGAGAACTGACTTTAGTCATGTTGCGGATAGCAAGAGTCGCCACCGACTTTTATTTTATCCAAAAGGAAAGGACATAAAAGAACAGGAAATACCTATTTTTTAAAAGACTTGAGTTCGGGGGGTAGGTTATATAAAAGGAAGGTGTTAGCATCCTTTATATCCATGGTTATCCATGGGCTCTTAGTTACTTAGCTCACTTTTTTTGTTTGCAAGAGTGTAGTGTGTGTTTAGAAAGATTTCTTTAAGTACTTAGTAATGACCCTCGTATGGGTGTATACAAAGCCTAGTTTAGAAATTGTGAGGTGTAAAAGTAATTTTGAAAAATGTGAGCAAGTAACTACGAGGTACCTACCCTAGATTTAAGTCTTTCATGTTCTCGTATGTTCTTTCAATGGTAAGACTATCTCTATTATTAAGGAATATGTAGTCATTACCTTGGATTTGTTAAGGGACAAACGTAGGGTCATCATATGGTCATAGAAAGCAACAAGTAAAGGTGTCTTTAGCAATTCGTATGGACTTATCATCTTTTATTCGAAGGGACAAGATCATTATCGTAGGCAACCTCGAAGGGACTTGATCTTTTAAACTGTAGGGACTTGATGATTTATACGTGAAGGGACTTTGCTTAAGACACCCCTATATTCGAGGGACTTGACCATATTTAAGGCAACCAAGAGGGGAAACCTAGGAAGTGCAAGATGGCGATCCAAGATCGACTTACGTGTGTTCATGTTCATGTTCAAGTAGTTATCTTATTTAAATTAATTTTCTAAGTTATTTTAATCACATATAGGTTATTCACACTCTAAGATTACTAACCATACAGAAAATAATTACAAAAATAAAGAAAAGATATAAAATAAACCTATTACATGGCTTTAGCAATTACATAATAATAAAATAATAATGATAAATATAATAATAAGGATAATAAATAAACAATAATCACATATTAGTAATAAAAAATAAGGGTTAGAATAATAAATAAAGGAAATAAGAATTTAGCAAGAAAAAATTAATATTAGAAAAGTTTTAGAAATTAATTAAGAAAATAAGTTTAATAATAATAAATAAATAACAAATTATTTACATATTAAAAAATAAAGATTAATAATATAGTTTGGGTTTAGAAAAAATTAGATTAATTTTTAGGGTTAGGATAAAAATTAAGGTTGACAAAAAATTAGGGTTCATATTAAGAAAATTAGGTTTTTTTAAATTATAATGATACATTATTAATTTATTTACAAAAATACATAATAATTATTTATAAACATATTATAAAATAAATACAAGTAATTTATATTTAAGAAAATAAATGTGAATTTTAGAAAATATAAAGTTTTATGAAAATATTACTAATTATTATTTAGAAATTATTTTAATTATATTAGTTTAAATTAAAAATAAGAAAATAATAGAAATAATAAAAAAAGGAGAAAAAGCCCTAAAAAGATAGGACCTGGGATTTGAACCCAGGTCCCTTACCTCAACAACAACACTCAAAACCAGCTGAGCCAGCATGCGCTGGTGATAGCTATATGCAATGAAATCATTATATTATAAACCTGCAAAACAAAAATAATTATGAAAAAAATGTTGGAACCTAGGATTCGAACCCCTGACCATCACAACAACAACCAAACACTCCAGCCACTAAGCCACATGGGGCGTGTCTGCAAGCTAATCAACAATCAAACATAATATATTAAGTCAATTGAATAATGGAAAAATTAAGCAAAATATGTTGTCACCAAGGATCGAACGCAGGTCACAACCAATAACACACACACGCCAACACCACTGGGCCAAGCAGTATCTGTGGAAATAATATGAAAACAAATAAATTAAATATTAAGTCAAAATTTGAATTCCAGCTGCGCGCCAACTGACTTCATCTTCTTCATATTTCCTGGAAAACACCTGCGAATACACCTACAAGTTTTCCTGCGAATTCTTACTTTCAAGAACCTGCGAAAATTGTATCTCTCACAATATGTAAAATTTCATCAAATTAAACACACAAACATGATCCTTGCAATGAATACAGTCCAATCATGGTTCATATGTCATTTATATTAGGTATTTCGTGAACCCCTAATTTGAGAGCTCTAACCCTAGCCATGGCAGTTTTCGATTCAGGCCATGAAACTTTGATCTAAATGTCCAGAAACATTCCTTGTAACCTCATAAACACAAAACAAATGTCAAATACAATTTATCATGCATGAATATAAGAAAACTAAAAATCATAAAAAATGTAAGAACATGGATTCGGTTTATGCAAATGGTAATGATTTGGATGTTGTTGATGATCGAAACATGATCAGTGAGTCTCAAGGAAGCTAAAGCAACCTTTGTTTTGTATTGAAAGTGCCTCTAGGTCAAAAACCGAATGTGACTTTTTGTGTGAAAATTTGAAGTTGAATGGTATTCTTGGAGGTGTTGCACCCCAAAATTTGCCCTCACAATACAAGACTTTGTGTGCTAAGAAGGTTCACAAGGTTCACAAGTTTCTCAATGCCCATATAACCTTTCATGAGGTTCATGAAGTCTACAAGTCACTTCTTGAAGGTTCACAAGGTTCACAAGTTTTCTCAACATTTACATAACCTTACATGAAGTTCATGAAGTCTACAAGTTACTTCTTGAAGGTTCACAAGATTCACAAGTTTCACAATGATTACAAAGTTTTCCTGAGGCTTATGAGGTCTACAAAGCCACTTCATGAGGTTCACAAGGCTCACAAGCTTCACAATATCTCCCATGAGTATCACAAGACATCTTATGAAGATTCACAAGGTTCACAAAGTTCACAATTGGTCAAAGAAGTTGACAATTCCCTCAGACAATGCACCTCCTAAGCAGTGCATCCAAAACTAGGGTTTTGACTTTAATCAGGTTAAATGGACTTCCAATACCTCAAGTGAGTTTCATAACATCTTATATGTGTATAAGAACCCCCATAACAAGTTTCAAGGCTTTTCTCAAAAGTTTGCTCAGTCAGATGATCAGATAAGTCAAAATCAGTCAATGCAGTTAAAAAGTCAAACTGAGGTCAACTGTGGTCAAACCAAAGTCAAAATTCATGATTTTTTGCCAACATCAAGTATATGAAGTAAAATTCATCATTTGATCAAGGGTTGATCATGATTCATCAAGGAGATTCCAGATCATCAATAATCAGGAGTTTCTAAATTAGGGTTTCCTCAGTAAAAGTCAACTGAACTTTGACCAGGCATAACTTTCACATACTTCATCACCAAGTCTCCATCCAAAGCTCATTTTGAAGGAAATTGAATTCTCTACAACTTTGATGTTGAAAGTTAAGCCCAAAAATGCTTCATTTGAAAGATATGATCTAAGACATTATAGGTCATTTCAAAAGTCAACAAAAAGTCAACAACTTCAAAAGGGCATAACTTGAGATTGGTAAATGATATGAACCTGAAACCAATGGGGTTGTTTAGAGGACTCTTCAAGCTTTCCAAAAAGTCCAAGAACACCCTCATACCTTAAAAATTGAGGGAGATATGCCCTTGCAAAGTTGGGCAATTTTGTGATGGTTTATGTTGAAAATGGAGGCTTAGAAGTAATTTTCTTCAAATGGGCTTGCTAAGTTGTGACCCAATCCATCTCATAACATTGTGCACGACCCAATTAACCAAAATTCAGCATTTTTATTATTATTTATTTATTTATTATTGATTTAATTCATAAAAATCATTTTAAATAAATATAAAATATGAAAATCTATTTTTGGGTGAAGATATTGTTTCTAGAATTTCATAATTGGTGATTTGAATCAAAGAGGAATGAAATCATGTGAATTATCCCAAAATAGCAAGCACTCATGATCAAATATTTGAAATTTACAACATGATCTTTTTCAATATTTTTGGATCCAAATCTCCACACAATGAAGACATATTTTTGACCTAATTCACTCATGTATATATGCATAACACAAACCCTAGCCTCATGGACGGATTCAGCAGCTCAAAGGTAAGTTTCACTTCAAAAAATTTCAAGCAAAACTCAATTTTCGGATTCTTCATCAAGGAGTGTTTAAAGGTATTTTACAGACATAGGAGGTTGCTTTGGACCTTACTAAACCTATCTCAACCATCAAAAACATCTGGACATCACTTACATATCATGACCGAATGCATCTTCTCCATCCATAATTTTTTTTTTTTCGAATTCATATATTCAGTCATTATGCATGAAAATTGTTCATTGATTTGTGTTTGTTGCAAGCTATTGAAGCTTTCTGGGCGATTAACTCTGAGTTTCATGGACCTAGCGCCGTTTCACCATTATTAGGGTTTGACCTTCGAATTAGGGTTGTTTGATTTGTGCATTATAAATGAATTTGGTTGATAAAATTGGACTGTACAGGTTATGAGGAGTCCAAAAATGTTCTCAATTTGATGAAACTGTATTGTTTAATAGTGGTTTGAAATTCGTAGGTTTTAAGGGTGCAGGAAAAATCGCAGGTATTGTTGTATCAAATTTCGCAGCAAACTTCAAAATCCAGAGGTTGAAGATGAAGCTTGGCTGGCGCGAAAATTCATATTCAAATTTTGTTTTAAAATATAATTAATTCTTTCTGTTTGTATCACAAGCTGACTGCTTGGCCAAGTGGAAAGTGGCGTCTGTTTGTACCTTGATGGCTTGTGTTCGATACTTGGTGGTGCCATCCTTTTTTTTCTTATTTTTTCACATGATTAGCCGTTACATTATATTATTATTTATTGTTGATTTAGCAGCAGGTAGGCTCTCCCAGCCAGGCGGTTACGTATACATGCTTGTCACTGAAAGGTCCTGGGTACGAATCCACCCCAGGCCTTTTTATTTCTTTTATTTTTCCAGAATTTTCAAGTTTAAGGCAGAAAACCAAGTGAGACATATGGTTATGGCATTGGTGGTGCGCAGCTCAGTTGGTCATTCCCTTCATTATCCAGGTTAGGGACCTGGGTTCAAATCCCAGGTCCTTACTTTTTAGTCAATTTCATCAATTTGTCATATTTTTCTATTGTTTTCCATTTATTCATTATATTCATGTTATATTTTTATTTCAAATTATTAAAAACCCTACAAAATATAAACCCTAATTTTGTAAAACCTAACTCTATTTTTTTTAATAATTTTATTTTCTAATTACTAATATAATTATTATAAATTTTGTAAATATGCTTATACTCCAAATTATTTTTCTTTTAATGTTTAGAAATAATTTAATTTAGGCTAATTATATTTTTGTATATGGTTAAAAATAATTTGTAAATATAATAACTAATAGAATTAAATTTTAAATATGATATTTAAAATCTATCTTTTTCTTATAATATGGATATAAATATGAATATATGTTAATAATAATTAAAATTTTGTAATACACTTGAAAATAATTTAATAATTAGTATATGAATTAAAAATTATTTAGTTGTGTGTGTTAATTTCTTCTTATATTATTTTCTATTATTACTATTAACTATATTGTTACTAATTTTTGCTTATTATAATTTTATTAATCTTTTAATTAATTTTTATTATTAACCATATTATTATTTATTATTCTATTTTTATGTCTTTAACCTTATTTATTATTTCTAATTGTTATTATTATTATTATCACTAACCCATTTATAATTCAATTATGTTTATTTTGCTAATCTTATTTATTATTATCACTAACCCCTTTATTATTTATATTTTAATTGCTTAATTTGCTATTTTATTTATTATTATTATAATTTTGTAATTGTTTCTCGGTTGTAATTTTGTAATTATTTTAATTATTTTTACTATGGTTAGTAATTAGGGAGTGTAACAGCATGTATGCAATATTAAAATAAATTTAGATAATTTTTAATATAAGATAATTAAATTAAACACGTCACACACGTAAGTCGATTTTAATCGCCGTCTCACTTTCTAAGGTTATCCCTCAGGTTGCCTACGAATAATGGTCAAGTGGGGTGTATAAAGTAAGTCCCTCTCAAAAGAAAATCATCAAAGTCCCTTATGGTTGCCTTTACGGATCGAGTCCCTTCGAAATCAATGATGATAGTCCCTTCTTTATGCTTATTACACCCCACAATGGCCTTAAAAATCAAATTGTCCCTCACAGGTCCCTTTACATCCAAGGTAAGGACTACCTACTCCTTAATAGTAGGGATAGTCTTACCAAAGAAAGGATAAAGAATAAGAAAGACCTTAAACATTAGGGTAGGTTACTCCTAGGTGCTTGCTCACTTCAAAAACTTTTTCACACTTAAACAAATTTCAAATAAATTTTCAAACAAGTTTTTTACACATCCATACATGGGTTATTACTAAACTATTCTGAAAATTTTCTATTCACACACTACAATTTCAAAAACAATTTAAAGTGAGCTTAAATACCTAAGAGCCCATGGATAACCATGGATGAAAAGGGTGCTAACACCTTCCCTTTTCATAACCTACCCCCCGGACCCAAAACATTCTCTTAAGGTCTTTCCTGTTCTTTTATAACCTTTCCTTTTGGATAAAATAAAAGTCGGTGGCGACTCTTGCTATCCGCAACATAACTTAAAGTCAGTTCTCCCACCGTGTTACAGGAGGCTCTGAAAATCGTCCCCTGATTTTGTAATAGGTTTATCAACTTATAGTGATATGAATTAGGTTAAAACTATGTGGATTTGTGGGCTTTCTTTCATAACTTGAGTGTGAAGAAATCTCATGATCAAAATATGTGAAAAATCAAATCTTTGTATGCCAATCTAGTCTAGCACGAATTTGGATCAGATCAATCATCTCTAAACAATGTTTATGACCTTCTAGAACAAGAATCAAATTTAAATATTGAGTTTTCATATTTTATTTTAATTTAAATTGATTTTTAATGAATAAAATCAAAATAAATAAAAAATAAACTATAAAAATATGAATAAATAATATTTGATTCGTGCATGATGTCATGGTAGAGATTGGGTCATAAAAATGCAAGCCCATGTGGAAAGAATTGGTTCTAAGAGCCCATTTGCTCAAAAAACCTCTCAAAAATTTCCCAACTTTGCAAAGGCACAATTCCCTCAATTTTAAGGCTATGAAGGTGTTCTTGGACATTTTAGAAAGCTTAGAGAGTCCTCTAACCAACCTCTTTGGTCTCATGTCCATATCCTTTACCATTTTCAAATTATGCCCTTTGGAAGATGTTGACTTTTTGTTGACTTTTAAAATGACCTATAATGTCTTAGCTCATACCTTCCAAATGAAGCATTTTTGGGCTTGGTTTGTGAGACACAAAGTCGTAGAGAATTCAATTTCCTTCTAAATGAGCTTTGGATGGAAATATTTTGATGAAGCTTGTGAAAGTTATGGTTGGTCAAAGTTCAGTTGACTTTTCTTATGAAAAACCTAATTTAGAAACTCCTGATTCTTGATGATCTGAAATATCCTTGATGAATCAAGATCAACCATTGATCAAATGATGAACTTTACTTCATATACTTGATGTTGGCAAAAAAATCATGAAGTTTGACTTTGGTTTGACCACAATTGACCTTAGTTTGACTTTTTAACTACTTTGACTGATTTTAGCCTATCTGATCATCTGACTGAGCAAACCTTTTGGGAAAGCCTTGAAACTTGACATAGGGATTCTTGAAGACATATAGGATGCTATGAAGCTCACTTGAATCCTTGGAAGTCCATTTATCCTGATGAAACTCAAAACCCTAGTTTAGGGTGCATTGCTTAGGAGGATGCTTTATCTAAGGGAATTGTCAAACTTTCTGACTAATTGTGAACCTTGTGAACCTCTTGAGATACCTTGTGAACCTCTTCGGACACTTTAGTATACAATGTCTTGTCTAGGTGAGGGCAAATTTTGGGGTGCAACAGCTGCCCCTGTTCAATTTTCTGAAACCTGAGGAGTTAGATTGGCCTGTGTGCCATTCGTGACTTGGAAGGTTGAGGGGGATTGAACACAAAAGCCCAAAAATTTGCGCTCGCCGGTGCATAAAGTATCACTGCTGATGGGTTATATATGCTGGAGTGGGCTTAAATATGCCACTCAGAGGAACTGGCGATGGGCTTATAGATGCCATCCATAGGAGGTGATAGTATCTTTATGTTGTCACTAGATATCAGTACTAGGTCTTCGTATAGGCCGTCTCTGAATCATTCCTGTAACATGGTTTGAGTTGAATGTTAGCACTAGATCTTCGTATAGATCGTTTATGCATTATCTCTGGGGGAAAAGAATATCCTTCATTAGGTGTCAGTACTTAGATCTTCGTGTAGATCAACTCTGAACCATCATTAGGAACATACTTTAATTTAAGCATCAGAATCAAATATTCGTGGCGATCTTTTCTGAATTGCTTTTGGTAATATCTTGGGCTAAGTACAAGATCTTCGTATCGATCATTTATGTACCATCCCACAGATAAACTGTTGCATAGACCATTAGAAATAAATCTCCGTAGCGATTATCTCTTCTGGAAATACCTCGGATTAGGTAATAGATCTTCGTATAGACCATTTACATACCTTCCCAAGGACAAAAAGGATATCAGGATTAAATCTTTGTGGCGATTACTCCTGAATTGCTTCTGGTAATATCCTGGACTAAGCACTAGGTCTTCGTATAGATCATTTACGTACTCTTCCAAGCACAACTTGAGTATCAGGATCATCTGAAATAAATCTTCGTAACGATTATCTCTGAATTAAGTATCAGTACTAGATCTTCATATAGATCGTATCTGAACTGTTTTGAGTCGTTGATAGTGTTTATCTGTCTGCAACTATCCTAAAAATAAAAGGTTAGTTTATGCCAGATTATTTGATGTATGCATGTATGGCATGATGTACCTAAGTAAATGTCTTATGCACTATGGATGCGTATGTTGTGATATGATGTAAATGATGTATGTATGAATCGTGTAGCCTGAAGTGTCTGGATATCTTTGTAAAACAATTGCTGACTAGGAAAATAAATCTCGATTCGTTGATGAAGAATATGAGGACTTTGTTCCTGTCTTGCTTAATAATATGGTATTCAGAACCTCCCATTTTCGTTCGTCGTGCTTTTTACTGAAGGAATGAGTTCCTGAATATCCTGACTGAGGATAAAAGAGGTGGACATAAATCCGAGAGGAGATGTTACTTGAAGTATCTTGTATGGATATCTGTAAAGATTACTCTGTGGGGATGAACCAGCGAAGCTTCGTTGAATTCCTACCTTCGTTCGTCCTTAATAAATACTATTACTGCATTTTATGCATTTCTGGTAAACATCAATCATATTCAAAAGCATACATACATTCAAACACAACCAATGGACGTTTTCGTTTAAGTAAACAAAGTAAAAGTAAATTTGAATTCAAAGACGAGACTTTATTTATTTTTAGAAAGTGGCCTATACACAGGCAAGTTTGTACAGGGAGACATAAATCCTAGTAAGAGGAATTCGTCATAAAAGTTTTACAAAAACAAAGAAAAGCAGCTATGTGAGAAGTAATCCTATTGAGTTCCAATTCCACTATTGCCATTATCTCCAAGTATCTCATCCTTTGCTGTTGAGATGGAAACGAGTGGATCGATATTTATCTATTTGAACTTGATTTAGGTAGCACAAATAGTTGGAGTTGCATGGGTGATCCAACGAGACATAGTCATACGCTTTAATCCCTAACCTTTGCCTGGATTGCCCTTTCAGGTTTTCAATCCACCGGGATACCCTTTTTTGACCAAGCCGCCTTTTCAGGTTTTCGACTTGCCGGGTGTACATTTTTTTATATATATATCCCTAATTTTTGCCCGAACCCTTTTGGTTCGCCGGGATGCCCTTATTTTTGCCTAGGCCAGTCAACCTAGCGGGTCTCTTTTTATGCCTAGTATTTTTTTAACTATGTCTGCGTTCACGGGTTGTGGGAAGTCTTCACCATCCATAATGATAAGCATCATGGCACCTCCTGAAAATACCCTCTTGACTACAAATGGTCCTTCATATGTAGGTGTCCACTTGCCCCTAGGATCACCCTGTGGTAATATGATCCGTTTGATTACCAAGTCACCAGTCTGATATACCTTTTGCTTAACCTTCTTATTAAAAGCTTTGATCATCCATTTCTGGTACATCTGACCGTGACAAACAGCTGCCAACCTTTTCTCATCAATCAAATTTATCTGGTCAAGTCGAGTCTGAATCCACTCATCTTCATCCAAGCCTGCATCCTTCATGATTCTCAATGAGGGGATCTGAACTTCAATGGGTAGAACTGCTTCCATACCATAAACTAAGGAGAATAGGGTTGCCCCTGTTGAAGTACGTATTGTAGTACGATAACCATGAAGAGCAAATGGTAACATCTCATGCCAATCCTTATACGTAACAATCATCTTCTGTAGAATCTTCTTGATGTTCTTATTAGCAGCTTCTACTGCCCCATTCATCTTCAGACGATACGGAGAAGAGTTGTGATGCTTAATCTTGAACTGCGTGCAGAGATCAGTAATCATAGTGTTGTTCAGATTAGAGCCATTGTCTGTGATAATCCTTTCAGGGATACCATACCTACATATGAGATTATTCTTAACGAACCGAGCCACAACGTTCTTAGTAACAGATGCAAATGAGGCTGCCTCCACCCACTTTATAAAGTAATTAATGGCAACCAGGATGAAACGATGTCCATTGGAAGCAGTAGGCTTGATCTCGCCAATCATATTAATGCCCCACATGGCAAAAGGCCAAGGAAAAGTCAACACATTTAACGGAATTGTAGGTATATGCATGTTATCAGCATAAATTTGACACTTGTGACATGTTTTGGAATGTTGATAGTCGTCAGCTTCCATGTTAGACCAATAGTAACCTGCTCTCAATATCTTATTTGCCATGGTATGACCACTAGAATGAGTGCCAAAGATCCCATCATGCATGTCTTCCATAATCTCTGTTGCTTCCTTCTTATCCACACAACGAAGCAAAGTTGAATCATGATTGCGTTTGTACAAAATTCCAATACTCAAGAAGAACTTAGCAGACAACCTCCTCAGAAACTTCTTATCATTGGCAGATGCCCCTTCAGGGAACTCCTGAGCTTCCAGATACCTTTTCACTTCATAGAACCAAGGCTTTCCCTCTACTCCTTCAGTGTCAATCTCATTGCAGTATGCAGGCTTCTCAAATCTATCAATAGTGATCTTGGGAGCTTCATCATCCCAGCTAATCTCAAACATAGATGCCATGGTGGCTAATGCGTCTGCCAACTAATTCTCTCCTCGTGGAATATGTCCAAAGGTAATCTCCTCAAAATATGGGATCAAAGACATCACATGCTCTCTGTAAGGAATGAGATTTTCATGCTTGGTATCCCAATCTCGTTTAATCTGATTAACTACCAGGGCTGAGTCTCCATATACATCCAGGAACTGAATCTTCATCTCAATGGCAGCTTTGATACCTATGATACATGCCTCATATTCAGCCATGTTATTGGTACAATAGAAACAAAGTCTTACAGTAATTGGGGTATGACAACCTTTAGGGAAAATGATCACAACACCAACACCATTACAAAGCGCATTAGAAGCTCCATCAAAAACCATAGTCCATCGGGATCCTTGTTCAGGTCCGTCATATTGTCCAGGTTCTTTAGTAACAATCATAATGTCTTCATCCGGGAACTCAAAATTCATTGACTAATAATCATCCACTGCCTGATGAGCCAAATGATTATCTACCATATTGCCTTTAATGGCCTTCTGAGTAGTATACTGTATATCATATTCTGTTAAAATCATTTGCCATCTCGCTATTCGTCCGGAGAGAGCAGGTTTCTAGAATATGTACTTGATTGGATCCATCTTTGAAATCAACAAGGTAGTATGAGTCAACATATACTGTCTTAGTCGGCGAGCAGCCCATGCCAAAGCGCAACAAGTTTTCTCGAGCAGTGAGTATCTTGTTTCACAGTCGGTAAACTTTTTGCTAAGGTAGTATATTGCCTGCTCTTTTTGACCAGACTCGTCATGTTGCCCCAACACACACCCCATTGAGTTGTCTAATACTGTTAAGTACATAATCAAGGGTCTTCCATCAACTGGTGGCATCAAAATTGGAGGTTCTAGGAGATATCTTTTGATTTCATCAAAGGCTACCTGGCATTCATCATTCCATTCCATTACCTGATCTTTCTTCAACAACTTGAAGATTGGCTCACAGGTAGCAGTTAGCTAAGAAATAAACCTTGCAATATAATTCAGTCGTCCTAAGAAACCTCTAACTTCCTTTTCAGTACGAGGAGCAGGCATCTCTTGTATAACTTTTACTTTTGCAGGATCCACTTCAATACCTTTTCCACTGACAATGAAACCCGAGAGTTTACCAGACCTAACTCCAAAAGTACACTTGTTTGGATTCAATCTTAGTTTATACTTCTTCAACCTCTCAAACAACTTGTGCAAGTGATCAAGATGTTGTTCCTCATTCTGTGACCTGGCTATCATATCATCCACATATACCTCTATCTCATGGTTGTAAACACCCCAAATTTGACCTCACCCATTCACACCATGGCTTGTGATCTCTTCACATGCATAAGTTCAATCATATCATCTCATGTTGCACTTTTGTTTCACTGCATTGATTCTAAGTCATCTGCATCTAGGGTTTGTGATCTGAGCAATCCAAGAGCCACTTGAGCCACTCCAAGGGTCATCAATCACTTCAAAAGGGGTCCATGTATGTTCAAGCATCATATTATATCCTCTCAAAGTCAAGAAAGTCAAAGAATCACAAGAACTGAGAATGGCATGGAAGCAGAGCCAGGTTTAACTGCACAGATGACCTAGAATTAGGGTTTTGGTTTCAAAGGCCATAACTCCAAATTTTTTGGTAATTATTGTTTCTATTGGTCTCTATATGGTATAGGGATCATGCATATCAATTTTCATGAAGAAATTCCATGGGAAAGTCATCTGATCATTAGTTGACTTCTTGAGCAAGTCAGTGTAAAATCAGGGCATCTGAGGCCCCCAATGACCCCAACCAAAGGGTGTTCTTCATCATTTTGAATGTGTATGATCTTTATTTGATCATATAAGATATTAGAAGTTCACAAAATTGAAGAATTTCAAGCCATTTGCAAAGTTGCCTTTTTGGGAAAATGACTTGTAATGGAAACTTGCCATTTTGGGAAACTTTTTCAAACCTTTCTTTTTGATTCAAAAATGCCTCAAATGAGAAAACTTTGGTCATGAAAGTTGTAGAATGGATCTTTACCTTTTCAAAAAGTACAAGAACTCATTCTAATTCATTTTGGATCAAAAGTTATGGCATGTCAAAGTTGGGAAAAATCACATAATTTCAAGTTATGCACCAAAGAGGCAAAGTTGCAAAATCCCTTGCCAAGGCAAAATGATACCTCAAAGTGACTTCTAACCTTTGTACAAACATAAAAAATTGCCTAAAATTCAGAATGCACCAAGAGTTTGTCCATTTTCATGACTTGTGGATCAAGAAATCACAAAAGGGGCCAAAAGTCACAAAGTTGCAAAATCAATGATAAACCCTAATCCACTTGCTGCATTGCTTCTAATCAAATCCCATGGTTCTCCCTAAACTCAGCTGAGCCAAGCCATGCCCCTATCACAGCCTCACACTTGCCCATACCTCAAGTACACCTAACTTGACTTTTTTGCAAAAAGACCCATACCAATCAGCCTGTGCCACACCAACTTCTCTGACCTCTCTAGTTGTGATAAGTGGACCAAATGCAACATAACACACCACACACACAAGCCTGAAACAGATCACAAGCCAGCATTCCCAAAAACCTCCCTTTATGCATTTTGCTTCGAATCACACAACACAGGCATCAAACATAAAAACAAACTCCATAGGATCACTCAGCATACTCCCCTGATCATTTCCCTACCCTCATTCATCCCTGAAACCTCCTCAAACTAAATCACGATTCTCACCCCTCACTGAACAGAACTTGATCAATCTCACAAACCAACCATTTTAAACTCCAAAAAAGCTTTGCAGACATTTGAGGGAGGTCATTAGAGCAGATTGGAAGCAAGGGGCTGGCCAGAAGGTTGCAAACTGAGAAAGCTCAAGCTCAGGTACCTCAAGAACTTTTTTTCCAGAAGTTGTTTTTTATGTTATAGAATTGTTGCTTATGCTCCACTGATCATTCTGGTGTTCTTAGTTTTTAAAATGATTGAGTTTTGAGCTTGAACCATGTCTCTGAAAGTTTGACCTAAAAACTTCTTTGATTCGATTCGTGTTTGTGTTGAGAGATAAACATGATTTTGTGCTTGATTCGTTTTTAGGGTGGGTAGAGGATGAATTCTGGAGAGTTAGAGCGTTTGAAATGGCCTAGGGAGTGATTTTGATCTTCGGTTGGCCGGAGAAGATGACCGGAACACTGTTCCGGTCACCTGAAAGTGTTTAGGGTTCAGATTAGGGCTTAATGACGTAATTAGTGTAGTTTGAATCTCAGCCATCCAGATGCGCGCGCTGGTCAATTCCCTCCCTTTTTATTTGAATCTCAGCCACTGGATTGGATTACTTTCGTAAATTTGTATTTTTAATTCATTTAAATTGTATTTATTTCCACATTTTATTTAAAATAGCAAAACACATTTAAAAATTCTGAAATTTTTCGTCAAAGGTTTCATGAATTTTCAGAACACAAAAATATTTTTATTTTTATTTTTTGCATTAAAAATTATTTTTAAATCATTTAAATGTTTATTTTTAATTAGTTAATGAAAATTAATTAATTAAAAATACATTTAGGTATTTAAAAATCACAAAAAAATTCACATAGCATTAAAAAATATTTAGAAACATTGTCCAACTCTCAAACCAAATTTCTTTTTTGTTCTTGATGCCTTTTGATCATTTTCAATGGAATTAAATTCATTTTGAGGTAATATTTTGGTTCAAACTTTGAAAAATCATTTCTGCCTAACCATTGAGAGTTGGATGATGATTCTTTTGGCATTGCATCTTGTTTATCATGTAGTTCATAGGATAAAATTGGTTTGAATTGATCTTGCATTTTCATTTTGTTTTGCATTTTTCTTGATGAAGTACCCCAAAACCCTAGCAATCTTAGGAAATTCATAACTTTCACTAGGTTAAGAATTGGATCCCCTCCTTTGGGCAGTGAGTTTGTATAGGTTTAGGGTATCTTTGATTGCATTTTCAATTTTTTATCATGACATATGCTTCTGATTTTGAATTTTGTTTTGTGTGTTGATCATAAACCCTAATTTGTGCCTTCTCTTGCATCCATCTTTCATTTGCTTGCATCCATTGACTTGCCATGACATTTTGTGCATTCCTTTGATTCATAATACATCTTAGGACATATTAGAACCATGTTTGATCTTTCATTTGCCATGTTGTATGTTCATTACATTTCATAACTTTTCATGTACATTCATGGATCAATGCATGCTTCATTTGCATCCATATGCTTGTTTGATCATTCTCATGCCTTGCCTCATGATTGTATCATCTCTTAGCATCATTGACATCATGTTTATGCTCCTGGTTTTGGTTTCCATCATCACATTGCATCTCATTTGCATTGCATTCCTTTTCTTTTACTAACTTTTCAGGTGGTAAGTTGTTTGAGAAGTGAATTTGCCTTCACTTCTCACAATCTCCTCTCATCTCTTTCATGATTCATTTGCTGCATTTTGTATGTGTTTGGGATTGAGCTTGCTCATTCTTGTTCATCTTACTTTCTTTCTTCAAACAACTTGTCTTCTTAAGTGAAGTAAGTTGTTTTGCTTCTCTCTGCTCCTTCCTCCTTTCATCTGCTTCCCTCCTTGGTGGTTCCTTGAAGATCTTTCTCCCTTGAGCCTCATAAACCCTAGGACCCCCAAGCATGATAATAACTAGGTTTTGATTAGTCCCCCATTTAGTTTCACCTTTGTGTCATCTTTGAGTCTTCTCTTCTCATCTCATAATCAGGGACTAAACCCTAAAGGCTTTAAGGCTTTGTGATTAAGCTTATGCCTGCATCCTTCTATTAGGATGGAGTGTATAACTTTAATCCTAAGTGTTAAACCCTTAATGTGTTTAAATCCTTTAATCAATCCACCTAATAATCACTAAGACATCAAGCTTGTAACTTGGGCCTTGCATTAGGGTTCTAATTCTTCCTTAATTGGTTAAGAAGGACTAACCCTAGTGTTAATGGACAAGTCCCCCTAAAGTTGTCTTACAAACCCTAAAAATCCATTTCTTAATCATTCATTAACTAAAATCCACTTAATAAAGGCTTTGTTTTGTCATGAGATTAATCCCTAATCATGGATTAAGTTGAGGAGTCTTCCTCAGCTTAAATGTTCTCATCTATTATCCTTCTATTAGGATGGTGTAATGAGTCCATTAAATCCTTGATTATGGCTTAGTCTCATTACTCAACACTAAACAAAAACAACAAAAACATCTAAATAATCACAAGTAGGTTAATGAGCTTAATCCTACATCAGGGTGATTAAGTGTGAGATGCTGACTTCACACTTAAGGTATTCCCATTACCCCTAATCAGAGGGAGGATGTGATGAGTTTACTAACCCATTGGTTTAGTCTTAAGCTCATTTTCCTATGACAAACTCCAAAACGCAATAAAAGATTGAAAACACAAAACAAACAATAATCGTCTCCTTCGGGATTCTTTTCTCATCATCTTCACTGATAAACGAGAACTCGCTTCTTCCGTCTAATGCAAGACAGTTTGCACCTGTGCCAGACAGGTCATACACTTGAGCATAAACAAGTAAGCAATCCATAAGTCAATTTACCTTTCAGTCTCTTTGGGTCGAACTACAGTGTTCTGACTTCCTCATTGCACGAGAGGATACGTAGGCATAACTTAACGGTTATCGAACAAAAGTCTCTGTATATTCCCCCTCCTTCCTGTATTATTCTTCAAGCCTCATAGTCTTGAGCATTTCACTTCTGTTCTTACACTGACACTTCCCTTACATACACTACACTACTTTTTCACTGACACTTGCATTCTTTTCCAGCTTTGATACACAAATTGTACTGACACTACCCCTTTAAAACACAAATCTTTTAAGCGTGGATCCTGTCGAGTACGACGGACAATCTGGGTGCTAATACCTTCCCAGGTTGTAACCAACCCCCTTTCTCAGTTTCTCTGGTTCGCGACCGTCTTGTCCATATCTTTCCAGGTCTATGCAGCATTGCCTTTCCCCCGGGATAAAAATGCCTAGCCGGCGACTCTTTTCTCCTGAGTTCACCCCTGTGTGTTCTCTCTCCTCTCGCCGACCGTTCGCGTCTGTACCCCCTTTTGACCTAGCCTCATTTGGTGGGAGCGACAGCTTGGCGACTCTGTTGGGGACCCTTATACTGTAACCAGGGCTTCTGGTTCTTTTTGTGGGTTCCTCCTAGCGCTTGCTTGATTTGTGTTTACTGGGGTGTTATGTGCTAGTTGTGTTTAAATAGTTGCTTTATTTATTGCTTTACGTACAGTTGTTTATTGCTTTCCTTACAGCTTTATATATATCATACTGTCATAATTATCATCTGGCTGGATCTGGTTTTGTTTTGGTGGGTGGGGTTTCCTCTGAGAGTTTGAGGTCCTATACCTGGGACCTGAGTGACACCTAGGCTAGAGTGGTTCATGTTCTTTACCATTCCATTTCGGTCTGGTGCGGGAATATGAAACACGGTTCAGATGTGGGTTTCTTCTTGAGAACTCTGTGCTACAGATTTCCTGTAGTGCTAGGGCTATCTGGGAAGCCTGCTATGTCTGGATGACCTTTATTATGACCTTCAGAAACTGAGGAGAATTAGAGGAGGATCTTTTATGGTTATTGTAAACAATTTACCTCCGGGTTAGAAGTGTTTACACTTCTCATAATTGATCCAAGTCTGAGGATCCTTGTTTTAGAACATCACCTGTGAGGGGGTTGGGCTGTTTACAGGTTTGCAGGAACCCTTGGCCACATCATACCCTGATACTTGTTTTGTTTAAGAATGCTTCACTTTGGACAGTTCTTGTGATTTAAACCTGGACATGTGGCTCTTTATTTGAGTCCCCCACCTTGGTTACTGGATTTCTGAACCTCCATCTGGACTTCTTAAAACATACATGGGCCTCTTATATCAAGACAGTAATCAGATCCAGCTTGATCACAAACCCTTGCATATCATTTGCATACTCATCATTGCATCATTTTAACATTTGTTTATTTGTTTTTCAGGGTATCCACATTGTATTTGGCTTGGTTTTGACCCCTTCATCTGCATAGACCCCTGTTCATCAGCTATCTGCTTCAACTATCTTCATCAGTTGCCTGCTTCAGCTACCTCCATCATCATCCTCAGCCTATTAGTGGCTCATCTCCAGTATCATTCTTCATCATCAGTATCTGTTTTCAGCTCTTCATCAGCAGTCATGGCACCCAAGAAGAGCAACATTTCATACCATTTCTTTGAGCCTGTGCTGACTGGCATCAGGCAGGTCCAGGCACTTATCACTCCAGACCACATCCCATTATTCAGAGAGCATTATGGAGGCATCCTTGATATGGTTATGGACTTAGACCCTTCTCAGAGGAGTTTGATCCACATTTGCCTACAATTTTATGACCCTCTTTTGAGATGCTTCACTTTCCAGAACTTTCAGCTGGGACCTTTGTTGGAAGAGTTCTCATCATTGATTGGAGTACCTGTCAGGGGTGATATCCCCTTCAACCCAGAGATGACTTCTCCCAGCAATGGAGAAGTGGCAAAGGCACTGTATTTGGAGCCTATTGTGATTGAGCAGAACATGACAACAAAGGCTGGAATCCCTGGTTTGCATCTAGACTTTCTGACTTCTCAGGCCATCCTGAAGGCCTCCTTGGGAGAATGGGGGGCAGTTTGTGCATTGTTAGCCCTCAGTATATATGGGGTTATACTATTTGCAGATGAGCCCAAGTTTATCAGCAAGAATGCCATTCATCTCTTCCTTTTGAGGAACCCAGTACCCACATTGCTGGGGGATTTCTATTATTTTGTTCACCAAAGAAATGAAAAACAAAGAGGAGAATTAGTGAGATGCTGTGCTCCTCTATTTCATACTTGGCTGCTCAAGCACTTACCCAGGACTGATGCCTTCCTAAATCCCCACCAACAGAAGAATTGGGCTAAGAGACTTATTGCTTTGACTTCAGATGACATCAGGTGGTGCACCCAGAGCACCAAAGGCAGGGACATAATTACTAGCTTTGGGCAGTACCCCAATGTACCTCTAGTAGGAGTGAAGGGTTGCATCAACTACAACCCTTTGCTGTTTAAGAGACAATTGGGCTATGCTTTGGTTCACCCTTCTAGAGTGCAAGACTTGGCTGAAACCCTGTATTGTGAGATAAAACCTAATCTAGCTATTGTCAGACAAGCATCCTGGGCTTGGGACAACATCCAGACCAAAGGGATGGCCATTCTTGGGAGATGCAATAATGTGGCCTCAGCTCAGTATTATGAATGGTCTCATGCTAGGGCTCAGATTTCTGGGATGCCCTTCACCATTGAGGATGCACCTGGACCATCCACAGTACCACCTCCAGCCACTGTCAGCCTGGAAGAGTTTGAGAAGCTGAAGGAAAGGAATGAGAATCTGTCTCAAGCTTTGAAGAAGACCCCCTGGGAGAGGAGTGATGGTCGTCTAGACATCGAGAGGTTGGAGAAGCTTAAGGTGGAGCATCTGGCCAAGATTGGGAAAGCAGAGGACTACATCAAGAAATCAAGAGCTGGAGAGCAAATATTGAAGAATGCCTGTAAAGAGGCCCAGTTTCAGAAAGCTAGGACTAATCTCAATCTAGAGGAAAGTCAAGCTAGGTGGGTCAGGATCACTGAAGCTCGCACTCAGGAAGATAAGAGAACTCAAGCCAGGATTGAGCAGCTGGAGGCCAATGAGAAGAAGCAACAGGAGGCTTTGCTGGCAGCCCAGAAGGAGATTTCAGAATTGAAGCTTAGGGCTGGTGTGAAGAGGTCAAAGGACCAAGACACGCACAAGAAGCTGACCACTGTTATTGCCACCAGAAACCTTCTTATCAGGAACATCACAGAGCATCCGGCTGGTCCTGTTACTGAAGCACTTTTGAAGGAGGTTAAGGAGGATGAGTTTGGCTTAGATGTTTGACTTTTGCTTGTTGTTATTTCCATTTGATGTACTTTTCTTTCATGTTGTATTTTGACCCTTCAGGGGCATATGTTGTAAAAACAGACTATGTATTATTCACCATTTGTAATATATTTGTTAGTTTGTTTCACTGAGTTTTCTCTCAAGCGACATCAAAGCATCTTCCTCGGGGTCTGGAAAGGTCAAAACCAAGAGCCAAGTCGGATACCTTGGGAAAACAAATAAGCATACTGCATTGCATACTGACCTTTGTTTTGTTTTGTAGGTTTTGTTTTGTTACTAACTCTGTTGTGGTTCAGGAATTATTGCTCGCCGTCGGGTGTTCCCTCTCAACCGTCCGCACAGATATCCTACTCGCAACAATCTTCCTGGTATCCAAATGGATCAAGTACAGCAGGATCTGACAGACGTCAGGACTCAGATGGCTAATGAAAGGATGGAGATGAGAAACCAAATGACCCAATTCATGGAAGTAATGAATGGCTTGGCCCAAAGTCAAGAAAGGTTGAGGGCATTGGTAGAAAGACAAACCCCGGAAGAACCCCCTCTGGGAACTGGAGGAACAAGTAACAATGAAAGGGGACAGCCTCATGTTAATCCACCAGTATATGGGCCTCATCTACATCCGGAAGTCAACATCCCGGGTAATGTGCAAGGAAATACTACTGGAGGAAGGATCTTACAAGAAGACCCCCAGGAAGAGCAGTTTACTGTGATGGGAGCTGGGGATGAAGTTTATGATAGGAGGTTTGATGAAATTGCTAAGAAGTTGAGATCTCTGGAGTCTCAAAACTCCCTAGGTTTTGATGTTATGGATATGGGGTTAGTGGACGGGGTAAGGATTCCCCACAAGTTTAAACCCCCGTGCTTCGAGAAGTACAATGGAACTTCCTGTCCACGAACTCACTTACAGTCTTTTCTGGGAAGACTTAAGGCATACACCATGGATGAAAAACTGTGGATGTTTTACTTTGAAGACAATTTGACTGGGGATTCAAGGGAGTGGTACTCTCACTTGACCAGGGCTACTATCAGATGCTGGAAGGACCTAGCTGAAGCTTTCATCAGACAGTACCAATATAATCTGGACATGGCTCCTAATAGGACCCTTCTGATGGGAATGTCTCAATTCTCCAGAGAAAGCTTCAGGGAATATGCCCAGAGGTGGAGACAGCTTGCTGTTGCTGTCCAGCCACCCATGTCGGAAAGAGAAATGGCCGACATGTTTATGAACACTCTGCAAGGAACATATATTGATAGGCTAGCTGCCTTTTCTTCCACCAGCTTCGCCGACGTAGTCATAGCTGGAGAAAGAATTGAAAGCCTTCTGAAGATGGGTAATATTTCTGATAATGGTGCAAGTTCGTCCAGTAATCCCAGGAAGCCTTATGTGGGACCTAGAAGGACCGGTGAGACTAATGCCATTCATGCCACCAGGGGCAGACCTCAGTATGTTCATAGATCAGTGGCAGCTGTCACTATTCCAGCTCCGATTCCTCAGCAATCAGCATATCAACAACCACAACAAACACACTATCAGCATCAAGTTCAGTATCCGCCACAGAGGACTTACAACAACAACAACAACAATCAACAACAAAGACCCTTTCAGCAAAGACCATCACAGGCAAATAGGGTAATTGATCCTATCCCGATGCCTTATGCTGCCTTGTTGCCACAACTCCTGAAACTCAACTTGGTTGAATTAAGGACATTGTTACCACCAGATCCCTCTAATCTCCCAAGAAATTATGATGTCAACGCCAGATGTGCTTTCCACTCCAATGCACCTGGCCACAATACGGAAAAATGCAGGGCTTTACAAATGAAAGTACAAGATCTGGTGGATTCTAAAGCCCTCAACTTTGCACCCCCTCCAAGTGTCACCAAGAATCCCATGCCCAATCATGGAGGGCCAAGAATTAATGCCATTGAGGAAGACAATCCATCTTTCTTAATCACCAGTGTTGGACAGATTCAGACACCTCTGGTCGAAATTAAAGCTCAGCTCCTAGAATGCCAGATGTTCCCCGGGTGTGAGCTCGGTTGTGGTTATTGCAACATTTAGGTCAACGAGTGTGATAATTTGAGAAGCGACATAGATGGTCTTATCAAAAGTGGTATACTTCAGATCACAACAACGGCGCCTACAAATCCAGCAATCCCTTTGACAACAATTCCTGACTCTTCTACAACTGCAACGACAATCATTCCGACCAATTCATCAATATCATCAACAATGGCTCCGTCCATCACTTCAACAAATCAGATATCAACAACCATTTCTTCTACAACATCAGCACCCATTTATTCAGCAGAATCTTCTACAACGCCAACAGAAATTAATGAAGATATCTCAGCAGTCACCATTTACTATGACCCATCAAATATTCCTCCAAACAACAACTTTCAACAACAAACAGTGGCACCTCCTTCCAGATCACTGGTCACCATTTACTACGATCCGCACACCATTTCAGTACCTTCCTCTGCAACAGTCAGTCCGGTTACCATCACGGTGCCTGGACCAGTTCCATATGAAAGCAGTAATGCCATACCTTGGCATTATGGCTCTGATCTTTACTGCAACGAGGAGAAAATCACCTTGGAATCTTCAACTTCTTCTCCACAAATTGATAATGTTGGGGGAGGCGGAGGCTTCACCAGAAGCAGACGCCTTTTTGCCTCACAATTGCAAAGACCTAATGCCGAAGCAGAAGCTGCTGCAAAGGCAAAGGGGAAGAGTGTGGTACCTGAAGAACCAATCATCAAAGAAACTCAGAAGACATCTTTTTAGCAAGAAGTAGACGAGTTTATGAGAATTATAAAGAGAAGTGATTACAAGGTGGTGGATCAGCTTCACCAGACTCCCTCAAAGATCTCCATATTATCCCTGCTGATGTGTTCTGAAGCTCACAGGAATGCATTACTAAAAGTCCTGCACGCAGCATACGTGCCAGAAGAGATCACTGTTAATCAGCTAGAAACTGTGGTGGCAAATGTCAATACCAGTCATGGACTGGGCTTTACCAATGCTGACTTAACAACTGAGGGACGTAACCACAACAAGGCTTTACATATCACCTTGGAATGCAAAGGTGATGTTCTGTCTCATGTGCTGGTGGACACTGGGTCTTCACTCAATGTTCTACCAAAGCAAGCCTTGGTGAAGCTGGAGTACGATGGCTTAGCGTTGCGTCCAAGTAATTTGGTGGTGAGAGCTTTTGATGGCTCTAAAAGATCAGTGCTAGGGGAGATTGATATGCCTGTGATGATTGGCCCGCAGACCTTCAAAATTACCTTCTATGTGATGGACATTCAGCCGGCCTACAATTGTTTGTTGGGTAGACCTTGGATCCATGCCGCTGGCGCTGTTACGTCTACCCTTCACCAGAAGCTGAAATTCGAATGGGAAGGCCAAATCATCACCATCTATGGTGAAGAAGATATCTTTGTTAGCCATCTGGCTACGTATAAGTACATTGAAATGGATGGAGAAATCCATGAAACCATGAGCCAGGGATTTGAAGCCCTGAATATTAATGAAGCATCTGCTGTACTGGGAACCTCCATGACATCTTATCAGCAAGCCAGGAAGGTTGTTGAAGAGGGTACTGCCCAAGGCTGGGGCAAGCTGCTACCTATGGAGAAGAAGGAGGACAAATTTGGGTTGGGTTACAAACCAACTCAACAAGATCAATCAGAGGCTGCCAAGAAGCCCAGTTTTGTCAGCGGGGGAATGCTCACCCCGGATGCAGTGAACAACTTGGAAGATGAGTCGGAAGATGAGCGCAACCTGGACAGCTGGATACGTCCAAGGACCCCGGGGAGCCATATCTCAAACTGGTCTTCCCAGGAAATTAAGGGTTACTCCTGCAGAGTAATTATTATTTCCTGTATTTTTAAGCATGCATCAAGTCTTGCATCTTGCCCAAGATGACAAGACTCATTTTGTAATCGGGCCATCTTGTAATTTTGTGCAAAACAGATCAATCAATGAATATCGGACATCGTTTGCAAATGAGTCTTTTTCTTTTCCGTTCACTGTTTTTCATTTTTTCTTTTTGTACAAAAATAAAATGGCAATGTTTTTCAAAATGATAAACTTCATTCCACCTTTTCTAAACAAGATTAAAATCGATCACTAAAATGAACAATCTAAACCCTTGCAGAGAGTGCCTTTCAGACTGCACCGACAACAACACAGCTATGGCTCTGTATGACTTTGAAAATCCGATCAATCAAGCCGATGAAGGGGTTGAAGAAGATTATGAGCTTCCTGAAGAGCTAGCCAGGTTGTTAAGGCAAGAGGAGAAGGTTATCACTCCTCATCAGGAGGAGGTTGAGACGGTTAATCTTGGTACAGAAGAAGATGTGAAAGAAGTCAAGATCGGAGCCTACTTACAAGATTCGGTAAAGGAACAACTGATTGATATGCTTCGGGAGTATGTGGATGTCTTTGCTTGGTCTTATCAGGATATGCCAGGGTTGAACACCGATATTGTCATGCACAAGCTGCCTTTAAAAGAAGACTGCCCACCGGTAAAACAGAAACTGTGCCGTACTCGCCCAGATATGGCGATGAAGATTAAAGAAGAGGTACAAAAGCAGTGGGACGCCGGGTTCCTTGCTGTAACTAGCTATCCGCCGTGGGTTGCTAATATTGTGCCTGTGCCAAAGAAAGATGGCAAGGTAAGAATGTGTGTGGACTACCGGGATCTGAACAGAGCCAGCCCGAAAGATGACTTCCCTTTACCTCACATTGATGTATTGGTGGATAATACGGCTCAGTTCTCGGTGTTCTCCTTCATGGACGGATTTTCAGGATATAATCAGATCAAAATGTCACCTGAAGACATGGAGAAGACAACTTTCATCACACCCTGGGGCACATTCTGTTATAAGGTGATGCCATTCGGACTGAAGAATGCTGGTGCCACTTATCAACGGGCTATGGTAACATTATTCCATGACATGATTCACAAAGAAATTGAATGTTATGTGGATGACATGATTGCCAAGTCCCTCACAGAAGAAGACCACCTGGTAAATCTGTTGAAGTTATTCAAGCGTCTGAGGAAGTACCAACTGAAGTTAAACCCCAACAAATGCACATTCGGGGTGCAATCCGGTAAGCTGCTGGGTTTCATAGTAAGTGAGAAAGGGATTGAAGTTGACCCTGATAAAGTCAAAGCCATCCAAGAAATGCCTGCACCGAAAACGGAAAAAGAAGTTCGGGGGTTCTTAGGCAGATTGAACTACATTTCACGGTTCATATCTCACCTTACTGCAACCTGTGAACCTCTTTTCAAGCTGTTGAGAAAAGAACAAACAGTCAGGTGGAACGAGGACTGTCAGAGGGCTTTTGACAAGATCAAGGAATACTTACAAGAACCTCCAATCCTTATGCCTCCAGTTGAAGGAAGACCTCTAATCATGTACTTAACAGTATTAGATGAGTCAATGGGGTGTGTGCTGGGCCAGCATGACGATTCTGGTCGAAAAGAGTATGCAATATACTACCTAAGCAAAAAGTTTACCGACTGTGAACAACGTTATTCACTGCTCGAGAAAACTTGTTGTGTTTTAGCGTGGGCTGCTCGCCGACTGAGACAGTATATGTTGACCCACACCACTTTATTGATATCAAAGATGGACCCAGTCAAGTACATATTCGAGAAGCCAGCACTTACCAGACGGATTTCAAGATGGCAAATGATCCTCACAAAATATGACATTCAGTACACATCTCAGAAAGCCATCAAAGGCAGTGTATTGTCTGATTATCTTGCTGAGCAACCCATTGATGATTACCAGCCTATGAGATTCGACTTCCCTGATGAAGACATCATGTTCATAAAAGCAAAAGATCATGAAGAGCCTGTTCACACTGAAGGGCTTGACCCAGAAGAAGAATGGACTATGATGTTTGACGGGGCTGTTAATATGAATGGTCGTGGTGTTGGTGCAGTACTCATTACACCCAAGGGAGTTCACATGCCTTTCTCGACAAAGATCACTTTCAACTGCACTAACAACGAAGCTGAATACGAAGCTTGTATTATGGGTCTTGAGGAAGCCATTGACCTCAGGATTAAGACTTTAACTGTATTCGGAGATTCAGCTCTAGTAGTTAATCAAACCAACGACAAATGATACACACACCAGGATCATCTGATACCTTACAGGGATTATACAAGGAGATTATTGACTTTCTTTACAACGGTCAAGCTTGAGTATATCCCTCGGGACGAGAATCAATTTGCAGATGCTCTTGCCACCATTTCATCCATGATCAAAGTCCAAGCTGCCAACTTTGTACCTCGGATTTCAGTGTCCAGACTTGACAGACCAGCATATGTGTTCTCAGCAGATGTCGTTAAAGATGATAAGCCTTGGTTCCATGATATCAAGTGCTTCTTGGAGGATCAAACATACCCACCTGGGGCATCTTCTAATGATAAGAAGATATTAAGAAGGCTAGCTGGTAGTTTCTTCCTGAACACTGATGGTTCCCTGTACAAGAGAAACTTTGATATGGTACTTCTCAGATGCGTTGACAAAACAGAAGCAGACTTGTTGATGCACGAGGTGCACGAAGGATCGTTTGGTACCCATGCAGGAGGGCATGCCATGGCCAAGAAGTTGCTAAGATCAGGATATTACTGGATCACAATGGATGTCGACTGTTGTGCCTATGCCAGAAAATGCCATAAATGCCAGATCTATGCGGATAAGGTGCATGTGCCTCCGAACCCTCTGAACGTAATGTCTTCACCCTGGCCCTTTGCCATGTGGGACATTGACATGATTGGAAAGATTGAACCAACTGCTTCAAACGGCCACAGATTCATCCTGGTTGCTATTGACTATTTTACCAAGTGGGTTGAAGCAGCTTCCTATGCAAATGTTACAAGGCAAGTGGTAGCCCGATTTCTGAAGAGAGATATCATCTGTCGGTATGGATTGCCCGAGCGAATCATTACTGATAATGGTTCCAACCTGAACAATAAAATGATGGCAGAACTGTGCCGGGACTTCAAGATCCAACACCACAATTCTTCTCCTTACAGGCCAAAGATGAATGGCGCTGTTGAGGCAGCTAATAAGAATATCGAGAAGATTGTGCAAAAGATGGTAGTTACCTACAAAGACTGGCATGAAATGCTACCATTTGCTTTGCATGGGTACCGTACGTCAATCAGAACATCCACTGGGGCAACACCGTATCAACTTGTGTATGGTATGGAGGCAGTCCTACCTGTTGAAGTTGAGTTACCCTCCTTACGGGTGTTAATGGATGTTAAGCTGAATGAAGCAGAATGGGTCCGGTCCCGATACGAACAACTGAATCTGATTGAAGAAAAGAGATTGGTTGCAATCTGTCATGGACAGCTATATCAGAAAAGAATGAAGAAAGCCTTCGATCAGAAAGTCAGACTCCGAGAGTACCAAGTAGGAGATCTTGTGCTGAAAAGACTCCTTCCTCCTCATACAGATCACAGGGGCAAGTGGACCCCGAATTATGAAGGGCCATTCGTAGTAAATAAAGTTTTCTCCGGTGGAGCACTCATGCTCAGCACTATGGATGGTGAAGACTTCCCGTCCCCTGTGAATTCAGATGCAGTTAAAAAATACTTCGCCTAAAAATGACCCGCTGGACATAAAAACAGAATGTAAGTCCAGGCAAAAATAGGGCATCCCGGCGAGTCAAAAACAGAATGAAAGACTCGGGCAAAAATAAGGGAAAATAAATAAAAAATGTACACCCGCTGAGTTGAAAAGCCACATTGGACAACTCAGGCAAAAATGGGTATCCCGGTGGATTGAAAACCTGAAAGGGAGATCCACTCAAAATAAGGGAATAAGCGAACAACTGCATTCTGAATTCATCTGCATCACTTACAACTTGGTAAGCTTCGAAAGGGTCAAGCACCGACCAAAATCAGCCTTCTTCAGAAAGCAAGACGAGAAGAACGTCAAATGTCATACGAGTCATAGCAAAGGGAAGCTCCTTGAAGCGTCATCAACATTGCCAATACCTTTTATTTCTCAATTTGTGACAATCTCCTCATTTTAGGGGATTTGTTTCTTTGACTGTATCTTGCCGATTCAGGGCACATGAATTAATAAAATCAGATTTTCAGTCATTGTCTTGTCTCGTACATTTTATTTTCGTTTGCAAAAATGTCCGATGTCTCTAAGGTATTGATTGCATAAATACAGATGCTTCCTTTCTAAAGAGTACATGCTTACAGGAAATATGTTTGCTCCTAGGATTGCCTGAATTCCTATGACGGAATCCAATAAGGGATACCTCGGGGTACTTGTGTGTTTCTTTGTCTTTACAGGAATGCAGGTATTCAAAGCACAGCATGGGGCATAAAAGCTCCACCCCAGCAAGCTGGCAAATCATTATCCACTCAGTCTTAACACCGGAGGTGCTTTCTCCCCAGCTGAGTTGCCATTTATTTTTCCTCCTCAGCCAAGTACCAAAGCTAGGGAACCATCTCCCCACAGAGTTTCAGCCTCTATCCAGAAGAGCAACGCCTGGAGATCTCACAACAGGGTGAAGGACGCTACTACAAACCCCAGCTGGGTCCCTCATTACCAAAATAGGTCTATCAGTGACCTATATCCCCAAGCAGAGTTCCATATGTCAGATCTACCAATAATCTCATCCCCAGCTGGGATGTCCACTTCAAGCAGATCAGCCTAAGATCTTCACAGCAATGGGATCCGAATCCCGGATCAGTATTCTTTGCATAAATCATAGCATTCGCATCATATTCTCCCTGCAGAGCGTAGCATTCCGTCTAAAACGGAGCATTACGACAAAAATCAAACATATTGCATAATCATAAGACACGTTCTGAATCAAACATTTGGGAACACTGACAATCCGTCAGCGATATACAGAAAACTCCCCGGATTCCCCAGCAGAAAGCTAAAGCATTTACCTTACACTCACAAATACCAGTACACACTCCTTTGGGCACCCGTCCGTGTCATCATTCCCCAGTAAAGTCGCCCGAGCATTCTTTACAAACAGGCCACTTGCATTACAGATACTTCTTGACACTCGCCCGTGCCATATCCCCAGTAGAAACCCAAAGCGTCCTCTTTGCACTCACAGATACATATATATACAACTTCCCTGACACCCGTCTGTGTCGCATTCCCTAGCACAGTTACCTAAACACTTTGAAAATTAGATACTTATTTATACTCTACTTTTCTCCTTTTGACACTCGTCCGTGTCACTCTCCCCAGCAAGTTAAACACTCATCTATACACCATTCATACTTGTTACTCCTGTTTTACTCATACAGATACTCGTCCGTATCTTTTATACACCACTTAAATCCCCTCAGATTCGACACTCGTCCGTATCATCATCTCAAAACATGCGTCAAGCGTTTGTTTCTACCGATACTCGTCCGTATCGTAGTCTTAAGGATGCCCGTCCGCATCTTTAATCTATACACCGTGTCAAGCACTTATGTCTTCTTGAAATTAGACACTCGTCTGTGTCTATTATTCCCCGGAAGAGTCCCCGCAGAATCAATACTCGTCCGTGTTCTTTGTTAACCAGTTGATACTCGTCTGTATCATCATCTCCGAACATGTGTCAGCATTTGTTTCTACCTGATACCCGTCCGTATCATAGTCCTAAGGATGCTCGTCCGCATCTTTAGTCTATACACAGTACCCAAGCACTTGTACCTATCATTCCTTGGATATAGACACTCGTCCGTGTTTACTTGTCCCAGCAAATCCCAGTGGACTATTTCTTTTCTATCTGACATTCGTCCCATGTCATGATACTTTCGGCAGCCGTACCCTGCCAGGTGACCGTCCTTCACCTTTGGATGACCGTCCCTCATCCTTTCCCCAGCGGAGTATCCATTATTGGTGTTGGTGTAAGCCCTAGAGGCCAATACTTTTTGGTACTTGTATCGGATTATTCGTTTAATAATAAAAGGCATTTTTTTATTATGTTTGTCTTTCAGAATAATAAAGTCCCTAGAATAGTTAGTCTGTTTAATGAAATGTTAAGTGTGACTTAATCATGAGATCCCATTAAACATAAAGACATCATTCTTAAAATATCCGTAGTCAAGCTTTATTACAAAGTGGGATAACATTAAAGCATTGAGACTATTATGAAGATAGACTGATGATCACATCTCATGGATCATGGATAAAGAGTTATCAAGTCTTGACATAGGTATAAATATTAGGAGTAATATTTATACCGGATTGACCCGCTATGAGAATACTACATAGTATGTTATGCAAAGTGTCATAAGTTATTCTCATGGTGATAATGGTGTATTACCACCCTTCGACCTGAAACCACTATGGACCCTAGATGTAGAGTCGGGTGCTTTATTGCTGATCAAACATTATCCGTAACTGGATGATCATAAAGACAGTTGATGGGCACTCCACGAAGCATGCTGAGGGACATGAGTGTCCTAGATGGAATTTGCCAATCCTGCATAACAGGAGAAATGTCTAAGGGCCCAATATTGAACTGGACAAGGATGACACAGTGTATGCCTTGTGTTCAATATAGACATAGGGGCAAAAGGGTAATTGTACAAACATATATTATCACGAAAAAGGTTTTGTCAGATCACATGACATTTTCGTGACTTGGATAGCAGTGATGTGTTGCTAGATACCGCTCACTGTTTATTATGTTAAATATATAATTTAATATAATTACCAACGTTACGAAATCCTATAGGGTCACACACATAAGGACAGTTTGATGAGAGATAGAGAAATCAAAAGAACACCGTAAGGTACGGTGCACTTAAGTGAAAATAGAAATTCGGATAATATAATAATAATTATTGTTATTTTATAATGGTTATAAAATAATAATAAAATAAATATATTTATTATAATAATAGTTATTATAATAATATATAATATTATTATGGATCATGTGAATTGGGCTTTTAGCCCGCAGCCCACAAGAGAGTCTATAAAAGGAACCCTTGTGATGAAGCTTTCACTTGATGCAATTTCGTTTTTGATTCTCTTTTCTCACTCAAATAATTCCGTTCGTAAGCAGCTAACACTGTGACCGGAAGCTGTTCGTGTGGACTGAGTAGAGGCGTTGCATTTCATCAACGCTTGTGATCGCTGCATCAAAGATCTGAATCGCCACAAAGAGGTAACGATTCTATCACTGACCATGCTCATTCGTAAGGATCACTAAAGGAAATTTTTGTTTTCCGCTGCGTTTAGATCGCAATTTTCCTTTTTCTATCCGGCATTCGTCCTATGTCGAGTTTTAGCAGCCGTCCCCTGCTAGGTGATCGTCCTTCACCTCCTGATGATCTTCCTTCATCATTTTATTCGATGGCCGTCCCCATCGTTGATCTTGTTATCTGGCATTCGTCCTATGTCATGATAAACCCTGAGAGCAGCCGTACCCTGCTAGGTGATCGTCCTTCACCTCTTGATGATCGTCCTTCATCATGCTTATCCGATGGCCGTACCCATCGTCGACATTTTATCCGGCATTCGTCCTATGTCGCGATACTTTTGGCAACCGTACCTTGCCCGGTGATCGTCCTTCACCTTAGATGACCGTCCCTCATCTTATCCCCAACAGAGCAGCCGTCCCCTGCTAGGTGATCGTCCTTCGCCTTTGATGACCGTACCTCATCACTTATTTTACCTCTAATCCCCAGAGAGTCTTATAACTTTACTTGATGGTCGTCCCCATCATAATCTCTTATATCCCCGGCATGTCGGCCGTCCCATCATTGCTCTTTCCCCAGCAGTCGTCCTCTGCTCGACGGTCGTCCTCCGTCACCCGCGCTTTATAATATACTTTATTTTCTTTTACAATCTATATCCCTTTTCTTCTTCATTCTATGAGTGCAAATTTTGGACTGTCTTTGGTATTCAACCACAAGTTATCTTGTTTGCCTGTTAAGCCGTTGCTTACATCCTGCACAGCTAACTCATGCTTGAATAGGGGCAGCTGTAAACACCCCAAATTTGCCCTCACCCATTCACACCATGGCTTGTGATCTCTTCACATGCATAAGTTCAATCATATCATCTCATGTTGCACTTTTGTTTCACTGCATTGATTCTAAGTCATCTGCATCTAGGGTTTGTGATCTGAGCAATCCAAGAGCCACTTGAGCCACTCCAAGGGTCATCAATCACTTCAAAGGGGTCCATGTATGTTCAAGCATCATATTATATCCTCTCAAAGTCAAGAAAGTCAAAGAATCTTAAGAACTTAGAATGGCATGGAAGCAGAGCCAGGTTTAACTGCACAGATGACCTAGAATTAGGGTTTTGGTTTCAAAGGCCATAACTCCAAATTTTTTGGCCATTCTTGTTTCTATTGGTCTCTATATGGTATAGGGATCATGCATATCAATTTTCATGAAGAAATTCCATGGGGAAGTCATCTGATCATTAGTTGACTTCTTGAGCAAGTCAGTGTAAAATCAGGGCATCTGAGGCCCCCAATGACCCCAACCAAAGGGTGTTCTTCATCATTTTGAATGTGTATGATCTTTATTTTATCATAGAAGATATTAGAAGTTCACAAAATTGAAGAATTTCAAGCCATTTGCAAAGTTGCCTTTTTGGGAAAATGACTTGTAATGGAAACTTGCCATTTTGGGAAACTTTTTCAAACCTTTCTTTTTGATTCAAAAATGCCTCAAATGAGAAAACTTTGGTCATGAAAGTTGTATAATGGATCTTTCCCTTTTCAAAAAGTACAAGAACTCATTCTAATTCATTTTGGATCAAAAGTTATGGCATGTCAAAGTTGGGAAAAATCACATAATTTCAAGTTATGCACCAAAGAGGCAAAGTTGCAAAATCCCTTGCCAAGGCAAAATGATACCTCAAAGTGACTTCTAACCTTTGTACGAACATAAAACATTGCCTAAAATTCAGAATGCACCAAGAGTTTGTCCATTTTCATGACTTGTGGATCAAGAAATCACAAAAGGGGCCAAAAGTCACAAAGTTGCAAAATCAATGATAAACCCTAATCCATTTGCTGCATTGCTTCTAATCAAATCCCATGGTTCTCCCTAAACTCAGCTGAGCCAAGCCATGCCCCTATCACAGCCTCACACTTGCCCATACCTCAAGTACACCTAACTTGACTTTTTTGCAAAAAGACCCATACCAATCAGCCTGTGCCACACCAACTTCTCTGACCTCTCTAGTTGTGATAAGTGGACCAAATGCAACATAACACACCACACACACAAGCCTGAAACAGATCACAAGCCAGCATTCCCAAAAACCTCCCTTTATGCATTTTGCTTCGAATCACACAACACATGCATCAAACATAAAAACAAACTCCATAGGATCACTCACCATACTCCCCTGATCATTTCCCTGCCCTCATTCATCCCTGAAACCTCCTCAAACTAAATCACGATTCTCACCCCTCACTGAACAGAACTTGATCAATCTCACAAACCAACCATTTTAAACTCCAAACAAGCTTTGCAGACATTTGAGGGAGGTCATTAGAGCAGATTGGAAGCAAGGGGCTGGCCAGAAGGTTGCAAACTGAGAACGCTCAAGCTCAGGTACCTCAAGAACTTTTTTTCCAGAAGTTGTTTTTTATGTTATAGAATTGTTGCTTATGCTCCACTGATCATTCTGGTGTTCTTAGTTTTTAAAATGATTGAGTTTTGAGCTTGAACCATGTCTCTGAAAGTTTGACCTAAAAACTTCTTTGATTCGATTCGTGTTTGTGTTGAGAGATAAACATGATTTTGTGATTGATTCGTGTTTAGGGTGGGTAGAGGATGAATTCTGGAGAGTTAGAACGTTTGAAATGGCCTAGGGAGTGATTTTGATTTTCGGTTGGCCGGAGAAGATGACCGGAACACTGTTCCGGTCACTTGAAAGTGTTTAGGGTTCAGATTAGGGCTTAATGACATAATTAGTGTAGTTTGAATCTCAGCCATCCAGATGCGCGCGCTGGTCAATTCCCTCCCTTTTTATTTGAGTCTCAGCCACTGGATTGGATTACTTTCGTAAATTCGTATTTTTAATTCATTTAAATTGTATTTATTTCCACATTTTATTTAAAATAGCAAAACACATTTAAAAATTCTGAAATTTTTTGTCAAAGGTTTCATGAATTTTCAGAACACAAAAATATTTTTATTTTTATTTTTTGCATTAAAAATTATTTTTAAATCATTTAAATGTTTATTTTTAATTATTTAATGAAAATTAATTAATTAAAAATACATTTAGGTATTTAAAAATCACAAAAAAATTCACATAGCATTTAAAAACATTTAGAAACATTTTCCAACTCTCAAACCAAATTTCTTTTTTGTTCTTGATGCCTTTTGATCATTTTCAATGGAATTAAATTCATTTTGAGGTAATATTTTGGTTCAAACTTTGAAAAATCATTTATGCCTAACCATTGAGAGTTGGATGATGATTCTTTTGGCATTGCATCTTGTTTAGCATGTAGTTCATAGGATAAAATTGGTTTGAATTGATCTTGCATTTTCATTTTGTTTTGCATTTTTCTTGATGAAGTACCCCAAAACCCTAACAATCTTAGGAAATTCATAACTTTCACTAGGTTATGAATTGGATCCCCTCCTTTGGACAGTGAGTTTGTATAGGTTTAGGGTATCTTTGATTGCATTTTCAATTTTTTATCATGACATATGCTTCTGATTTTGAATTTTGTTTTGTGTGTTGATCATAAACCCTAATTTGTGCCTTCTCTTGCATCCATCTTTCATTTGCTTGCATCCATTGACTTGACATGACATTTTGTGCATTCCTTTGATTCATAATACATCTTAGGACATATTAGAACCATGTTTGATCATTGCATCTTTCATTTGCCATGTTGTATGTTCATTACATTTCATAACTTTTCATGTACATTCATGGATCAATGCATGCTTCATTTGCATCCATATGCTTGTTTGATCATTCTCATGCCTTGCCTCATGATTGTATCATCTCTTAGAATCATTGACATCATGTTTATGCTCCTGGTTTTGGTTTCCATCATCACATTGCATCTCATTTGCATTGCATTCCTTTTCTTTTACTAACTTTTCAGGTGGTAAGTTGTTTGAGAAGTGAATTTGCCTTCACTTCTCACAATCTCCTCTCATCTCTTTCATGATTCATTTGCTGCATTTTGTATGTGTTTGGGATTAAGCTTGCTCATTCTTGTTCATCTTACTTTCTTTCTTCAAGCAACTTGTCTTCTTAAGTGAAGTAAGTTGTTTTGCTTCTCTCTGCTCCTTCCTCCTTTCATCTGCTTCCCTCCTTGGTGGTTCCTTGAAGATCTTTCTCCCTTGAGCCTCATAAACCCTAGGACCCCCAAGCATGATAATAACTAGGTTTTGATTAGTCCCCCATTTAGTTTCACCTTTGTGTCATCTTTGAGTCTTCTCTTCTCATCTCATAATCAGGGACTAAACCCTAAAGGCTTTAAGGCTTTGTGATTAAGCTTATGCCTGCATCCTTCTATTAGGATGGAGTGTATAACTTTAATCCTAAGTGTTAAACCCTTAATGTGTTTAAATCCTTTAATCAATCCACTTAATAATCACTAAGACATCAAGCTTGTAACTTGGGCCTTGCATTAGGGTTCTAATTCTTCCTTAATTGGTTAAGAAGGACTAACCCTAGTGTTAATGGACAAGTCCCCCTCAAGTTGCCTTACAAACCCTAAAAATACATTTCTTAATCATTCATTAACTAAAATCCACTTAATAAAGGCTTTGTTTTGTCATGAGATTAATCCCTAATCATGGATTAAGTTGAGGAGTCTTCCTCAGCTTTAATGTTCTCATCTATTATCCTTCTATTAGGATGGTGTAATGAGTCCATTAAATCCTTGATTATGGCTTAGTCTCATTACTCAACACTAAACAAAAACAACAAAAACATCTAAATAATCACAAGTAGGTTAATGAGCTTAATCCTACATCAGGGTAATTAAGTGTGAGATGCTGACTTCACACTTAAGGTATTCCCATTACCCCTAATCAGAGGGAGGATGTGATGAGTTTACTAACCCATTGGTTTAGTCTTAAGCTCATTTTCCTATGACAAACTCCAAAAAGCAATAAAAGATTGAAAACACAAAAACAAACAATAATCGTCTCCTCCGGGATTCTTTTCTCATCATCTTCACTCATAAACGAGAACTTGCTTCTTCCGTCTAATGCAAGACAGTTTGCACCTGTGCCAGACAGGTCATACACTTGAGCATAGACAAGTAAGCAATCCACAAGTCAATTTACCTTTCAGTCTCTTTGGGTCGAACTACGGTGTTCTGACTTCCTCATTGCACGAGAGGATACGTAGGCATAACTTAACGGTTATCGAACAAAAGTCTCTGTATATTCCCCCTCCTTCCTGTATTATTCTTCAAGCCTCATAGTCTTGAGCATTTCACTTCTGTTCTTACACTGACACTTCCCTTACATACACTACACTACTTTTACACTGACACTTGCATTCTTTTCCAGCTTTGATACACAAATTGTACTGACACTACCCCTTTAAAACACAAATCTTTTAAGCGTGGATCCCGTCGAGTACGACGGACAATCTGGGTGCTAATACCTTCCCAGGTTGTAACCAACCCCCTTTCTCAGTTTCTCTGGTTCGCGACCGTCTTGTCCATATCTTTCCAGATCTATGCAGCATTGCCTTTCCCCCGGGATAAAAATGCCTAGCTGGCGACTCTTTTCTCCTGAGTTCACCCCTGTGTGTTCTCTCTCCTCTCGCCGACCGTTCGCGTCTGTACCCCCTTTTGACCTAGCCTCATTTGGTGGGAGCGACAATGGTGAATCATATCATGAAACAAAGCCACCATAACACGCTGATTTGTTGCCCCAGCGTTCTTCAAACCAAATGGCATCACCTTATAACAAAAAATGCCCCATTGTGTAACAAATGTAGTCTTCTCCATATCTTCAGGTGCCATCTTAATTTGATTGTAACCAGAGAAACCATCCATGAAAGAGAATACCTTATGCTGAGCAGTGTTGTCTACCAAAACATCAATATGCGGAAGTGGAAAGTCACGTTGTCTCAATTTAATATTTTATTGGCCGATGAGTAAATATTTAAATATTCAATTTTTTATAAATCGACGTTATTTAAATTAAACATGAGGTCAATTCTTTACTTACAATTATTTTTAGACTCTATTTCATCTTTATGGCCAAGGATATAACAAACGATTAAATTATTTCCGATATTGTAAAAATTGGGAAATTTAATCAATATGAGGTTTTTATTTAATTTATTATATTATTCAATTTCGACAAAACAATTTAATTTAGTATTTATTTTTATTACCTTATTTCAATTATTTAGTACTTTATTAAATTCGATTCAATTTAATTATTTATATCTATTATTCTATTCCGATTTAATTGTCGCAAGTTAATTTAATTCTTTTTGTTATCGCTTTAATCGATTCGCGAACCATGTAAGCTGAGCGCATCGTGCCTCGCCATCAAAATTTTCCGAACTCGACATTCAAATATTTTTATAATTAAGGTAACAGAATAACTGAATTCTGGAGTCTCGCATTCCTCGAATTCTAGAATGAACACTCCCGTGGCTCGCCCCGCGAGACGCGTTTCATTCAACTTTCCGTAATTAAAACTTTTAATATACATATCAAATAATGAAAGAATTGAATTCTGAAATCTAGCATTCCTCGAATTCTCGAATAAACTCTCCTAAGGCCCGCCCCTCAGGACGCGGTTTATTTACCCTTTCATTCTTAAAACACTTAACTTATCAAACATTGTTCTTTAAAACGAACTTTGTGAAATTCTGGGATCAGATACGTGATGTCGAACCAGATGTTTAAACACTTTAAATCTTAAACAAAAATTAATGAGCTAGTAAATTAAATAACACAGGAAATTGTTAACCCAGTTCAGTGTATCTCCACACTTACATCTGGGGGCTACCAAGCTAGGAAGGAAATCCAATATAAGTAATATTAATTGTGGAGTTAAACCAACCAGTTTAATCCTTCACTTAATATCTACCCAAGGCAATTTCTACCTAAGACTCAACTTAGATATGAGTACCTACTCACTCCCCCTCAATCACACAGTGATCTTTACAATGATTAATAAAATTGAAGTCACACTTCAGACACACCAGCTTGATCTTACTTAAAAGTTTCAATCAAGACACAATTCACTTTTTGCTTAAAAGCTCATAAAGTGACTAACAAATAAAACCTGCTAGGTTCACAAACACCCTTTACAGTCTTCTAAAATTCGTGTCTTTTCTTGAGTGTTTCAGTTCCTTAAATAGATGCTTAGTTTGTGGACTTTTTGCAAATTATCCAGACTTTGATAAATCCCACAGTCATCTCCTTGAATTAGGGTGAGTTAGTTTGTTATCTCCTTGAATCAAGGTGAGTTAGTTATTCTGTTACACTGAAACCAGATAACTAAGCTTCCTAAATATGCGCCTTGGAGTGCTTATCTTTATACAATTAATTCCAGATAATTTCTCCTGAATTTACTCACTTCTGTTACGCATCATTTAAGTCAGATAGCAGGATTGTGATGTCACAACATCTGGTGTGACATCCTGATGTTTTGACATAAGTTCATTAACTTTTACTTTGTTTGTCAATGTCACAACATCTGGTGTGACATCCTGAACTAAGTTCATAACTTCTTGTTTGTCAAAAATTCTGCCAATTCTTAACATCTACAAACTCCCCCTTTGGCTAATTTTTGGCTAACACAATCTTCTGGTTTTATCAGAGAGCAGCAGAGTTCTTTTCTGTTGAATCATGTGAGAGCTAATAATTTGCTCCCCCTCAAACATGTATGTATACTGCTATGACTTGTTCAACAGACTTTGATATACCAATGAACATTCAAATATAACTTAGTTCAGAAGACAGAAATCAGCATTGTTCAGATAGCAGGCATTAACAGCAGCAGGCATTGTTCAATACACTTCTCCCCCTTGTTAGACAGAAATTAGGGGCCAACCATTACAGAAACAAAACAAAAAAAACATTCAGAAATACATAGCAAAACAGACATAACATTTTCCACCACACACAGCTTCACTCAGACTCAGTATACTCTGTATCTTCTGCATCCTCAGACTCAACATCAGATTCATCAACATTCTTAGCCACCTCTTCCAGCTCCAACCTTTGAATTATGTACTCAAGATTCTTCTTCCTTTCATCCAGCTCTTTGCAGGTTGTCCTGAGCTCTGCAATCAGGCCTGCCTTTGATATGGGAGTCTTGACAGCAGATGGCCCAGCAGATGTCCCACCTGGTGCTTCAACATATGCAGCATGATGACTCAGAAACAGTTTGTAGTGAAAGGACAGTGGACTCTCCCTTTTGCAGACAAAATCCTTGTCAGTAAGGATGCCTGGATATTGGTTGAGTATTATTCCACAAAGCAGTGATGGGAAGGCTATTGGAAGCTTGATTGCTGAGGTTCCTGCATGCTTGAGAGTTTGATCAAAGATATATGCCCCATAATCCAACTTGGTTTGGGTGCCTACAACACAGATAAACCTTCCAAGCCCAGTAGCTATAAATGAGGTGTGGTTGATTGGGACCCAGTTGACTGTTCCAATCCTGTGCAGCATAGCATACTTCCTTGTTAACAAGCTGACAAATAGTTTGCCTTTGACTGGCCATGACTTGACCTGGTTGGCTGTGATTATTTTGCAAACTTGGTTGTCAGTCTTGCCAAGCTCATTTGGCCCATCTGATTCTCTCCCCAGGTACTGATTTATAACCCTAGGAGAAAAATCAACACATCTCCCCCTGACATATACTTTCCTGAAATCCTCAGATTTCCCATCAGCACACCCTTCTTGTAGGTTGACTATAAACTCTTTTACCAGCAGTTCATAACAAGGAGAGAAATTTGAGACAGTTTTGAATAGACCAGCATTGGAGATTAAGTCAATTACCTCAGTGCATTCCAAGGCATTACTACCCAGCTCTCTTTCCAGAGCCACCCTTCTTTGATAGACATACTTCCACTTGCTTACACTGGAGACATGGTGGAAGGACACATTGTCCAGGGGTGCCTCAGGGACAGCAGTGGCAGTCCTAGGAGGTGTTGGCTTCTTTCTGGGTTGATTTATTGGGACATCCTCCTCAACATCAGAGTCAGATGGAGTTGTAGCCTTCCTCTTCTGGGTGCTTACCTTACTCCATTGCTTTGTAGGTCCAAAGACAACTTTGACCTTGTCCTTCTTGGGAGTTAACTGTCTCTTCTCAGGAGTTGCATGAGCAGCTGGCTTCTTATCCTTCCTAGCCCTAAGCCTCTTGGCTATGCTGGGATTAACAGAAGCTATGATCTCTGTGTCAGAGTCATCATCCAGATTTTCAACTGGTGGAGGTTGGGAAGCCTCTTTCTCAGCAGCTTGATCATTAGGAGCTTGATCATCAGTAGCTTTATCATCAGTAGCTTTATCATCATCACTTGGGGCTTTGTCCTGGCCCTCAGGTGTTTCAACATTTATTGGGACATCCTGTGGAGCAGGTATGTCCTCTTCAGCTTGGTTGCTTGGTTCTTCTTGTGGAGCAGGCATACTGTTCAGGGGAACAGACACCCTAGGCACAACTCTTTGTTCCGCCAGGATCCTGTTTACAAGCTGTTTGATTGATGCATCCACATAAGCAGAAGCTTTGGGGGTGCTGGAAGATGAAGGAGTTCCCTTGCTTTTGCTGAAGACTGGCTCCTTAGGTCTTCTTGCATGGGGAGTCCTGGGTTTTTGAGCAATAGGAATGCTTCCTCTGATCTCATTTATAGGAGTAGCATCCATTGGTACTATAGATATTGAAGTTGCATTCACCACGTCTTCTTGATTGAGACCCTCATCAATGGAGTTAAGGTTTTGATGTTGAGACATTTTTTCGATTGTAGTGGAAATGTGTAAAGGTTTGATAGATTTGGATGAGTTTAGAGATTCAGTTGTAGCATGCAAAACGTTCAGTGGTGCTAATGAGAGTGTGAGAAGCTGAAAGCACGTTTGTACATAAATAGAATCCGTTGCTAGTGGAGTTTTTAAGATTGGAATACAAACAGTTATTGGCCAGACTGGTGCTGCCATCTGGTGATCATGCCACACGATGTCATGAGACATGCTGGCACTTCTCCATAACTGCTATAGGTCACATATGCAGATTCCCAATTTACCCCTTAGGTTTTCAAATTGGGTAGCATCCAAAGCCTTAGTAAATATGTCAGCTAATTGCAGCTCTATGTCTACATGCTCTAATGTGATCACATTCTCTTCCACAAGGTCTCTGATGAAGTGATGTCTGATATCTATGTGCTTAGTCCTGCTGTGTTGGATAGGATTTTTGGAGATATTAATAGCACTTAAATTGTCACAGTACAATGTCATGACATCTTGTGGGACATTGTATTCTGTGAGCATTTGTTTCATCCATACCAGCTGTGAACAACTGCTACCAGCTGCAATATACTCAGCTTCAGCAGTAGATAAGGACACACAATTTTGTTTCTTACTGAACCAAGAAATTAAATTGTTCCCTAGAAAGAAGCATCCTCCTGATGTACTCTTTCTATCATCAGCACTTCCAGCCCAGTCAGCATCACAAAATCCAGTGAGAATTGGTTCACAACCATGAGAGTACATTATGCCATAGTCACATGTACCATTTACATATTTCAAGATCCTCTTAACCTGGTTTAGATGGCTCAATTTTGGTTCAGCTTGATACCTTGCACACACACCTACTGCAAAAGCTATATCCGGTCTGCTAGCTGTAAGATATAGTAGACTTCCAATCATGCTTCTGTATAAGCTTTGGTCCACACTCTCACCTTTGTCATCCTTTGTCAATTTTAAATGAGTGGGGGCAGGTGTTCTCTTGTGACTTGCATTGTCCATCCCAAACTTCTTGACAGTGTTCTTTGCATACTTGCTTTGGGATATGAACATGGAGTCCCCCATCTGCTTGATTTGCAGTCCAAGGAAGTAGGTTAGTTCTCCCACTAGGCTCATTTCAAACTCAGACTCCATTTGAGTAACAAAATGTTTAACCATCCTGTCTGACATCCCACCAAACACTATGTCATCCACATATATCTGAGCAATCATAACCTTTCCCTCTTCATCCTTTACAAACAGGGTTTTGTCTATTCCACCTTTCCTGTATCCATGTTTAATGAGAAAGGTGGTCAGTCTTTCATACCATGCTCCCGGGGCTTGCTTTAGACCATACAGAGCCTTCCTCAGCTTATATACATGGTCTGGACAGCTTGGATCTACAAATCCCTTTGGTTGCTCCACATATACTTCCTCATTAAGGTACCCATTTAGGAAGGCACTTTTAACATCCATCTGAAATAGTTTGAATTTTAAGATGCAAGCAATTCCTAGAAGTAGTCTGATGGATTCAAGTCTTGCTACTGGTGCAAAAGTTTCATCAAAATCTACCCCTTCAATTTGTGTATATCCTTGAGCCACAAGCCTAGCCTTGTTTTTTGTAACTACTCCCTTCTCATTAGACTTGTTTTTGTACACCCACTTAGTGCCAATCACATTAATGTCATCAGGCCTAGGAACAAGATCCCATACTTCATTCCTTGTAAATTGGCCTAATTCTTCCTGCATAGCAGAGATCTAGTACTCATCATTCAGAGCTTCCTTGATGTTTTTAGGTTCTATCTTTGAAACAAAGCAGGAGCCTGAAATCATCTCTCTTGATCTAGTGATGACACCACTGTTGGGATCACCAATTATCAGATCTTTAGGATGATCTTTCTGGATTCTGATGGAGGGAGGTTTGTTGGATTGCTCTGACCTTGCCTCAGTTAAAGTGAAGTCAAGATTATCACTTTCTGTTTTAACTTCAGTTTGATTGTCAGCAGATGTTCCAACATCATCAGCAACATCTGTCTTTGCATAGGCATCATCAATAATCACATTTATTGACTCCATTATAACCTTGGTTCTGGAGTTAAATACTCTGTAAGCTCTGCTATTTATGGAGTATCCGAGAAATATCCCTTCATCACTCTTAGGGTCCATCTTCCTTCTTTGATCCCTATCAGCCAGAATGTAGCACTTACTTCCAAATACATGAAAGTACTTGACTGTAGGTTTTCTACCCTTCCAGACTTCATAGATGGCGGATAAAGTTCCCTTTCTTAGTGTGACTCTATTGTGGATGTAGCATGTTGTGTTCATAGCTTCAGCCCAAAAATACAGGGGTAACTTCTTGGCATGAATCATGGCTCTAGCTGACTCCTGAATAGTTCTGTTTTTCCTTTCAACAATCCCATTTTGTTGAGGGGTGATGGGAGAAGAATACTCATGGTTGATCCCTTCTGAAGAACAGAAATCTGAGAATTTTTTATTCTCAAACTCCTTTCCATGATCACTTCTTATTCTGACCACACAACTTGCTTTTTCTCTTTGGATCCTATGGAACAAATCTTTAAATACCTCAAACACATCAGACTTTTCTTTGATGAATCTTATCCAGGTATATCTTGAAAAGTCATCAACAACCACATAGGTATATCTTTTTCCACCAAGACTCTCTACCTGCATTGGTCCCATAAGATCCATGTGCATTAATTCCAAGACTTTGGAAGTTGTCAGATGTTGAAGCTTTGGGTGTGACATCTTGGTTTGCTTGTCTATTTGACATTAACCACAAACTTTACTTTCATTAATCTTAAGTCTTGGGATTCCTCTTACAGCCTCCATAGATATGATCTTCTTTATTCCTCTGAGATGGAGATGACCCAGTCTTTGATGCCACAACTTCACTTCTTCTTCTTTGGCTAAGGAACAAGTAGATGTGAGGCTGAAATCTTGGGGTTCCCACATATAGCAGTTGTCTTTTGATTTGGCTCCTCTCATGACAACTTTCTGTTCTTCATCAGAAACTATGCACTCAGTTTTGGTGAAGTTGACACTGTAACCATGGTCACATAACTGAATTATGCTGATCAAGTTAGCAGTTAATCCTTTTACCAACAACACACCATCTAGACTTGGTACACCTGAGCAGTCCAGAGTCCCAACTCCCTTGATTTCCCCCTTTTCTCCATCTCCAAAGGTTACATAGCTGGATGAGTGTGACTTTAAACCTACCAACAGATTCTTCAGTTTAGTCATGTGCCTTGAGTAGCCACTGTCAAAATACCAGTCTTCCTTAGCAGATACTCTGAGAGATGTGTGTGCTATAGATGCAACAACCTGCTTGGACCATTTGTGCTTGTTGTGAGGTTTCCTTTGATGCATCTGCCTTGAGTAGTGTCCCTCTCTAGAGATCCAAGGTTGCCTGGTGAACTTGTTCTTAGGTATGTACTGGTAGCTTTGATCAGTATAAAGACTAGTTTTAGGTATCCAAATTTTCTTGGTGACCTCTGTCTTCTTCTCAGGAAGGTGCTGAGAACTCTGATTTGGGTATCCATGCAGTTTGTAGCAAAAAGGTTTGATGTGACCAAACCTTCCACAGTGATGGCATCTCCATCTTTGATATTTCTTTTTCATCATGTTTTTGTCATGATATTGAGACATCTTCTTGAACATCTTGTTTGACTTCATGGGATTTGGAGTTGTTTGGCTGGTGCTAGCCTCAAAGTTTTGAGCTTTATTAAATCCCAGCCCAGTCCTATCCCCTGAGTGCTTGTTGTTGTTGAGAATGACATCCAGTGTGTTTGAGCCACTGTTAAGCATTCTGACAGATTTGGACATATGCTCCATTTTGGAGTTGAGTAGGCTGACTTCACTTTTCAAAGTGTCAATGATCTCTAGATGACTTGACTTTTCAGCCTTTAATTCCTCAATCTGCTTCTTCTGCTGTTTATTTTCCATGCATACTTCAGTGCTCCTTTTACACAGCATCCTGTAAGATGCTTCAAGCTCTTCAAATGTCAGATCCTCATCACTAGATCCCCCTTCAGTTTCACATACTCCAGCTAGAGCAGTGATGTGCTTTGCAAATTCTTCTTCTGACTCACTACCTGAGTCTTCATCTGACCAGGACACAGAGAGACCTTTATTTTGCTTCTTTAGATAGGTTGGGCATTCACTTTTAATGTGTCCATACCCTTCACATCCATGACATTGGATCCCTTTTCCTTGGTTAGTCTTCTCATCATAGTTTGATCTTCTATTAGAGTCATAAGGTCTTTTATTCTCAGAGGTTGAGTTTCTTCCACTTGGTCTGGGCCTGTTTTCCATTCTTTTGAGAATTTTGTTAAATTGTCTTCCAAGCATAGCAATTGATTCTGATAAGTTGTCCTCAGAGCCTGCTTCATGACTTTCTTCTTCTTTATCAGTGTTTGAGACCAGGGTTATGCTTTTGTTTTTCTTCATAATTGTATCATTCATTCCCATCTCAAAGGTTTGAAGGGAACCAATGAGCTCCTCAACCTTCATTGTGCAGATGTCCTGAGCTTCTTCTATGGCAGTAACCTTCATGTCAAACCTCTTTGGTAGTGATCTGAGAATTTTCCTTACCAACTTTTCATCACTCAACTTCTCTCCCAAGGCACCAGAAGTATTTGCAATCTCCAGGATGTTCATGTAAAACTCATGAATGGTCTCATCTTCCTTCATCTTCAAGTTCTCAAACTTGGTGGTGAGAAATTGAAGTCTTGACATCTTCACCTTTGATGTTCCTTCATGAGTAGTTTTGAGGGTGTCCCAAACATCCTTGGCTAGCTCACAGTGATGCACAAGCCTGAATATGTTCCTGTCAATGCCATTGAATAAGGCATTTAAGGCTTTGGAGTTTCCAAGTGCTGACTCTTCTTCCTCATTTCTCCACTCTTCTTCAGGCTTCATTACTTTTTCCCCATCCTTATTGTCTTTGACAGGGTGCTCCCATCCTTTGTTAACTGCTTTCCAAGCCCTACTATCAAGAGATTTCAAGAATGCTACCATTCTTGGCTTCCAGTAATCATAGTTGGATCCATCCAAGATAGGTGGTCGATTCACAGATCCTACATCTCTGTCCATGCTCCCAAAATTTGCAGTCCCTAGATCTCACCCAGTTATACAGGCAGGGTGCCTGCTCTGATGCCAATTGAAATTCTGGGATCAGATATGTGATGTCGAACCAGATGTTTAAACACTTTAAATCTTAAACAAAAATTAATGAGCTAGTAAATTAAATAACACAGGAAATTGTTAACCCAGTTCAGTGTATCTCCACACTTACATCTGGGGGCTACCAAGCCAGGAAGGAAATCCAATATAAGTAATATTAATTATGGAGTTAAACCAACCAGTTTAATCCTTCACTTAATATCTACCCAAGGCAATTTCTACCTAAGACTCAACTTAGATATGAGTACCTACTCAATCCCCCTCAATCACACAGTGATCTTTACAATGATTAATAAAATTGAAGTCACACTTCAGACACACCAGCTTGATCTTACTTAAAAGTTTCAATCAAGACACAATTCACTTTTTGCTTAAAAGCTCATAAAGTGACTAACAAATAAAACCTGCTAGGTTCACAAACACCCTTTACAGTCTTCTAAAATTCGTGTCTTTTCTTGAGTGTTTCAGTTCCTTAAATAGATGCTTGGTTTGTGGGCTTTTTGCAAATTATCCAGACTTTGATAAATCCCACAGTCATCTCCTTGAATTAGGGTGAGTTAGTTTGTTATCTCCTTGAATCAAGGTGAGTTAGTTATTCTGTTACACTGAAACCAGATAACTAAGCTTCCTAAATATGCGCCTTGGAGTGCTTATCTTTTTACAATTAATTCCAGACAATTTCTCCTGAATTTACTCACTTCTGTTACGCATCATTTAAGTCAGATAGCAGGATTGTGATGTCACAACATCTGGTGTGACATCCTGATGTCTTGACATAAGTTCATTAACTTTTACTTTGTTTGTCAATGTCACAACATCTGGTGTGACATCCTGAACTAAGTTCATAACTTCTTGTTTGTAAAAAATTCTGCCAATTCTTAACATCTACACTTTGTTTAAACTCTTTCTATCTCGCAAACAAGCTAGCGCTTCCGCCTCCTATCGCGAGCAGATAAGCCCAAACTTAGCAGTTAGAATACGGTTCAAACAACTGTTCATTAAAACAAACTAACCAAAGAACCTTAGTACCACGAACTACGAGGCTCTGACTTTCCCATTGCACAAGGGAATACGTAGGCACACAGATCTTACTCCCTGCCGAGCACCCTAGGAATAAAACCACCCATTTCTCGTAACCTTAAATTAGAATCGTTCACATTTATTTTAGTCGAAGAAAACAGAAAGCATAAGTTAACATTTAATCGCAAGTTAAACTAAGAGGTTCCCGTTGAGTACAACAGACATAAGGGGTGCTAATACCTTCCCCTTATGTAACCGACTCCCGAATATAGAATTTGGTTTTGATGACCTTGTTCTATCCATCTTTCTTTATTAGGTTTTATCTATATCTTCCTATTCTTTCATTAGAATAAATAGAATTAGGTGGCGACTCTGTTATATCCATCTGTTCCGCGGTCGGCGTGAGGATCGTATTTTTCGAGGTACGACAGCTGGCGACTCTGCTGGGGATGAGTCAAACCTAACTTAGTTAACCTCTCGATTATTGTTGATTTTTGCTTATTTGTTTTCTTTATGCTTTCTCCTTTTACTTTTGTATTGTATTCCTTTATTGCTCCCTCTTTATTATGCTCATTATGTTTCCATTGGATCTTGGGATGGTATCATGTGTAAAATTTTACACCTGAGATTTGGAAAAGAAGAGGGAACATCTAAATTATATTTTGAAGTTATTAGTGTTAGTCTTCGAGGACTCGCTCCTTGTAAGCCTAGCATGAAAGCTCCCCCCGAGAGTAGACCTATTCGTAGATCTCGTCATAACACAGCTAGCCTGTTGCATGACTTGATTCGTGAAAGGGCTGTGACTCGGGGAACTCCTAGGACCAGTTTCATTATTGGTAGTTGTCGCAACCGCTAAGTGACACCAAGGTCAGATAGGGTACAGACAAGAACGGTCGGTGAAAAGGAGAGAATGAAGATGAACTGAATAGAGTCGCCAACTAGGCATTTTTATCCCGAAGGAAAGGTAATGCTGCATAAACCTAGAAAGAGGGGGATAAGATGGTTGCGAACCAAAGAAACTGAGAAAGGGGGTTGGTTACAACCTGGGAAGGTATTAACACCCAGATTGTCCGTCGTACTCGACGGGATCCATGCTTAAAAGTTTTTGTTTAAAGGGGTAGTGTTTGTTCTATCTGTGTGCAAAAGCTGGAAAAGAATGTACAAGTGTCAGTGCAAGAAAATGAAGTGAGGTGCTCAGGAATGAGGCTTAAAAAGAATAATGCTGGAAGAGGGGGAGACACAAAGACTTTTGTTCGATAACAGTTAAGTTATGCCTATGTATCCTCTCGTGCAATGAGGAAGTCAGAACACCGTAGTTCGACTCAAAGAGACTGAAAGATAAATTGACTGATGAACTGCTTGCTTGTCTATGCTCAAGTGTATGACTCGTCTGGCTCGAGTGCTAACTGTCTTGCATTAGACGGAAGAAACAAGTTCTCGTTAGTGAGTGAAGATGATGAGAAAAGAATCCCGGAGGAGACGATTATTGCTTGTGTTTTGTGTTTTTAGTTTTTTATTACTTTTTTTGTTTGTCATAAATTAATGCGCTTAAGCCTAAACCAAGAGTTAGTAAACTCATCATATCCTCCCTCTGATTAGGGATAATGAGAATACCTTAAGTATGAAATAAGCATTTCAAACTTAATTACCATAATGATGTAGGATTAAGATCATTAACCTACTTGTGATTATTTAGATGTTTTTTTGGATTTTTGTTTAGTGTTAAGCAATGAGTTTAAGCCATAATCAAGGATTAGTGAACCCATTACACCATCCTAATAGAAGGATAATAGATGAGAACACTTAAGCTGAGGAAGATACCTCAACTTAATCCATGATTAGGGATTAACCTCATGACAAAACAAACCTTTATTAAAGTGGATTTTAATTAGAGATGAGATTAAGAAGTGAATTTTATGGTTTGTAAGACAACTTGAGGGGGACTTGTCCATTAACATAGGGTTAGTCCTTCTTAACCAATTAAGGAAGAATTAGAACCCTAATGCAAGGCCCAAGTTACAAGCTTGATGTCTTAGTGATTATTAAGATGGATTGATTAAGAGGTTTAAACACATTAAGGGTTTAACACTTAGGATTAAAGTTATACACTCCATCCTAAGAGAAGGATGCAGGCATAACCTTAATCACAAAGTCTTAAAACCTTAAAGGTTTAGTCTCTGATTATGAGGTGAGAAGAGAGACACAAAGAAGACACAAAGGTAAAAACTAGAGGGGGACTAATCAAAACTCTAATTATTGTCATGCTTGGATGTTCCTATGGTTTGTAAGGCTTAAAAGAGATCTTCAGAGAAGCCACCACTGGAAGAAGCAGATGAAAGGAGGAGAAGCAGAAGAAACAAGTTAACTTACTTCACTGAAGAATATAAGTTATTTGAAGAAAGAAAGTGAATGATGAGCATGAATGAGCAATCTCACTCTAAAGAAAATGGAAAATGCAGCAAGGATGCATAAAAAGAATGAGAAGAGAAATGAGAAGTGAAGGCAAATTCACTTCTCAAACTACTTACCACCTGAAATGGTTAGCAAAAAGGAATGAAATGAAATGAAAATGAAGAAAATGCAAAGATGCAAACCAAAACCAGAAGCATAAACATGATTTAAATGATGCTAAGAGATGATGCAAAGACATGTCAAGTGCTATGGATGATCATACAAGAGATGGAATGCAAAGGATGCATGCTTTGAAGTTTGAAAGTTCATGAAAGTTTATGAAATGAAATGAATGCACATCATGGCAAATGGATGAAGAAATGATCAAGCATGATTCTAGTGTATCCTAATATGTGTTAGATGACATGTGAATACATGAAATGTCATGGCAAGTTCATATATGGATGCATATGCAAGATGTATGCAAATGAACATGAGAAATTAGGGTTTTAATGCAACATGAGATGCAAAAGTCAAAAACAGAAGCAAAACATAAGATAAAAAATTGCAAATAAACTCAAAGGAATCCTAACCCCATATGATATCACACCCCAAAGGAGGAGGCCTAACTCTTAACCTAAAGAAAGTTGTGAATTTTCTAAGTTATCTAGGGTTTTAAGGTACCTTAAAGGGAAAAATGCAAATCAAATAAAAAATGCAAGAAAAATTTGTGACAAAAATATGCTGGATATTACATGCTATATGAAGATCAATGCAAAAAGAACCAATGTCAAATCCTTCATGGTTAGGCATAAAAGAATTCTTGAAGTTAGGGTTCAAAAATAGGATTTTTATGAACCCTAAATTCAAGAAAATTGTCAAGATTGAATCAAAACCAAAAAGAAATTTGTATGAATGGTTTAACAATGTTTCTAAATGTCCTAAGATGCAATGTGAATTGTTTTGGAATTTTCAGAAACCTAAATGGTATTTTAATTAATTAATTTCCATTAATTAATTAAAATAAACATTTAAATATTTTAAAAATGATTTTTTAATGCAAAAAATGAAAATAAAAATGTTTTCTGGTTGAGAAAAATATCTGAATTAAAAATGCAAAAGGAAAATATTTTTAGGATTTTCTAGGTATTTTAAATAAATTGTGCAAAACAAATGAGAAAAAATGAATTTAAAATGAATTAAAACAAAGTCAGCCAATCCTAGGGTTCACATTTAAACTGGGGAAGAAGATGTTGACCAGCGCGCGAATGAGTGGACAGGATTCACTCTGAGTTAATTTTATTTAATTAATTCTAATTAACTAATTAAATGTGGATTAGGGTTTTAACATTCAATATAGGCCATCCAAACGCGCGGGTAGACCAAATCCAAGGGCTCACATTCAAACCAACCCTAATTACAATGATTATGCCCTAATCACCCTCAGGTGGTCGGAGAAGACCTCCGGTCATCTTCTCCGGCGAGACCCCTCCCCTGAATCCCTCAAAACTCCACAAAAACATGCCAAACTCTCCAGCAATGATCACTAAGCAACATTAAACAAGAATCAAGCCACAAAATTCATTTATTTTGCATCAAACAAGAGAATCAAACCAAGCAAGTTCCACGGGAAAATTTTCAGAAACTTCATACACACTCATTTTCCAACCATTTTCAAAAATAAATACATCAGTGTGACAAACTCTTAGAAACTCAGTATCGGTTCTAAGAGTTTGTGGAGCGAAAAGACGTCTACTACGGGTGAAGCCCCCAACACCTCCCACATTGTCAATGCTGGAACCATTCTCTCCTTGAGGCTTCTCTTCTAGCCCGTGTCCTTGCACATAAACGTCTGCACCATAATGCCACAGAACAACCCTCTCATTATCATAAGGTATAGGCCCCAGAACAATGATAGTCACCAAACTTAGATCTTGGGGTACAAAGATAGTGACAGGTTCTGGCCTGGGCGGCACTAGAATTTCAGCAGACGTGAAATATATTGTCACTGTTGAAACATCGTCGCTTTTATTGTTCACCTTATCAAATTGCAAAGACCCTTCATCCATTAGGCTATGTATTCTAGTTCTTAACTTATCACAACCATTATCACAAATCAATCAATCTTCACAATCATTACCACGCCCGGGGAACACCTGCCCCTTCAATAAACGACTTTTCACAACCGACGGTGGTGTCTTAACATCATTTACATCAGTAATCAAATTCAACTCTTCTCCATCTTCTATGGAATTCACCCTTGCACCACCATGATTTGGCATCAGATTGTTGGTGAGATTTGGAGGTGGGGTAACGTTTATAGCCTTGGAATCGATAAAGTCATACACCTTCAATTGCAAAGCTCTACATTACTCGATTGTGTGCCCTGGAGCACCCGAGTGAAATGCACAACGAGCAATGGTGTCATAGCCTGGAGGTAAAGTTCATGTGGGTGGTGCCAAAGTTCTTAATTGCACCATATTCAATTCCAGTAGTCTTTGCAACAGAGCATTATATGTCATAGGAATGGGCTTAATAACACAATCATCCTGTCTTGGGCGATGATATTGTCTCTGTTGATTACTTTGCTAAGGACGCTATTGTTGTTGTTGTGGAGCAGGCTCCAAAGGGATAGTGACAACAACCACTTGAGCATAATAATTGGGACGACTTTGGCCTCTTCCTCTGCCATAAACAACATTAGTCTCCCCATCTCTCCTTTTTTGGGATCTAGCAGACTACTTCCTTGCTCCAGAAGAGCTACTTCCACTTGCATCTTGGATTTTTCCGAGCTTCAACAGATTCTCCACCCTTTCTCCAGCAACCACAAGATTGGTAAACTTTGTAGCAGGACGTGAAGCTAGACGATTAAGAAAGACACCCTGTAGCATGCCTATGAACATATCCGCCATTTCATGGTCTAGTAGTGGTGGTTGAACCCTGGCAGCAAGCTGGCGCCAGCGTTGAGCGTACTCCTTGAAGCTTTCTTTGGACGTTTGGGTCATACTCTGCAGCTGAGTACGATTTGGCGCCATGTCCATATTATATTGATATTGCTTCACAAAAACCTCAGCAAGCTCTTTCCAGCTCCTAACAGATGCACAACTTAACTTCATATACCACTCCTAGGATGCCTCAGTGAGGCTGTGCTGGAAGTAATACATCTAGAGTTTTTTTATCTTCCGTGTATGCAGTGATCCTCCCCACATATAACTGGAGGTGAGTTTTAGGACATGCGGTGCCGTTGTATTTATCAAAAGTGGGTGGCTTGAATTTGTGAGGGATTCTAACCCTAGGAACCAGACCCATGTCAGCTACGTCAAAGCCTAGTTTTTTCTGAGATTCCATAGAGTGAATCTTTTCAGCAATCTCGTCAAAGTGACGATTCTCAACAACATTTTTCTCATCCATATCCCATTCGAGAACAGTGAACTGATCTTGGCCGTCTGTATAAACGTTACGACCCCGGTCTCCGCCCGGACCACCAGTATTAACAACAGGAATATGAATACCTTCAGGAGTACCAGTAGCATTGTCCCGAGCGCCCGTACCATTACCTCCACTGTTGCCTTCTTGAGTAACCTGGGTCCTCTCAACCATTTCTCGAATCCTTTCCTGGTTCAGATTCATACCAGTCATTAAGTTCATGAACTGGTCCATACGGGTCCTTAGTTCAGTCAGCTCGCCCTGCATCTAATCCATCACTCTTACTCTATTTATCTTAGTCGGATAACGATGAAACCTTCTAGCAGCAATAGTGCCTGAAAAGGAAGAAGTGTCAGAAATCCGGAACCCGTACCTACAAAACAAGAAAAACAGTGATATGCATGTTATGAAAATGCTTGTATTTTCATTCTCAATGCCATGGTTCCCCAGTTTCGGTATTCAATAATGATATCCAGATGGCTTTTGGAACCCTATTTTTGAGAAGAAACATTTGCGTGAAGCTCAGATTTGGTCGGTCGGGATGACCAGGTGTCAGTGCATAGACAAAATATTATGAAACTGAATAATTTTTCATTAACAAAGACTAGTCTAAAGGAAACAATAACAGGATCTTCTCGAAGGGTCATAAGTCTTACAACAAACAGAAACACGAGCAAAGATTCCTACAACATACTTGTAGGTAATCTAGTACATTAATGAAAAAGGAAACTACATCCTAGGGAGCTATACATCATTCAACCTGCAAATGAAGCGTTTGAGTGCTTCAAACAACTGGGCCACATACAGATGGGAAGGGTCGTCAATCAGCTTCTGAATTAGGAGATCCCTCTGTTCAAAATAAGCGTGTAGTTCATTAATATGCTGAAGAAAGACTTCTGAACCTTCTTCACTGGGCCCAGGAAATGTCAACCCTTTTGGTCCCTGCTACCAGTTTAAGTTCCTTCACTTCCTCTTTGTGCTTCTTCTAAGGACCTTTGATTCTGCTCTAGTAACCTAGAATACTCCAGATGCTTCTTGTGAGCTGAGTGAAGCTCTTATTCCTGATACCCTATCTGCAGCTGATAGTTTTCTTTCGTTTCCTTATGCTTTTTCCGAGCCTCTTTCCACCTTTCCTGCCAGAGAGTAATGGTCCTATTGGTTTGTTTCAAAGATTTATTCACTTGCTTGTGTGCATTGGCCTTCTGAGTCTCTGCTAGACCCTTCTTTCTGAAGTACAACTCTCTATCCAAAAAGTCTTTTTCCTTATCATCCATAGTCTTTTGAAGAAGCTGAACTTTCTCTTCTAGGGCCTTGTTGATGTAAGCTGCATGTTAATGAAGGCTATTATCCTCTGAATTCTCAAGCCTGAGTTTACGCAGTTCAACTTCCAACTTATGGAATTCTTCTATGGGCACTGCGGCCCGTGGCACAACCACCTTCGGGTACAAAAGAGGTTCCACTAAGAATGGGAGGAGTAGAACTTCTACACGATTCCTCAACCATGTAGCATAAGGGTCATATTCCTTCGGGTCTACTCTATCAAACTCTTTTTCCCCTTTCTGACCTTTAATCCCGAAGCCTAAGACACCTGGATAGTTAGCATTTCATTCCCTTCAACAGGGAAGTACAGAGATTCAACCACCTCTTCAACAAGATTCTTCAAAGGGTTCCCAAATTGCTTCTTGGCTAGTATATGGTTATAATTAATCACCCATTATCTTCCGAGTAAAAACACATTTGGGAAATCTCCGCAACTGGTGATTATCTCCTTTCCTACCAAGTCTTTGTTACAACCCCAAGCTATGTCATCAGAAGTTAAGCCCATCAGCCTTCTGGACCACTTCAACTCCTCCTTCAAATCTATGAAAGACCCTGACTTTGGAAGATGTTTGGCGAACCAGGAAGCAAATAGAGGAGAACAACAATTCACATAACCACCTATCTTCTTCTCATTCTTGTAGTGGACACCATAGAAATCTCCTAAAAGGGTAGTATAACACGGTTGGAGAACTGACTTTTTATTTATGTTGCGGATAGAAAGAGTTGCAACCGACTTTTATTTTATCCAATTTAAAAAATGGTATAAAAGAACAGGAAAGATCTTAAAAATATTTTGAGTTCGGGGGGTAGGTTATACAAAGGGAAGGTGTTAGCACCCTTTGTATCCATGGTTATCCACGGGCTCTTAATTACTTAGCTGACTTTAACTTGTTTTAAAAGTGTGTAGTGTGTGTTTAGAAAATTTTCATAAGTCTTTGTAATGATCCTCATATGGATGTATACAAAGCATTGAGTTTGAAAATGTTTTAAAAGTGGGGTGTGAAAAGAATTTTGAAAGAGTGATCAAGTAATTAAGTGCTACCTACCCTAAGTTGGTCTTTCATGTTTTTCTATTTTCTTTCAAGGGTAAGATTGTCCTTACTATTAAGGAGTAAGTATTCATTACCTTGGATGTGATAAGGGACGGGCGTAGGTCATCGTATGGTCATAGAAAGCAATTGGTAGGGGTGTCTTAGCAATTCAAAGGGACAATCATCATTTTTCCGCAGGGTCGTCGAGGGATAAGATCATTATTTCGTAGGCAACTTCGAAGGGACTATGATATTTTAAATCTTGAAGGGACTATGAGGATTTTTGTTTGAAGGGACATTGCATTTAGACACCCCCACGTTCGAGGGACTTGACCATTTGTTAAGGGCAACCAAGAGGGGAAACCCAAGGAGGTGCAGATGGCAATCGTAGAACGATCGACTTACGTGTGTGAATATCATTTATTTATCTTATGATTAGTGATCTAAGTCCAAATTAATTTTCAATTATTCTTCGCACTCCCTACATTACTAACCACGTAATTTAAATATTTACAGAAATTTAAAGACAGAATTTAAAAGGGTCATACGCTATTACATGGCTTCGGGACAATTACATAATAATTTGTGCGAAAAAGAAAACCTAAGCTATTACATATAGGAAACAGTTACATAATAATTGAGCGAAAAATAAATTACATATGACGACCTATACAATTTACTAAATAAATAAATAAAGCAGTTTAATATTAAAAAAGAAAAGAAAAGAAATTATGTTTTTATGAAACGCAAATTAAGTTTAAGGTTTTTTATAAGAAAAAATTTGGTTTTGAAAAAGAATTAGGTTTGAAATTCATGGTTCAAGGGTTAATAAAAAAATTAGGGTTTAGGGTTTAAGGAAAAAATTTAGGTTTTAGAAAATTAATCTAATGAATTAATAAAACTAATCGATTAAAATAACCTAATAAGTTAATTATAAAATAAATTAGATTAAGTAAAAAAAAAGGTGGTGAAATTTATTTAAAAAAGAGGATTAATTGATATGGTTTAGGTTAACCATGGTTTAAAGGAAATTAAATAGGTTAAGTAAAGAAATTGAGAAAAGGAGGAAAAACCAGGTTTGGTGTAAACAAATGTTGGAGGAGGGTGTTGAACCCACGCCCTCTGCCTTGCATATGTTTCCTTCAGCCACTAGACCACGGGCGTGCAAGTGATATTAACCTGAACCAAATAATATATAAAATAAAACTAAAAAAACAAATAAGTTAGGAATAAAAAAAACGTTGAAGGCTGGGTTCGAACCCATGCCTATTGTTTAGAGACCAAGCATCTAATCAACAAGCCAAACACGCGCTTCTGATAATTATATGAAACAAATAAATAAAAAACAAGTTAAAATTTGAATTCCCGAGGGCGCGGAATCCGTCATCTTCAACCTCTAGCCTGCAAATTTACCTGTGAAAATTGTTAGGGATTTTGCTGCGAATTTGTTTTTGTAGGAAAACCTGAATTTTCTTAAACATCACAAACACGTACGATTAGTCCAAATTGCGTACACCAAACAATTCCCCACATATTATACAGTCCAAATATGTTATCCAAAAGCTTTTAAATAGTCTAAATCAAGAAACCCCAAACTCATGGTCGAAACCGTAATAATGGTGGAATTCGATTAAGGCCATGAAACTTCAAGCTATTAACCCAGAAAGCATCCTTGCATCACAATAAACACAAATTAATTATTAAATTTAGTTTATGATAAGCATATGTATGTAATCGAAAAAATGCATAAACAAGAAGAAAACAAGATTCAGTTATGGTCATAGAGCATGAATTCAATGGTTATGATGATTGGGATAGGTTTATGGAACCTCAAAGGTTCATTTGCAACCTTTAAACAACCTGAAAAACACCTCAAACTTGGAAATCGAATGTGGAATTTTGATGAGTTTTGAAGCTTTGAAAGTGGTCTCTTTTTCTGAATTTTTTTGGTCCCCAATCCATATGGCTTTGTTGAGTATATATAGTGATGCATTTAGGTTAAGAAAATTGGGCCTTGATCAAGCTTTCTTGGGTTGCTTGAAGATGAAGAAACCAAGTTGCCAAAATTGTCAAAAAATCAAATTTTATCATGCTATTTTGGTCTTGTACGAATTTGGCAATGATCAATCACTTTAAACAACAAATATTTGATCCAAAAATAAATCTTAGATCAAATATTTGATTTTTCATAATTTATTTCAATCAAAATTGAATTTAAATGTTTAAAATTCAATATAATATAAAATAAATAATAAAAATCATAAAAATTGATCATTGAGTCGTGAATAGTCTTATCTTCAAGTTTGGGTTGAAATATTATAGGCCCATTTGGGGAAATCTTCAGTTTAGACCCTTTTTGCTTCATATACCTCCTCAGAATTGTCCAACTTCCACAATGCATAACTCCCTCAATTTTTATCCCATGAAGGTGTTCTAAGAATTTTTAGAAATCTTAGAGTGTCCTATAATTTTTCCTTTTGGTTCCATGTCTATATCATTTTCCATTTTTAAATTATGAGCTTTTGAAAAAGTTTACTCTTTGTCGACTTTCAAAAGGACCTATAATGTCTTGGCTCATATATTTCAAATGAAGCATTTTTGGACTTGGCTTGTGAGACACAAAGTTGTAGAGAATTGAAGTTACTTCAAAATTAGCTTTAGATGAGAAATTTTTGATGAAGTATGTGAAATTTATGGCTGGTCAAAGTTCAGTTGACTTTTCCTACACAAAACCCTAATCTAGTAACTCTTGATTCTTGATGATTATGAGGTTTCCTTGATGAATCATGATCAACCCTTGATCAAATAATTAATTTCACCTCATAATCTTGATGTTGACAAAAAATCTTGAAGTTTGACTTTATGTTGACCACAATTGACTTGTTGACCAAGTTAACTGATTCTTAAGTATCTGAACATCTGATTGACCAAACTTGTAGAGTAAGCCTTGAAACTTGACATGAGAATTCTTTAAAGTATATGGGATATCATGAAGTACATTTGAGGCTTTGGAAGTCCACTTTTCCTTGTGAAATTCAAAACCCTAGTTTCAGATCCCTTGCTTAGGAGGAGGCTTTGTCTGATGAAACCTTGTATCTTTTTGAGCAATTGTGAATCTTATGAAGACCTCTTGAGGTATATTGTCTTGAATATGGGAGGGAAAATTTTGGGGTACAACAGCTGCCCCTGTTCAATTTTCTAAAACCTGAGGAGGTAGATTGGCATGTACATTATTCGTGACTTGAAGGTGGAAGCGGATTGAACACTTAAGCCCAAATTTTTTGCACTCGTTGGTGCGCAAAGTAATACTATTGGTTGATTGTATTGCTTGAATGGGCTTAAAGATTCCATTCGGAGTAGCTGGAGATAAGCTTATAGATGCCATCCAAATTATCTGTGGATAGGAGTATCAGAATGTGTCTAAGTTTTGACTATATCTGAATGTTGTTACTGAACTAAGTATCAGTACCAGATCTTCGTATAGATCGTCTCTGACTTGTCTCTGTAACATATCCGAGCTAAATATCAGCACTAGATCTTCATGTAGATCGTCTCTGAATTATCTCTGGGGGGAAAAAGATATCATGTACTAAGTATCAATACTAGATCTTCGCATAGATCGTCTCTGACCTGTCTCGGGAAAATATCTTGATTAAAGTATAAGAAGTAAATATTTGTTCCGATTATCTCTGAAGATATCATGCACTAAGCATTAGCACTAGATCTTCGTATAGATCATCTCTAAACTGTCTCAGGGAGAAAAAGATATCCTGCACTAAGTATCAACACTAGATCTTTGTATAGATCGTCTCTGAACTGTCTCAAGGACTTGGTAATGTTTATCTTACTATAAACTATGAAAAGGAAAGATTAGTTTATGCAAGATTGTGTGACATGATGTTCTTAATAAGAGTGAGGATGTCGTATGCATTATGGATGTGTATTCCATGTGTAACACGGTGGGAAAACTGACTTGGTGTTTTTGTTTGACAAAAACATGTGCGGATAGCAAGAGTCGCGACCGACTTTTATTTTATCCAATTTAGGAAAGGGTATAAAAGAACAGGAAAAACCTTAAAAAGATTTTGAGTTCGGGGGGTAGGTTATACAAAGGGAAGGTGTTAGCACCCTTTGTATCCATGGTTATCCATGGGCTCTTAGTTACTTAGCTCACTTGTTTGTTTGAAAAAAAGGTGTAGTGTGTGTTTAGAAATTTTCATAAGTCTTTGTAATGATCCTCATATGGATGTATACAAAGTTTTTGAGTTTTTGAAAATGGTTTGAAAGTGAGGTGTGAAAAAGAATTTTTAAACGTGAGCAAGTAACTAAGAACTACCTACTCTAGACTGGTCTTTCATGTTTCTTTATTTCCTTTAAAGGGTAAGACTGTCCTTACTATTAAGGAGTAAGTAGTCATTTACCTTGGATTTATTAAGGGACGGGTGTAGGGTCATCGTATGGTCAATGAAAGCAACTAGTAGGGGTGTCTTTAGCAATTTGTAGGGACTATCATCATTTATTCTGTAGGGTCATCGAGGGACAAGGTCATTTATTTCGTAGGTAACTTGGAAGGGACTATGATCTTTTTAACTTTAAAGGGACTTGATCATTTATCTATTTGAAGGGACATTGCTTAAGACACCCCTATTTTCGAGAGACTTGGCCATATTAAAGGCAACCAAGAGGGGAAACCCTAGGAGGTGCAGATGGCGATCGTAGAACGATCAACTTATGTGTGTGAATATCAATTTCAATTATTTATCTTTGCATTAGGTGGGCTAAGTCCAATCGATTAACATACAAGTATTTTCCACTCCCTAGGTTTACTAACCACACATTTAATATTTAACGGAAATTAGAAACAGGAAAATAAAGTCCTACGCTATTACATGGCTTCGGGGCGGTTACATAATAATCGATGCAGAAATTTAAACCTAATCTATTACAGGATAAAAGCAATTACATAATGATCAAGCAACAAAAAATAAATTACAAAAGAGAATGCAACCTATACAATTTCCTAAGTAAAAAAAATAAGGCAATTAAAAAAAAAGAAATTAGGTTTAAGTATTTTAGAAAATCAGGTTTGAAAAATCAGGTTTGAAAATTAGGGTTAGAAAATCAGGTTTTTGAAATTATTTTTGCAGGAAACCTGCATTTTTCAATTACATCAAATCACGCAAGATTAATTTATGATAATGGCACCAAACGATCACCCACAAGTTCTACAATCAGAATATGTTGTCAAAAAGGATTTATGTGGTATAAATCAAAAGACCCTAATTTAGAGCTTGGAACCCTAATCTTGGTGTTTTGCGATTCCGACCATGAAACTCCAATGCGACTATCCAGAATTCATCCTTATCATGCAACAAACACAAAACAATAGTTAAATTTGATTTATAATACGTGAATGTATGAAACTGAAAAATCAAAATAAACAAGAAGAACAAGAATCAGTTTATGAGTTTCATGGCATTATGGATGATGATGATGATGATTGAATCATGCTCAGAATCCTTCAAGGATGCGATTGCAACCTTTGGAATGCTTTTAAAGGGCTTGGAATGCCAAAACTGAAAATTGAATTTCTTGAATTTTTTTGAATGTGAAAATGTCTCTCTTGCCTCTGAATTCGTGTTCTACCCTTATGCTCTTGTTATGTATATATAATAGAATGTATTAGGTTTAAATTTTGGGCTTTTTGGCAATGGATTGGAGTTACTTGATTGTGAAGAAACCACCTTGCCAAATTTGTCAAAAATCAAATATATCCATGCTATAATGGTCTTGCACGAATTTTGAATGATTTCAATCAACTTAATCACAAAATATTTGATCCAAAAATAGGTATTAGATCAAATATTTGATTTTCATAATTTATTTCAATTAAAATTGAATTTTAATGATTAAAATCCAAAATAATATAAAATAAATAATAAAAATAAGAACAATTGATCATTGGGTCGTTCATGACCTCATCTTTGAGTTTGGATTGGAATATTATGGGCCCATTTGACAAAATCTTGAGTATAGACCCTTTTTGCTTCATAAACCTCCTCAAAATTGTCTAACTTCCACAATGCATAACTTCCTCAATTTTGATCCCATGAAGGACTTTTTAGAAAGCTTAGAGTGTCCTCTAATCAACCATTTTGGTACCATGTCCATATCATTTATCATTTTTAAATTATGAGTTTTGGAAAAAGTTGACTTTTTGTTGACTTTCAAAAATACCTATAATGTTTTAGCTCATATCTTTCAAATGAAGCATTTTTGGACTTGGCTTGTGAGACACAAAGTTGTATAGAATTAGATTTCCTTCAAAATGAGCTTTGGATGGGAAATTTTTGATGAAGTATGTGAAAGTTATGGCTGGTCAAAGTTCAGTTGACTTTTCCTACACAAAACCCTAATTTAGTAACTCCTGATTCTTAATGATTCTGAGGTTTCCTAGATGAATCCTAATCAACCCTTGATCAAATGATGAATTTCACCTCATAATCTTGATGTTGACCAAAAATCTTGAAGTTTGACTTTATGTTGACAACATTTGACTTTTTGACCAAGTTAACTGATTTTTGGGTATTTGAGCATCTGACTGGCCATATTTTTTGGGAAAGCTTTGAAACTTGTCATGGGTATTATTTAAGGTATGTGGGATGTTATTAAGTCCACTTGAGGCTTTGGAAGTCTACTTTTCTTTGGGGAAACTCAAAACCCTAGTTCTAGATCCATTGCTCAGGAGGAGGCTTTGTCTGATGAAACCTTCAATCTCTTTGACCAATTGAGAATCTTGTGACTGTTAATGGACCTCTTGAGACACATTGTCTTGAATATGTGAGGGAAACTTTTAGGGTACAATAGTTGCCACTGTTCAATTTTCTGAAACCCGAGGAGTTAGATTAGTATGTACGCCATTCGTGACTTGAAGGGGAATGAACAGTAAAGCCCAAAAATTTGCACCCGTCGGTGTCGCTCCCGCTAAGTGACACAGGGTCAGATAGGGTACATACGCGAACGCTCGGCGAAAGGAGAAATGAAGATGAACTAAAAAGAGTCTCCATCTAGGCATTTTTATCCCGAAGGAAAGGTAATGCTGCATAAACCTAGAAAGATATGGATAAGACGGTCGCGAACCAGAGAAACTGAGAAAGGGGGTTGGTTACAACCTGGGAAGGTATTAGCACCCAGATTGTCCATCGTACTCGACGGGATCCACGCTTGAAATTTTGTGTTTAAAGGGGGAGTGTCAGTGCTATCTGTGTGCAAAAGCTGGAAAAGAATGCACATGTGTCAGTGCTAGAAAATGAAGTGAAGTGCTCAGAAATGAGGCTTAAAAGAATAATGCTGGAAGAGGGGGGAAGAAGCAGAGCCTTTTGTTCGATAATAGTTAAGTTATGCCTACGTATCCTCTCGTGCAATGAGAAAGTCAGAACACCGTAGTTCGACTCAAAGAGACTGAAAGATAAATTGACTGATGAACTGCTTACTTGTCTATGCTCAAGTGTATGACCTGTCTGGCTCAGGTGCTAACTGTCTTGCATTAGACGGAAGAAGCGAGTTCTCGTTTGTGAGTGAAGATGATGAGGAAAAGAATCCCGGAGGAGACGATTGTTGTTTGTTTTTGTGTTTTCAGTCTTTTATGGCTTTTTTGAGTTTGTCATAAGTTAATGAGCTTAAGCTTAAACCAAGGGTTAGTAAACTCATCATATCCTCCCTCTAATTAGGGATAATGAGAATACCTTAAGTATGAGATAAGCATCTCAAACTGAATTACCATGATGTAGGATTAAGATCATTAACCTACTTGTGATTATTTAGATGTTTTTGGTGTTTTTGTTTAGTGTTAAGTAATGAGTTTAAGCCATAATCAAGGATTTAATGGACTCATTACACCATCCTAATAGAAGGATAATAGATGAGCACATTTAAGATGAGGAAGATACCTCAACTTAAACCATGATTAGGGATTAACCTCATGACAAAACAAACCTTTATTAAATTGGATTTTAATTAATGATAAGATTAAGAAGTGGATTTTATGGTTTGTAAGACAACTTGAGGAAGACTTGTCCATTAACACTAGGGTTAGTCCTTCTTAACCAATTAAGGAAGAATTAGAACCCTAATGCAAGGCCCAAGTTACAAGCTATTATATTAGTGATTATTAAGATGGATTGATTAAGAGGTTTAAACACATTAAGGGTTTAACACTTAGGATTAAAGTTATACACTCCATCCTAAGAGAAGGATGCATGCATAATCTTAATCACCAAGCCTTAAAACCTTAAAGGTTTAGTCTCTAATTATGAGATGAGAAGAGAGACACAAAGAAGACACAAAGGTAAAACTAAAGGGGGTACTAATCAAGACCTAATTGTTGTCATGCTTGGATATTCCTATGGTTTGTGAGGCTTGCAAGAGATCTTCAAGAATAGCCACCAAGGAAGAAGCAGATGAAAGGAGGAGAAGCAGAAGAAACAAGCTAACTTACTTCACTTAAGAAGATAAGTTACTTGAAGGAAAAAAGTGAAAGATGGACATGAATGATCAAGCTCACTCTAAAGCAAAATAAAATGCAGCAATGATGCATAAAAGAAATGAGAAAAGAAGTGAGAAGTGAAGGCAAATTCACTTCTCAAATACTTACCACCTGAAATGGTTAGCATAAAGAAATGAAATGAAATGAAAATGAAGCAAATGCAAAGATGCAAACCAAAACCAGAAGCATAAACATGATGTAAATGATGCTATGAGATGATGCAAAGGTATGTCAAGGGAAATGAATGATCATACAAGAGATGAAAATGCAAATGAAGCATGTAGGAAGCATGAAAGCACATGAATGTTCATTGAATGTAATGAATGCATATCATGGCAAATGGATGAAGAAATGATCAAGCATAATTCTAATGTGTCCTAAGATGTCTTAGAAGTCATGTGAATGTATGAAATGTCATGGAAAGTTCTTGAATGAATGCATATGCAAGATGAATGCAAATGAACATGAGAAATTAGGGTTTTAATGCAACATGAGATGCAAAAGTAAAAAACAGAAGCAAATCACAAGATAAAAAATTGAAAATACACTCAAAGGAACCCTAACCCCATATGATATCACACCCCAAAGGAGAATACCTAACTCTTAACCTAAAGAAAGTTATGATTTTTCTAAGTTATCTAGGGTTTTAAGGCACCTAAAGGGAAAAAAATGCAAGATAAATTTGTAACAAAAATATGTTAGAAACTACATGTCAAATTAAGATCAATGCAAAAAAAAAATCAATGTCATACCATTCATGGTTAGGCAGAAAAGAATTCTTGAAGTTAGGGTTCAAAAATAGGAATTTTATGAACCCTAAATTCAAGAAAATTGTTAAGATTGATTCAAAACCAAAAAGAAATTTGTGTGAATGGTATGACAATGTTTCTAAATGTCCTAAGATGCAATGTGATTTTTTTTTTGGAATTTTCAGAAACCTAAATGATATTTTAATTAATTAATTTCCATTAATTAATTAAAATAAACATTTAAATGTTTTAAAAATGATGTTTTAATGCAAAAAATAAAAATAAAAATATTTTTGGGTGAAGAAAATTATTTGGATGCAAAATGCAGAAGAAAATATTTTTTGGGATTTTCTAGCTATTTTAAATAAAATATGCAAAACAAATGGTAAAAAATGAATTAAAAATGGAATAAAACAGGAGTATGATGATCCAAGGGTTTAGATTGATTCTGGGGAAATTCAAGTTGACCATGCGCCACATCCAAAGGTCATAATTCAAACTCAGCTAATCCTATTTAATTAATTAATTAATCTTATTTTAAACTTAATGAAAATATCTGAGCCATCTAAAACACGCGCCAAACCTAAATCAAACGGTCCAGGTTCAAACTTTGCCCTAACCCTAATTAGCACCTTAATCACTTTCAGGTGGCCGGAGAAGACCTCCAGTCATCTTCTCCGGTCAGACCCTCCCTGAGCAAATTCAAAACACCATCCCTAAGTCTTTTCTGGAGCCCTAAAGCTCCAGATCAACTCCTCTCACCTTCCTAAGCACAAACCCAACCTCAAAACAAATTTCTAATAGCTCATAAACAAGATTCGAAGGAAAAATCAAAAACGACAAAAGTTTCAGAAGCTCAGTAAATGCTCAATACACAACCATTTCCAAAACTAAAGGTATCAGCATGATCAGCACAACATAATGAACATTCTAAGAACTTAAAATAACATTTCTGGAAAAAAGTTTGAAGAAGTTACCTGAGCTTGAGCTTTCTCAGTTTGGAGCTTTCTGGCCATTTCTCTTGTGCAAATCCACTCCAATGATCTTCCTGAAGAAGCTTTGAGGCTTGGAAAGAGTTTGTTTTGGCTGGTTTGTATGATTGCACTTCAACTGGCCAAGAATCGTGTTTTGTGTATGGGGTGTTCTTGGCTGTTTTAATGGTTGCTTTGAGGTCAGTGGATGATTTTGAGATGAATGGTGAAATTTGTTTGAAGGTTGAGTGAGTGTGCAGAGAGTTTCCAAGGAATTTGCAAAATGGAGAGATTTTGGGAACTTGAGGATTCTAAGGTTTCAGGCTGCAATGTTGTGTGTTATAGCTTGCTTTTGGTCCACATAACAAGTAGTGATATGCCAGAGAGTGGGTGGTGGCTGCAGCTGGTTGGTATGGGCAAGTTGCCAAAATGTCAACATGACTTGTACTTGAGGTATGGGCAATGGTGCAGCTGGCTTTTTGGCTTGTCCTTGCGCAACATGGATCAAGGAGGTCCATGGAATTAGTTTTGAGGCAATTCAGCAAGTGGAAACAAAGTTATGTATCATTTTACAAATTCTATGAAGTTTGGCCCCTTTTGAAATTCTTGAAATGCAAGACATGAAATAACATGGTTCTTTGGGAAATTCTGATCTTAAGGCAATGCACTATGATGTTATGATGCTTAGAAGTGTGTTTGAAGTCACAAAATGCCTTGGCAAGTGGTTTTGCAAAAATCCCTCTTTGGTGCATTCTTGAAAATTATGTGATTTTTGCCAACTTTGACAAGCCATAACTTGAGTTCCATAATGAATTAGGACTTTTTCTTGTACTTTTTGAAAAGGGAATGATCCAATCTACAACTTTCATGACCAACAATTTTTCATTTGAAGCATTTTTGGTTGAGAAAGAGGAGGTTGAAAAACTTTCCCAAAATGGAAAGTTTACATTACAAGTCATTTCCATTTTTGGCAACTTTTGGTTTAGCTCACTTTTCTTCAATTTTGTGAACTTCCAAGCACTTCAATGATCAAATAAAGATCATATAACTTCAATTTGATGAAAAATCCATTTTGGGTCCATTGGTGGGGGCCTCAGATGCCTTGATTTTGCTCTGACTTGCTCAAGAAGTTACCCAGTGAACAAATGACTTCCACAATGAATTTCTTCATCAAACTTGGTACACATGATCCTTATAACATATTGAGACCATTAGAAACAAGAATGACAAAAAAATTTGGAGTTATGGCCTCTGAAACCAAAACCCTAATTTCAGGTCATCTGTGCAGTGAAACCCTAGCTCAACTTCCATGCTTTCCAAGTTCTTGTGATTCTTTGACTTCCTTGATCTTTGAGGGATGCAATATGATGATTGAACATACATGGAACCTCTTGGAATGATTGAAGACCTTTGGAGTAGCTCAGATGGATCTTGGATTGCTCAGATCACAAACCCTAGATGCAGATGAACTTGAACTATGCAGATGAAACAAAAATGCAATATGATGTGATATGATTAGACTAATGCAAAGATGAAAGATCACAAGCCATGGTGTGAACTTAGTGAGGGCAAATTTGGGGTGTTTACAGCTGCCCCTATTCAAGCATGAGTTAGATGTGCAGGATGTAAGCGACATGCTTAACAGACAAACAAGATAACTTGTGGTTGAATACCAAAGACAATCCAAAATTTGCACTCACTGGGATAAGGAGAAAAGGGATATAAATTGTAAAAGGTAGTATAGTATGATTGTAAAGGTGATGGAGGACGACCATTGAGCAGGGGACGACTGCTGGGGGATAAAGTAATGACGGGGACGACCGACATGCTGGGGAAATAAAGATACCACGACGGGGACGACCATCGGGTAAAGGAATAAGATTCTCTGGGGATTTGAGATAAAGGTAATGATGGAGACGACCATCAGGTTCATAAAGTAATGTAAACAACGATGGGGATGACCATCGGGCTAAACTGGTGAAGGACGATCATCAGGAAAAGTAAAAGGGACCACGACGGGGACGACCATCGGGTTAAAGAATAAATGAAATATATGATGAGGGACGATCATCAAAGGTGAAAGACGATCACCTAGCAGGGGACGGATGCTCTTTACCACGACATAGGACTAATGTCGGATAGAAAAAGGTCCCATCGGATAAGCATGATGAAGGACGATCATCAAGAGGTGAAGGACGATCACCTAGCAGGGTACGACTGCTCTCGAGGTTTATCATGACATAGGACGAATGCCAGATAACAAGATCAACGATGGGGACGGCCATCAGATAAAATGATGAAGGACAATCATCACAAGGTGAAGGACGATCACCTAGCAGGGGACGGCTGCTCTTTACCACGGCATAGGACGAATGTCGGATAGAAAAGGGTTCCAATAATGGAGACTCCGCTAGGGACGGGATGAGGGACGGTCATCCAAAGGTGAAGGACGATCACCTGGCAGGGTACAGCTGCCGAACGTATCATGACATAGGACGAATGTCAGATAAAAGAAAATTTATTTTGCTGGAGATCTACTGGGGAGTGGTAAACACGGACGAGTGTTTACGGTTTCTAGAATAAAAGGTATAAGTGTTTGACGCTGTGTATAGATTAAAGATGCGGACGAGCATCCTTAAGACCATGATACAGACGAGTATCGGTAGAAACAAACGCTGACGCGTGTCCTGAGATGATGATACGGACGAGTACCAACTGGTTAACAAAGAACACGGACGAGTGTCGAATCTGTGGGGAATGAGTGTATATACAAGATACGGACGAGTATCTGTATGAGTAAAAATAAGAATTGTGAAGTATGAGCAAAACACAGACGGGTGTTCAATTTGCTGGGGAGAAGTGACATGGACGAGTATCAGAAAGAAAGTGTATAAGTTATGAACTCAGGAGTGTAAAAGGTAATCGGGCGACCTGCGGGGATAGGATGGCACGGACGGGTGTCAACAAGAGTATTATAAACAAGTATTCGGTAATCATGTTGGGGATGGGTGACACGAACGGGTGTCAAGAGAATGTATAGGTATCTGTTTGTGGTTTATATCTGCAGGGGAATGATATGACACAGACGGGTGCCAGAAAGAGTATATATGACATGGGTATTTGTGAGTACAAAGGGGACACTTTGGCTTTCTGTCGGGGAAATATGAGATAACACAGACGAGTGCAAAAAAAAACATGTTATGGACAAGTATTTGCTAGTGGAAAGTGTTCTGGTGACTTTTTCTGGGGAATGATGGCACATACATGAAACCCTACAACAAAATGTCTGCATTCATCATGATACCCAATACTAATGCTTGGCTACACAAAACGTAACTACATATCAGAGTGCGAAATTGGGCCCAGATAATCCCTTCTCCTATTTATCCAATGTTGTCACAGCAAGATAGTACCCCAAATCCTTCTTTGCCTTTTCAGCAGAAAAGTCGCTTAGAAGGCGAATCAGAATTGCCTACTAAAGCATGAAGCTACGAACATAGGGAAGTGAAAAGTGTGGTTAGGGTTTCGTACTCTCCTCTTCCTTTTTTTTGGTGGATGTATTTTGTATATTGCTGATAAGGTATTGTTGGTATGTACAGGTGACTGGTTCGAACTTGACTTGTGATCATGCAATATGTTTGATTTTTGCCGTAATGCTCCGTATTAGACGGAATGTTACGCTTTATGGTGAAATGTGATGCGAATGCTATGATTATACAAAAAGAAAAACTATTCGGGATTCAGATTCCGCTGTTGTGAAGATCTCTGACTGATCTGCTTGAAGTGATATCCCAGCTGGGGATGAGATCATTGGTAGATCTGATAAAACATATGGTTCTGCTTGGGGGATTTAGATCACTGATAGACCTATCCGGTGAGGAGATAACCCAGCTGGGGATGAGGAAGCTTCCATCACTTTGTTGTGTGAGAATTTCAGACATTGCTCTTCTGGGAGAGGCTGGAGCTCTGTGGGGAGATGGTCTCCTTGTCTTTGCTGAGGATGAGAGATTTGGTATTCTGGGGGGAAGAAAGATCACTGAATGATCTTCCTAGAAGTTTCTGTGGGGATCCCGGCTGGGGATGCTTTGACAACTCTGTTGGGGAAAGTATTCTAGATACTTTTTGGAGGAGGTGTGTGTTGCACCCCAAAATTTGCCCTCACAAAACAAGACTTTGTGTACTATGAGGTTCACAAGGTTCACAAGACATCTTATGAGATTCACAAGACATCTTATGAGGTTCACAAGGTTTACAAGACATCTTATGAGGTTCACAAGGTTCACAAGACATCTTATGAGGTTCACAAGGTTCACAAAGTTCACAATTAGTCAGAAGATTTGACAATTCCCTCAGACAATGCATCCTCCTAAGCAGTGCATCCAAAACTAGGGTTTTGACTTTAATCAGGCTAAATGGACTTCCAAGACTTCAAGTGAGCTTCATAGCATCTTATATGTGTTTAAGAATCCCCATGATAAATTTCAAGACTTTTCCCAAAGGTTTACTCAGTCAGATGATCAAATAGGTCAAAATCAGTCAAAGCAGTTAAAAAGTCAAACTGAGGTCAACTGTGGTCAAACCAAAGTCAAACTTCATGATTTTTTGCCAACATCAAGTATATGAATTAAAATTCATCATTTGATCAAGGGTTGATCATGATTCATCAAGGAGATTTCAGATCATCAAGAATCAGGAGTTTCTAAATTAGGGTTTCCTCAGGAAAAGTCAACTGAACTTTGACCAGCCATAACTTTCACATGCTTCATCAAATTTTTCCCATCCAAAGCTCATTTTGAAGGAAATTGAATTCTCTACAACTTTGTGTCTCACAAGCCAAGCCCAAAAATGCTTCATTTGGAAGGTATGAGCGAAGACATTATAGGTCCTTTTAAAAGTCAACAAAAAGTCAACAACTTCAAAAGGGCATAACTTGAGAATGGTAAATGATATGGACATGAAACCAATGGGGTTGATTAGAGGACTCTTTAAGATTTCCAAAATGTCCAAGAACACCCTCATAGCATTAAAATTGAAGGATTTGTGCCTTTGCAAAGTTGGGAAATTTTTGGGTGGTTTATGAAGAAAATAGGGTCTTAAAACCATAATTCTTCAAATGGGCTGAACTTTTTGTGACCCAAGGTGTTCCATGACATCATGCACGAAATTTATTTCATAATTTTATTTTATTTATTTTATTTATTATGATTTTTTATATTAAAAATCATTTTAAATTTAAATAAAATATCAAATATGAAGATTTAAAATATATTTTGATTCTAGAAAGTCATAAACATGAATTGGATCAGATTGATATGCAATTGATGATGATTGTCTTAAGATAGAAAGGTCTCATTCAAAAATATATGAAATTCAAGTCATGATCTTTTTCAATCTTCAAAAATCAAAAAGTCCAAATAACCATCCAATTTTTTGACCTAGTTTCATTCAACTATAAGTATACAAACCATCACAATGCATAGGACACGAAAATTCTGCCTCAAGAGTAAGTTTCCACTTTTTCAAAACTCACCAAAAACTCAAGTTCGGATTCCATTATTCAAGCCCTTTCAAGACAAACCAAAGGTTGCAACTTGTTCCTTGGAGTTCATAGATCAATTATGGATCATAACATTGCCTCTTCATGCCCTAATTTGCACAAACCGAATGCATCCCTTTCATATTATAAAATTTTTCGATTTGATTGATTCATGCTTTGATATTGAAAACTAATCATAGATTTGTGTTTGTTGTGATGTTTAGAAGCTTTTTGAATGGATTAATTGAATTATTGTGGACTGTATCGAAAGTTGCCATTGTTAGGGTTTGGAGTTTCAAAACGGGAACCAGACATTTAGGACCTTAAAACAAATTCTAAGACCATGGCTGTGATGTGTAGACCTTGTACAATTGATCTGGGTTACTAATTTTGGTTGTCATGATGGTTTGCATAATGTTGCAAAAAACATAGGTTTCGGGTTTTGAAAATTCGCAGGAAATTTCGCATTTGATTTCGCAGGTATTTTTGCAGGAAATAGGAGGAAGATGAAGACCTTGGCGCGCGTTCTGGAATTCAAATATTGGCCTTAATATTTTATTGTATTGTTGTTGATTTATTTCACAGAAGCTTGCTTGGCCCAGTGGTGAGGAAGGCGTGTGTATTGCTTCAAGGCTTGGGTTCGATTCCTGGAGGCAGCATTATTTTGTTACATTTTCTCATTTATTCATAGAACTTAATATATTATTAGTTGTTGTGGATTATATATCAGATGCGCCCTTCTGGCTGGATGGTAAGAGTGTTTGCTTGTAGTGTGAGGGTCCTGGGTTCGAAACCTCCCCAGGCCCTTTTTGTGCTATTTTTTTTTGTTTTGTTATGATTTTCACAGGAATTGAAACAAAACCATATGGAGTCCTTTCCATATCACCTGCGCGTGCGTAGCCTAGTGGCTGGCTTGTTGGTCTGGAGAGTGTGAAAGCAGAGGGACTGGGTTCGAATCCCAGCCCAGGTAAGTTCTTTTTTCACTTTTTCTTGTTTTTCTATTTAATTTGTTTATATTATAGTTAAATAAATTTAAATAATAAAATGTTTATATTATTATTTTCTTTTCTATAATTCAAAATTCATCTTTTCTAAAATTAAACTTTATTAGTAAAAATTATTTAATATTTATCTTATATTATTAATATTATATAATTTTGTATAATTAATTTATAATTAGATAATTAACCCTAATATTTTCTAAAACCCTACAAATATTTTTATAAAACCTAATTATTTTTGTAAACCCTAATTGTAAATATTAATTTATTTGTTTATTTTAATTTCATAATTTTAGTTTATATTTTAATTAAGAAGTAAATCCTAATGTATTTTTCTAAATAATCAAACCCTAATTTTCTTTTACATAAAATCTAATTATATTATAACTTTTAATTTATTTATTTGTAAACTTTAATCATGTACATATTTTTATAATTTGTTTATAATTATTATTTAATGTAGTTTTTGCATATAAATAATTTTAGATTATGTTTAAAACCATTAAAAACTCCTAATTTAATCTCATTAATATAATTTATTTTTATACTATGTTTATTTAATTATAATTAATCATTATTTTTCATAACATGAATATAAATTTAAATTTTTATAATAATTAGTATATAGTATGAATTGTTTATTTTTCTTCCTAAAAAATCTAAAGATAATTATTTAGTAAAAATTGAACTTTTAATTAATTATTCATTATTATGCTAATTTCATTATTTTATTCTTATTTATTTTATTATTACTAACCCCATTTATTTATACATTATTATTATTGTTACTAACCCAATTATTTATTATTATTTATTTGCTTATTTATTTTTTATTATTATAATGTAATTGTATCCCTTATGTAATAGTTGTAGTAATTTTTAAATATTTAATTTTAAATGCTATGGTTAGTAATATAGGGAGTGCAAGATATGTTTGTATTTAAAACATTAAAATTAGATCATTTAATCTTAAAGATAAATATTTAAATTGGTACACTCACACACGTAAGTCGATCCTGGATCGCCATCTCACTTCTTAAGGGTTACCTCTCAAGTTGCCTAAACAAAAGGTCAAGTAAGGTGTAAAGCAAAGTCCTTTCTTTCATATCATCTAGTCCCTTAACATATAAAAAGATCAAGTCCCTTCATGGTTGCCTTCGTAATGATCTTGTCCCTTTCGAATAAAGATGATAAGTCCCTTCGAATTGCTTATACACCTTGCAGTTGCCTAAATAACAGTTGTCCCTTCACTTGTCCCTCACACATCCAAGGTAATGACTACTTATTCCTTAATAATAGGGACAGTCTTACCACTTAAAGGATATTCAAGAACAAAAAAGACTTCACTTAGGGTAGGTTCCTCTTATGTACTTGTCACTTTTCAAAAACATTTCAAACACTTCACATTTTTCAAGCAATTTTCAAAACAAAGGCTTTATATATATCCGTACATGGATCATTATAAAGTACTTAAGAAAATTTCTATTCACACACTTCACATTTCAAAAACATTTTAAAGTGAGCTAAGTAACTAAGAGCCCATGGATAACCATGGATATAAAGGGTGCTAACACCTTCCCTCTGTATAACCTACCCCCCGAACTCAAAATCTTTTTAAGGTCTTTCCTGTTCTTTTATGTCCTTTCCTTATGGATAAAATAAAAGTCGGTGGCGACTCTTGCTATCCGCAACATTTAACTAAAGTCAGTTCTCCCACCGTGTTACAGTGTGCTGGGGAAATGATGCTTGGCATGCCCCATGCTGCATATTGAACACTTGCAACCTGTTAAGACAAAGAAACGCACGAGTGTCCTGAGGTATCCCTCACCGGATTCCGTCATAGGAGTTAGATATTCCTGAGAGTAAATACATTTCCAGCAAGCATTTAATTTAGAAGGACACATCTGTTTTATGCAAATATTATATCATGGATATTGGACATTTTGAAAACGAAACAAAAATGTGCAAGACGAAGTGTGACTGAAAATCTGATTTTATTAATTTGGGTGCCCTGAATTGACAAATACAGTCAAAGAAACAAATCCCCTGAAATGAGGAGATTGTTACAAATTGAGAAAGTAAAAGTACTGGCAATGTTGACGACGCTTCGGTGAGCTTCCTTTGCTATGACCCGTATGACCTTGACGTTCTTCTTATCTTGATTTCTGAAGAAAGTTGATTCCGACCGATGCTTTAACCTTTCGAAGCTTGCCAGTCGTAAGTGATACAGATGAATTCAGAATGCAGTTGTTCGCTTATTCCCTTATTTTGCGTGGACCGCCCTTTCGGGTTTTCAATCCACCGGGATATCCATTTTTGCCTGAGCTGTCCAATGCGGCTTTTCAACTTAGCGGGTGTACATTTTTTTTTGATTTTTCCCTTATTTTTGCCCGAGTCTTTTATTCTGTTTTTGACTCGCCAGGATGCCCTATTTTTGCCTGGACTTACATTCTGTTTTTATGTCCAGCGGGTCATTTTATGCGAAGTATTTTTTAACTGCATCTGAATTCACAAGGGATAAGAAATCTTCACCATCCATAGTAGTGAGCATCAATGCTCCACCTGAGAAAAATTTCTTTACTATGAATGGACCATCGTAATTCGGAGTCCACTTGCCCCTGTGGTCTGTATGAGGAGGAAGAAGTCTCTTCAGCACAAGATCTCCCACTTGGTATTCCCGAAGCCTGACTTTATGATCGAAGGCTTTCTTCATTCTTTTCTGATATAACTGCCCATGACAAATTGCATCTAATCTCTTTTCTTAAATCAGATTCAGTTGATTGTACCGAGAACGGACCCATTCTGCTTCATTCAGCTTTAGATCCATCAGTACCCATAAGGAGGGTAGCTCAACTTCAACAGGTAGGACTGCTTCCATACCATACACAAGCTGATACGGTGTTGCCCCAGTGGACGTTCTGATCGAGGTACGATACCCATGCAAGGAAAATGGTAGCATCTCATACCAGTCTTTGTAAGTAACCACCATCTTTTGCACAATCTTCTTGATATTTTTGTTAGCTGCCTTAACAGCGCCATTCATTTTGGGCATGTAAGGAGAAGAGTTGTGATGTTGAATTTTGAAGTCCCGGCACAGTTCTGCCATCATTTTGTTGTTCAAATTAGAACCATTATCAGTAATGATTCGCTCGGGTACTCCATACCGACAGATGATGTCTCTTTTCAAGAATCTGGCTACCACTTGTCTGGTGACATTTGCATACGAAGCTGCTTCAACCCATTTGGTGAAGTAATCAATGGCTACCAGGATGAATCTGTGGCCATTTGAAGCAGTCAGTTCGATCTTTCCTATCATGTCAATGCCCCACATGGCAAAGGGCCAAGGTGAAGACATTACAATCAAAGAATTTGGAGGCACATGCACTTTGTCTGCATAGATCTGGCATTTGTGGAACTTTCTAGCATAGGCACAACAGTCTGCATCCATTGTGATCCAGTAGTAACCTGATCGTAACAATTTCTTAGCCATTGCATGTCCTCCAACAGGGGTACCGAAAGATCCTTCATGCACCTCGTGCATCAGCAAGTCTGCTTCTTTCTTATCAACACATCTGAGAAGCACCATGTCAAAGTTCCTCTTGTATAATGAACCATCAGCATTGAGGAAGAAACTACCAGCCAGCCTTCTTAATGTCTTCTTATCATTGGATGATGCCCCAGGTGGGTATGTTTGATCCTCTAAGAAGCTTTTGATGTCATGGAACCAAGGTTTGTCATTTTTAGCAATGTCCACGGAGAATACGTATGCCGGTCGGTCAAGTCTGAATACTGAAATCCGAGGCACATAGTTGACAGTATGAACCTTGATCATGGAGGAAATGGTAGCTAGGGCATCTGCAAACTGATTCTCGTCTCGAGGGATGTACTCAAGTTTGACCGTTGTAAAGAAAGTCAATAATCTCCTCGTATAGTCATGGTAAGGAATCAGATGCTCCTGGTGAGTGTACCATTTGTCGTTGGTCTGATTGATTACCAAAGCTGAATCTCCGAATACAGTTAAAGTCTTGATCCTGAGGTCAATGGCTTCCTCAATACCCATGATACAGGCTTCATATTCAGCTTCGTTGTTGGTGCAGTTAAAGGTGAGTTTTGCCGAGAAAGGCACGTGAACTCCTTTAGGTGGAGGCATAAGAATCGGAGGTCTTCCTTCAACTGGAGGCATAAGAATCGGAGGTTCTTGCAAGTACTCCTTGATTTTGTCAAAATCCTTCTGACAATCTTCGTTCCACATGACCGTTTGTTCCTTTCTTAACAGTTTGAACAAGGGCTCACAGGTTGCAGTAAGGTGAGATATGAACCTTGAAATGTAGTTCAATCTACCTAGGAACCCCCGAACTTCCTTTTCGGTCCTCGGTGCGGGCATCTCTTGAATAGCTTTGACTTTGTCAGGATCAACTTCAATTCCTTTTTCACTTACAATGAATCCCAGCATTTTACCGGACCGCACCCCGAATATGCATTTGTTGGGGTTTAGCTTCAATTGGTACTTTCTCAGACGCTTGAACAACTTCAACAGATTTACCAGATGCTCTTCTTCAGTGAGGGACTTGGCAATCATATCATCCACGTAGCATTCAATTTCTTTGTGGATCATATCGTGGAATAACGTTACCATAGCCCGTTGATAAGTAGCACCGACATTCTTCAATCCGAAAGGCATCACCTTATAACAGAATGTGCCCCAGGGTGTGATGAAGGTAGTCTTCTCCATGTCTTCGGGTGACATTATGATCTGATTATATCTGGAAAATCCATCCATGAAAGAGAATACCGAGAACTGAGCTTTGTTGTTGACCAATACATCAATGTGAGGTAAAGGGAAATCATCCTTCGGGCTAGCTCTGTTTAGATCCCGGTAATCCACACACATCCTTACTTTGCCATCCTTCTTAGGCACTGGTACAATATTAGCAACCCAAGGCGGGTAACTCATCACAACAAGGAAACCAGCATTCCACTGTTTTTGTACTTCTTCTTTTATCTTCATGGCCATATCCGGACGAGTACGGCGTAGCTTTTGCTTCAATGGAGGACAATCTTCTTTCAAAGGCAACTTGTGCATAACAATGTCAGTATCCAGACCTGGCATGTCTTGATAGGACCAAGCAAAGACATCAACGTACTCTCGAAGCATATCAATAAGCTGTTCCTTCACTGAATCTTGCAGACTGGCCCCGATCTTCACTTCTTTCAAGTCTTCTTCGGTACCAAGATTAACTGTTTCAACCTCCTCCTGATGAGGAGTGATCACTTTCTCTTCCTGCCTCAACAACCTGGCGAACTCTTCAGGTAACTCATAATCTTCTTCAACCCCTTCATCGGCTTGATTAATCGGATTGTCGAAGTCATACGAGGTCATATCAGTGCTGTTCTCGGTGCAATCTGGAGGATTGTCTCTACAAGGGTTGAGATTGGTTCATTTTAGTGATCAATTTTAATCTTGTTTAAGAAAAGTGAAAATGAAGTTGTTTATTTTGAAAACATTTCCATTTTATTATTTTGTACAAAAGTGAAAAAAAATGAAAGACAGTGAGCAAAAAAGAGACTCGTTTGTAAAAGATGTCCTGATATTCATTGATTAATCATTTGCACAAAATACAACATGGCCCTATTACAAAATGAGTCCTGACACCTTGGGCAAGATGCAGGACTTGATGAATGCTAAAAAGACAGGAAATAATAATTACTCTTCAGGAGTAACTCTTATAATTTCCTGGGAAGACCAGTTAGAGACTTGGTTCCCCGGGATCCTTGGACGTATCCAGTTCTCCAGGTTGCGGTCGCTTTCCTCCTCGTCTTCCAGATTGTTCACAGTATCTGGGGAGAGCATCCCCCCACTGACAAATTTGGGCTCCTTGGTAGCCTCTGATTGATCTTGTCGGATTGGTCTGTAACCCAACCCGAATCTATCTTCCTTCTTTTCAACTGGCAGCAGCTTGCCCCAGCCTTGAGCAATACCTTCTTCAACAACCTTCCGAGCCTGTTGATAAGAGATGATTGAAGTTCCCATCCTATCCTCTTGGGATGCAGCCGAAACTCCAGTAGCCTCATTAACATTTAGGGCCTCAAACCCTTGGCTCATTGTCTCATGGATTTATCCGTCCATCTCAATATACTTGTAAGTAGCTAGATGACTGACGAAGATATCCTCCTCCCCACAGATTGTGATAATCTGTCCTTTCCATTCGTACTTCAGTTTCTGGTGAAAGGTCGACGTTACTGCGCCTGCGGCGTGAATCCAGGGTCGACCTAGCAAACAACTATATGCTGGCTGTATGTCCATCACGTAGAAAATGGTCTTGAAGACTTGTGGACCGATTATCACTAGCAATTCTACTTCTCCCAGCACAAATCGTTTAGAACCATCAAAAGCCCGAACAACAAGATTACTTGGCCTGAGAGCTATCCCATCATACTCCAGTTTGACAAGGGCTTTCTTAGGTAGGACATTAAGTGAGGACCCAATGTCTACCAGCACATGAGATAAGACAGCTCCCTTGCACTCCAGAGTTATATGCAAAGCCTTGTTGTGGAGACGTCCTTCAGATGTCAAATCAGCATCAGTAAAACCTAGCCCATGGCTAGTGTTGACATTTGATACTACTGTTTCCAGCTGATTTACAGTGATCTCTTCTGGCACATAGGCAGCGTGCAGAACTTTGAGAAGTGCATCCCGATGGGCTTCAGAATACAACAGCAATGATAGGATTGAGATCTTTGAAGGAGTCGGGTGGAGCTGGTCCACAACTTTATAGTCACTTCTTTTGATGATTCTCATAAAATCATCCACATCTTGGTCTAAGGATGACTTATGAGTTTCCTTTGGTGCAGATTCTTCCGGTATCACACTCTTCCCCTTGGCTTTGGCAGCAGCCTCTGCCTCAGTGTTGATTTTAGGGACTTGTGATGCATAGAGACGTCCGCTTCGGGTGAAGCCTCCGCCTCCCCCAACATTGTCCACTTGGGGAGTGAGAACTGGAGAATCAAGAAGGACTTTCTCTCCATTGCAGTATAGATCAGCACCATAATGACATGGTATAGCACTGTCTTTGTCATACGGGATTGGCCCGGGCACCGTGATGGTGATTGGGCTTACTGCAACAGTTGTTGGGACTACAATGGTATGTGGATCATAAAAGATTGTTACAGGACCTCTGGTGGGTGTAGGTGAAGGTGAACTGAAGCTTTGTTGAGAGTGTTGTTGACTTTGCTGAAAGTTGGAACTCGGGACCGTTGTCGGGTCATAGTAAATTATGACAGTGGAAACATCATTGTGGGTTGTTGAAGTTGTAGTAGCCGGTGCAAATGAATTGTTGTATGTTGAAGTAACATATGGAATGATTGCTGAAGTTGCAGCTGAATCAGTTGGAACAATGGTTGTTGCTGTTGTAGAAGAAACACTTGGAAAAATGATTGTTGCATTTGTAGGAGAAATGGTGGTTGTTGAAGTTGTGGAAGATTCACTTGTTGACAAAAGGGTTGTTGGTGTTGTAGAATCTGTGGTTGAAATCTGCAGAATGCCTTCCTTAATCAGGTCATTGATACCTTTCCTCAAACTGGCACACCCATTCTCAGAAAGTTTGCATGATTCGCAACAGGCCTCACAACCTGGAAACACTTGGCACTTTAAAAGCTGGGCTTTAACCTCGGTCAAAGGTGTTTGAATACATGCAATGTCTTCTATTAAACTTAAGGGTGATCCATCCTCAACAGCATTAATCCTTGGGCCACTGTTACTTGGCATAGTATTCTCTATTACATTTGGAGAGGGTGCAAAGTTCAGGGCTTTTGAATCAACCAGATCCTGAACCTTCATATGCAAGGCTCTGCATTTTTCAGTAGAATGACCAGGTGTGTTAGAGTGGAAAACACACCTAGCATTAACATCATAGTTCCTTGGGAGGTTTTGAGGATCATGTGGAGCCAATGTCCTCAACTCAACCAGATTGAGCTTTAGGAGTTGTGGCAATAGTGTAGCATATGGCATAGGAATGGGATTAATCACCCGGTTGACCTGAGATGGTCGTTGTTGAAACGGGCGTTGTTGTTGATTGTTGTTATTGTTGAATGATCTCTGTTGTGGAAATTGTTGTTGTTGCAGAAAGTGTTGTTGTGGTTGAACATACTGAGGAGATGGAGTAGGGATAGTAACATCAACAACTGTTCTGGGCATGTACTGGGGTCTCCCTCTTCCAATGTGCACTGAGTTGGTCTCACCAGATCTACGGGGCCCAGCAAATGGTTTCCTTGTATTGCTGGAACTAGCACCATTATCTGAGATTTTCCCCATTTTCAAAAGACTCTCAATTCTCTCACCAGCTATAACTACATCAACAAAACTGGTGGAGGAGAAAGCAGCAAGTCTGTCAATATGTTCCTTGAAGAGTGTTCATGAACATGTCAACCATTTCTCTCTCAGACATGGGAGGTTGAACAGCAGCAGCAAGCTGTCTCCACCTTTGGGCATATTCCCTGAAGCTTTCTCGAGAAGATTGAGACATCCCCATTAGGAGTGTCCTGTTTGGAGCCATGTCCAAGTTGCATTGATACTGCCGGATAAAAGCTTCAGCCAAGTCTTTCCAGCTTCTTACTGTGGCTCTAGTCAGGTGGGAATACCATTCTCGGTATGCCCCGGTTAGACTATCCTCGAAGTAAAACATCCACAACTTTTCGTCCATGGTGTATGCTTTTAATCTTCCCAAGAATGATTGAAGGTGGGTGCGTGGGAAAGACGTGCCATTATACTTTTCAAAACACGGGGGTTTGAATTTGTGAGGAGTTCTCACCCCTTCCACCAGTCCCATGTCCATTACATCAAAGCCTAGGGAGTTCTGGGATTCCAAAGACCTCAGCTTCTCTGCAATTTCATCCAGCCTACGGTCGTAAACTTCATCCCCGGCTCCAACAACTGTGAACTGCTCTTCTTGAGGATCCTCTTGCAAGATCCTGCCTCCAGCAGTGTTACCTTGTGTATTTCTTATGACATTAACCTTTGGGTTTAGATGAGGCCCAAATTCTGGTGGATCAATGCAAGGATGCCCACGATCATTGTTACTGGTTCCTCCTGTACCTGGATGGTGTTCATCAGGAGTCTGTCTTTCAACCAGTTCCCTTAGTCTTTCTTGGCTCTGAGCTAAGCCAGTCATTACAGTCATGAATTGGGTCATCTGATTCCTCATCTCAACCCTCTCATTAGCCATTTGGGTCCTAACTTCATTCAAGTCCTGCTGTACTTGATCCATCTGGAGTCTCGGAAGGTTGTTTCGATTCGGGTACCGGTGTATTCTATTGACAGGGAACACTCGTCCGCGAGCAATGTTTCCTGAAAACACAACAAAGTGAGAAACAACAATAAAACAAAAACCTAAAAAACAAAGAAAATGTTAGTATGCAGTGCAATATGCTTATTTGTCTTCCAAGGGTATCCAATTTGGTTCTTTGGTTTTGACCTTCCCAGACCTCGAGGAAATGCTGATGATGTTGAGAATAAGCCCACCAATAAATAATACAAACTGATATATATTACAGAGGATAAAAATACATAGTTTGATTACAAAATATCCCCATGGTGGGTCAAAATACAATAACAAAAGAAAAATACAATCAAAAGAGAAAAGTACAAGCAAAAAGATCAGACATCCAATCCAAAATCATCCTCCCTGACTTCCTTCAGGAGGGCCTCAGTCAATGGCCCTACTGGGTGCTCTGTGATAGTCCTGATGAGGAGATTCCTGGTAGCAATGGCACTGGTTAGCTTCTTATGCTTGTCCTGGTCCTTTGACCTCTTCAACCCCGTCCGGAGTTTCAATTCAGATATTTCCTTCTGAGCTGCCAACAAAGCTTCCTGATGCTTCTTTTCACTGGCCTCCAACTGCTCTATCTTGGCCTGAGTCCTTTGGTCTTCTTGTGCACGGGCTTCAGTGATCCTGATCCACCTAGCCTGGCTCTCCTCAAGATAATGCTCTGCCCTAGCCTTTTGAGTTTTTGCCTCCTTGCAGGCATTCTTCAGTATTAACTCCCATGCTCTTGCCTTCCTAATATAGTCATCTGTCTTTTCAATCTTGGCCAGATGCTCAATCCCGAGCCTTTCCAATTTCTCATTATCTAGACGACTGTCATTTCTCTCCCAGAGAGTCTTCTTCAAGGCTTCAGCTAGCTGAATGTTCCTCTCTTTCAGCTTTTCAAACTCTCCATACTAACAGTTGTTGCAGGTTGTACTGTAGAAGGTCCAGGTATATCTTCCAAAGTGAAAGGCATCCGGGTGATCTGAGCTCTGGTACGGGACCAATCAGAATACTGTGTTGAAGCAATGTTGTTGCACCTCCCAAGGATGGGTTTCCCTTTGGTATGAATGTTGTCCCAAGCCCAGGAAGCTTGCCTGACAACAACAAAATTAGGTTGGATCTCACAGTAAAGAGTTTCAGCCAAATCTTGTCCTCTGGGGGGATGAACCAAAGCATATCCCAATTGTCTCTTAAATAGTAAAGGGTTGTAGTTGATGCAACCTTTCACTCCTATCAAAGGCACATCAGGATACTGCCCACAGCTTGTAATAATGTCCTTGCCCTTGGTGCTCTGGGTACACCATCTGATGTCATCTGATGTCAAGGCAATGAACCTCTTAGCCCAATTCTTCTGCTGACGGGGGTTCAAGAAGGCATCTGATTTTGGCAAGTGTATGAGCAACCAAGAGTAATACAGAGGAGCACAACATCTGACCAATCTTCCTCTTTGCTTTTCATTCCTCTGATGTAGGGAGTAGTAGAAGTCTCCCAGCAATATAGGAACAAGGTTTCTCAACAAGAACAGATGGATGACATTCTTACTCACAAACTTGGGCTCATCTACAAACAAAATAACCCCATATATACTGAGGGCTAAAAGTGCACAGACAGCCTTCCATTCCCCTACTGTAGCCTTCAGGATGGCCTGGGAGATCAAGAAGTCTAGGTGGAGGCCTGGAACTCCAGCCTTGGTTGTCATGTTCTGCTCAATGAGGGCAGGCTTCAAATGCAATGCCCTGACTATGTCTTCATTTCTAGGAGCTCTCATCTCTGGGTTGAAAGGGATCCCTCCTCTGATAGGAACTCCAATCAACAAGGAAAACTCTTCTAGCAAAGGCCCCGACTGGAAATCAGGAAATGTGAAGCATCTGAGTGGAGGATCATAGAACTGCAAGCAAGTATGGATCATGCTCCTCTGAGATGCATCAAGATCCATGACCATGTCCAAAATACCCCCATAATGCTATCTGAATAGTGGGAAGTGGTCAGGTGTAATGAGGGACTGGACCTGCCTGATACCAGTCAAGGTGGGCTCAAAGAAGTGGTAAGTAATGTTGCTCTTTCTTGAAGTGTCCATGCTGGTGATGGATGCTGATGAAGAGGCTGGGAAAACCTGCTGATAAATTACACTAAATGAGATGCTGGAGGTGAATCTCTGGTGAAGACAAGCTGGAGGGGAACCACCAGCAAACTGATGGAGATGCTAAAGAAGATAACTGAAGCATAAATCAAAGCAGTAGAAGGGGTCAAAACCAAACCAAAAATGAAGGTGGATACCCTGTAAAACAAATAAGCAAATGTTAAATGATGCAAAAATGATGTATGCAAATGATATGCAAAGGGTTTGTGATCAAGAGCTGGATCTGTTTATCTTCCTTAGTAAAAGTCCATATATGTTCAAAGGTCCGGATGGAGGCTTAGAAATCTAGTAACTGGGTGGGGGACTCAAATAAAGAGTCACAAGTTTGGGGTAATCACAAGAACTGTCCAAAGTGGTGCATTCTTAAAACAAAACAAGTAACAGGGTATGATGTGGCCAAGGGTTCCTGCAAAACCTGTAAACAACCCAACCCCCTCACATGTAATGTTCTTGAACAAGGATCCTCAGACTTGGATCAGTTATGAGAAGTGTAAACACTTCTAACCCGGAGGTACAGTGTTTACAATAACCATAAAGGATCCTCCTCTAATTCACCCCAGATTCTGAAGGTCATAAAAAGGTCATCCAGACTTAGCAGGCTTCCCAGATAGCCCTAGTACTATAGGAAATATGTAACACAGAGTTCTCAAGAAGAAACCCATATCTGAACCGTGTTTCATATTCTCGCACCAGACCGAAATGTAATGGGAAAGAATATGAAGCAACTCTATCCTAGGTGTCACTCAGGTCCCAGGTATAGGACCTTAATCACTCAATGAATCCCCACCCACCAAAACAGAAGCAGATCCAGCATAATGATAATGACAGTATGAAAAATGCATAAGACTGTAAATAAAAGCAATAAATAAAGCTGTACATAAAGCAAATAAATAAAGCAAATAAATGAGCACAAGTAGCACGTAACACCCCCGTAAACACAAAATCAAACAAGCGCTAGGAGGAACCCACAAAAAGAACCAGAAGCCCTGGTTGCAGTATATGCATTCCCCAGCAGAGTCGCCAAGCTGTCGCTCCCGCTAAGTGACACAGGGTCAGATAGGGTACAGACGCGAATGGTCGGCGAAAGGAGAAATGAAGATGAACTGAAAAGAGTCGCCAGCTAGGTTATCCCGAAGGAAAGGTAATGCTGCATAAACCTAGAAAGATATGGATAAGACGGTCGCGAACCAGAGAAACTGAGAAAGGGGATTGGTTACAACCTGGGAAGGTATTAGCACCCAGATTGTCCGTCATACTCGACGGGATCCACGCTTGAAAGTTTGTGTTTAAAGGGGGAGTGTTAGTGCTATCTGTGTGCAAAAGCTGGAAAATAATGCACAGGTGTCAGTGCAAGAAAATGAAGTGAAGTGCTCAAAAATGAGGCTTAAAAGAATAATGCTGGAAGAGGGGGGGGAAGAGGCAGAGACTTTTGTACGATAACAGTTAAGTTATGCCTACGTATCCTCTCGTGCAATGAGGAAGTCAGAACACCGTAGTTCGACTCTAAGAGACTGAAAGATAAATTGACTGATGAACTGCTTACTTGTCTATGCTCAAGTGTATGACCTGTCTGGCTCAGGTGCTAACTGTCTTGCATTAGACGGAAGAAGCGAATTCTCGTTTGTGAGTGAAAATGATGAGGAAAAGAATCCCAGAGGAGACGATTGTTGTTTGTTTTTGTGTTTTCAGTCTTTTATGGCTTTTTTGAGTTTGTCATAAGTTAATGAGCTTAAGCTTAAACCAAGGGTTAGTAAACTCATCATATCCTCCCTCTGATTAGGGATAATGAGAATACCTTAAGTATGAGATAAGCATCTCAAACTTAATTACCATGATGTAGGATTAAGATCATTAACCTACTTGTGATTATTTAGATGTTTTTGGTGTTTTTGTTTAGTGTTAAGTAATGAGTTTAAGCCATAATCAAGGATTTAATGGACTCATTACACCATCCTAATAGAAGGATAATAGATGAGCACATTTAAGCTAAGGAAGATACCTCAACTTAATCCATGATTAGGGATTAACCTCATGACAAAACAAACCTTTATTAAAGTGGATTTTAATTAATGATAAGATTAATAAGTGGATTTTATGGTTTGTATGACAACTTGAGGAGGACTTGTCCATTAACACCAGGTTTAGTCCTTCTTAACCAATTAAGGAAGAATTAGAACCCTAATGCAAGGCCCAAGTTACAAGCTATTGTCTTAATGATTATTAAGATGGATTGATTAAGAGGTTTAAACACATTGAGGGTTTAACACTTAGGATTAAATTTATACACTCCATCCTTAGAGAAGGATGCATGCATAATCTTAATCACCAAGCCTTAAAACCTTAAAGGTTTAGTCTCTGATTATGAGATGAGAAGAGAGACACAAAGAAGACACAAAGGTAAATCTAAAGGGGGGACTAATCAAGACCTAATTGTTGTCATGCTTGGATATTCCTATGGTTTTTTAGGCTTGCAAGAGATCTTCAAGAATAGCCACCAAGGAAGAAGCAGATGAAAGGAGGAGAAGCAGAAGAAACAAGCTAACTTACTTCACTTAAGAAGATAAGTTACTTGAAGGAAGAAAGTGAAAGATGGACATGAATGAGCAAGCTCACTCTAAAGCAAAATAAAATGCAGCAATGATGCATAAAAGAAATGAGAAAAGAAGTGAGAAGTGAAGGCAAATTCAAATCTCAAATACTTACCACCTGAAATGGTTAGCATAAAGGAATGAAATGAAATGAAAATGAAGAAAATGCAAAGATGCAAACCAAAACCAGAAGCATAAACATGATGTAAATGATGCTATGAGATGATGCAAAGGTATGTCAAGGGCAATGGATGATCATACAAGAGATGAGAATGCAAATGAAGCATGTAGGAAGCATGAAAGCACATGAATGTTCATGGAATGTAAAGAATGCATATCATGGCAAATGGATGAAGAAATGATCAAGCATAATTCTAATGTGTCCTAAGATGTCTTATAAGTCATGTGAATGTATGAAATGTCATGGCAAGTTCTTGAATGAATGCATATGCAAGATGAATGCAAATGAACATGATAAATTAGGGTTTTAATGCAACATGAGATGCAAAAGTCAAAAACAGAAGCAAATCACAAGATAAAAAATTGAAAATACACTCAAAGGAACCCTAACCCCATATAATATCACACCCCAAAGGAGAAGACCTAACTCTTAACCTAAAGAAAGTTATGATTTTTCTAAGTTATCTAGAGTTTTAAGGCACCTAAAGGGAAAAAATGCAAATCAAATAAAAAATGCAAGATAAATTTGTAAAAAAAATATGCTAGATACTACATGTCAAATGAAGATCAATGCAAAAAAAAATCAATGTCATACCATTCATGGTTAGGCAGAAAAGAATTCTTGAAGTTAGCGTTCAAAAATAGGAATTTTATGAACCCTAAATTCAAGAAAATTGTTACGATTGATTCAAAACCAAAAAGAAATTTGTGTGAATGGTATGACTATGTTTCTAAATGTCCTAAGATGCAATGTGATTTTTTTTTGGAATTTTCAGAAGCCTAAATGATATTTTAATTAATTAATTTCCATTAATTAATTAAAATAAACATTTAAATGTTTTAAAAATGATTTTTTAATGCAAAAAATAAAAATAAAAATATTTTTGGGTGAAGAAAATTATTTGGATGCAAAATGCAGAAGAAATATTTTTTGGGATTTTCTAGCTATTTTAAATAAAATATGCAAAACAAATGGTAAAAAATGAATTAAAAATGGAATAAAACAGAAGTATGATGATCCAAGGGTTTAGATTGATTCTGGGGAGATTTAAGTTGACCACGCGCCACATCCAAAGGTCATAATTCAAACTCAGCTAATCCTCTTTAATTAATTAATTAATCTTATTTTAAACCTAATGAAAAGATCTGAGCCATCTAAAACACGCGCCAAACCTAAATCAAACGGTCTAGGTTCAAACTTTGCCCTAACCCTAATTAGCACCTTAATCACTTTCAGGTGGCCGGAGAAGACCTCCGGTCATCTTCTCCGGCCAGACCCTCCCTGAGCAAATTCAAAACACCATCCCTAGGTCTTTTCTGGAGCTCTAAAGCTCCAAATCAACTCCTCTCACCTTCCTAAGCACAAATCCAACCTCAAAACAAATTTCTAATAGCTCATAAACAAGATTCGAAGGAAAAATCAAAAACGGCAAAAGTTTCAGAAGCTCAGGAAATGCTCAATACGCAACCCTTTCCAAAACTAAAGGTATCAGCATGATCAACACAATATAATGAACATTCTAAGAACTTAAAATAACATTTCTGAAAAAACGTTTGAAGAAGTTACCTGAGCTTGAGCTTTCTGGCCATTTCTCTTGTGCAAATCCACTCCAATGATCTTCCTGAAGAAGCTTTGAGGCTTGGAAAGAGTTTGTTTTGGCTAGTTTGTGTGATTGCACTTCAACTGGCCAAGAATCGTGTTTTGTGTATGGGGTGTTCTTGGCTGTTTTAATGGTTGCTTTATGGTCAGTGGATGATTTTGAGATGAATGGTGAAATTTGTTTGAAGGTTGAGTGAGTGTGCAAAGAGTTTCGAAGGAATTTGCAAAATGGAGAGATTTTGGGAACTTGAGGATTCTAAGGTTTCAGGCTGCAATGTTGTGTGTTATGGCTTGCTTTTGGTCCATATAACAAGTAGTGATAGGCCAGAGAGTGGGTGGTGGTGTAACACGGTGGGAGAACTGACTTTAGTAATGTTGCGGATAGCAAGAGTCGCCACCGACTTTTATTTTATCCAAAGGAAAGGCATAAAAGAACAGGAAAGACCTTTTAAAAGATTTTTGGGTCCGGGGGGTAGGTTATGTAAAGGGAAGGTGTTAGCACCCTTTACATCCATGGTTATCCATGGGCTCTTAGTTACTTAGCTCACTTTGAATTGTTTTTGAAAAGTGTAGTGTGTGAATAAAAATTTTCATAATAGTTAATAATGATCCATGTACGGATGCGTAAAAACTTGTGTTTTGAAAATTTGTTTGAAATTTGTTAAGTGTTTGAAAAATGGAGTGAGCAAGCAACTAGGAGGTACCTACCCTAAAGTTTTTAAGTCTTTCTGTTCTTTATCCTTTAAGTGGTAAGACTATCCCTATTATTAAGGAATAGGTAGTCATTACCTTGGATGTAAGGGACATATGAGGGACATCTGTTTTATGAAGGCAACTGTGGGGTGTATTAAGCATTTAGGAGGGACTATCACCATTATTCGAAAATGGACTTGATCTTTAAAGGCAACCATTAGGGACTTGATGATTTTTCTTTTAAGGTACTTGCTTTATACATCCCACTTGACCTTATGATTTAGGCAACTTGAGAGGCAACCCTAGAAAGTGAGATGGCGATTAAAAATCGACTTACGTGTGTGAGTGTTAATTTATATTTATCTTATAATTAAAGTGATCTAAATTCAAATTTTAAAAGAGAATACATGTTTACACTCCCTAAATTACTAACCATAGCATAAAAATTAAATAAATTACATATTTATAAAATTTACACCAAAGAGCAATTACATTATAATGAGCAATTAAAAATAAATAGCTAGAAATAAATATATACGCAAAAATATAAATAAATAAGCAAAATAAATAAATAAGCAAATTATAATTAGGGGTTAGTAATAATAAAAATTAAAAAAAATAAACAAGGTTAGTGAAATAATAATAATGGATTAGTAAACAAAATAAAATAGCAAATAAGAATTAGACATTATTAAGAAAATATAAACACTTTAATTATAAAAAACTTAAAATTATATGCAACTTATTAATTCTAAACATGAAAATTGTAATTATAATATTAGCATAAATTTAATTATTTTTAACCATATACATATATATTAAAAGAATAAAAATTTATATTATGGACAATTTATAATTACATAAAGAAAAGTTTGATTATATTTATATTTATTAAAATTAATTATACTAAATGAATATGTACAAAAAATTAGAAAATAAAAATTAGGTTTTTAATAGTTATTAAGGAAAATAAATTAAGGTTTTTTTTTTTTACAAGATTAGGGTTTGTTAGAAAAATATTTAAGAGTTTTTAATATAAAATTATTTTAATTAATATACACATATTATAATTTAATTACATGAATAATAATAAAAATTTAAATTGAGAAAAACAAGAGTTTATAATTTTTAGAAAATATAAGTGTTGTTTTTTAAACATTTAAATATATATACATACATAATTTATTTTTTAATTGATAAATAAGAAAACAATTTAAGCCAATTAATTAAATAAAATAAAACAGAAAAAATAGTAAAAAGAAACTTACCTTGGCTGGGTTTGAACCCAGGTCATCATGCTTGCAGATACCAAAACGTACCACCAGGCCAGCCAGGCTTTGGTGATAATAGAATGGATCAATTTTGTTTTGTGCCTTGTCTTTGAAAAATCAGGAAAATAATGAATAAGCAAAAGGCCTGGGGTGGTGTTGAACCCAGGACCTCATGGATATACATATGCGCGCATGACCACCTGGCTGGGAGAGCCTATCTGTCATTGTGTTGGCCATAATACATAATATATTACGTATGTTCAACCTGGAAAAAATAAGAAAAAAGAATGTCCCAGCCAAGACTCGAACCAGCACCATCACACAATACACAAACCAACATTACCACTAAGACAAGCTGTACGCTTGTGAAACCAAACCAACAATTAAACATAAAATATTTTAATTAACATTTGAATTTTTGCTGAGCGCCAAACTGCTTCTTCTTCAACCTATTTCCTGCGAATTTTCCTTCTCTTTTTCCTGCGAATATTGCTGCGAGTTCTTCATTGTTTTGAACCTGCGAAAATGAAACTCATACAAAACAGCAACGATTCATGAAATTGAAGATATCAATGAGTTCCTTATGACTCATACAATCTTCCTACGTGGTCAAAATTCATTTATGTGGTCTAAATCATGAAACCCTAAAACTAAGCTTCAAACCCTAACAATGGCCGTTCGTGTTTTAGGTCATGAAGCTCCAATTTTTTTGTCCAGAAAGCATCTATGTATCATCACAAACATGATTGAACAAACAAAATTAGTTAAAACGCATTAGATTAATGTAATCGAAAAATTTATTTTCAAGAACAAATGTGATTCGGATTGAGCAATATGGCATGTATGGGATGCATATGAGTATTGGTTTCGCTTCATGGATGACCAAAGAACATGTCTATGTTCTTGTTTTACCTTAAAACACCTTGTATGAAGGAATCTGAATGTGAGGTTTTCAATGGTTTTTTGACTTTGTGAACTTACCCTTGGGCTGCTAAAATTCGTGTCCTCATGATTGCATTATGTTTAGTATATATAAGTGACTGAATTTAGGTCAAAATATTGATTGGTTGTATGAAAATTTTGATTCAAAAAGATTCACCATGATCATGCTTTAAAATCCAAATATTCATGTATTAAGGCTTTCTATCTTTGGACAAATCTCATGATCTCATTCCTTTTCAATTCCAATCAGCATTGAAGATATTCTAGAAGCTCAATCTTCATCAAATATTGCATTTTCATATTTTATATTTATTTAAAATGATTTTTTATGAATTAAATCAAAATAAATAAAAATAAAATAATAAAAATTCTGATTTTTAATCATTTGGGTCGTGCATGATGATGGTGTATGGATTGGATCATAATTTGACAAGCCCATTTGGAAAGAATTGGTTTTAGACCTCCATTTTCATCATAAACCATCACAAAATTTCCCAACTTTGCAAGGGCACATATCCTTCAATTTTAATGCTATGAGGGTGTTCTTGGACATTTTGGAAAGCTCAAAGAGTCCTCTAAACAACCTCACTGGTTTCATGTCCATATCATCTACCAATCTCAAGTTATGCCCTTTTGAAGTTGTTGACTTTTTGTTGACTTTCAAAATGACCTATAATGTCTTAGCTCATACCTTCCAAATGAAGCATTTTTGGGCTTGGCTTGTGAGACACAAAGTTGTAGAGAATTAAATTTCCTTCAAAATGAGCTTTGAGTGGAGACTTGGTGATGAAGTATGTGAAAGTTATGGCTGGTCAAAGTTTAGTTGACTTTTACTGAGGAAACCCTAATTTAGAAACTCCTGATTCTTGATGATCTGAAATCTCCTTGATGAATCATGATCAACCCTTGATCAAATGATGAATTTTACTTCATATACTTGATGTTGGCAAAAAATCATGAAGTTTGACTTTGGTTTGACCACAGTTGACCTCAGTTTGACTTTTTAACTGCATTGACTGATTTTGACTTATCTGATCATCTGACTGAGCAAACTTCTGAGAAAAGTCTTGAAACTTGTCATGGGGGTTCTTACCCACATATAAGATGTTATGAAGCTCACTTGAAGTCTTGGAAGTTCATTTAGCCTGATTAAAGTTAAAACCCTAGTTTTGGATGCACTGCTTAGGAGGTGCATTGTCTGAGGGAATTGTCAACTCTTCTGACCAATTGTGAACTTTGTGAACCTTGTGAACCATCATAAAAATGTCTTGTGAACCTCATGGGAGGTATTGTGAACCTTGTGAACCTTGTGAACCTTCATAAAGTAACTTGTAGACTTCATGAACCTCATGAAAGGTCTTGTAAATGTTGAGAAGCTTGTGAACCTTGTGAACCTTCAAGAAGTGACTTGTAGACTTCATGAACCTCATGAAAGGTTTTGAAAGCATTGTGGAACTTGTGAACCTTGTGAATCTTCATAAAGTAACTTGTAGACTTCATGAACCTCATGAAAGGTCTTGTAAGTGTTGGGAAACTTGTGAACCTTGTGAACCTTCATAGAACACAAAGTCTTGTATTGTGAGGGCAAATTTTGGGGTGCAACAGCTGCCCCTGTTCAATTTTCTGAAACCTGAGGGGTTAGATTGGTATGTCTGCCAGTCGTGACCTGGAAGGTTGAAGGGGATTAAACACAAAAGCCCAAAAATTTGCACTCACCAGTGCATAAAGTGGTACAGATGGCTAGTTGAATATAATTGAGTGGGCTTAAAGATGCCACTTGGAGGAAAGTTCTTCAGATACATGTCTTGGAGGATGAAGCAGTCCAAAATATGGAGGTATAATGATAGCTGTCAGGAGGATAGAGCAGTCCCGAGGTAATGAAGCTATCAGGAGGATGGAGCAATCCTGAGGTAATGATAATATGATTTCAGGAGGATAGAGCAATCCTGATGTATAAGAAGCTGTCAGGAGGATAAAGCCATCCTGAGGTATGATTCCAGGAGGATGAAGCAATCCTGATGTACTAGGAATCTTCAGGAGGATGAAGCAGTCCTGATGTAATAGGAGTTTCCAGGAGGATAAAGCAGTCCTGAAGTGATGATAATAGCTGTCAGGAGGATGGAGCAATCCTGATGTAATAGGAGTTTTCAGGAGGATAAAGCAATCCTGATGTAAAGAAGCTGTCAGGAGGATAAAGCAATCCTGAGGTGTTGATAATATGCTTTCAGGAGGATAAAGCAATCCTGATGTAATAAAAAGCTGTCAGGAGGATGAAGCAATCCTGAGGTGGTAATGTGATTTCAGGAGGATAGAGCAATCCTGATGTATTTGATAGTACGCTTTCAGGAAGATGAAGCAATCCTGATATCATGATGTGCTTTCAGGAGGATGGAGCAATCCTGATGTAATAGGAGTTTTCAAGAGGATAAAGCAGTCCCGAAGTAATGATAATAGCTGTCAGGAGGATGGAGCAGTCCTGAGGTATAAGAAGCTGTCAGGAGGATGAAGCAATCCTGAGGTAATAATAAGCTGTCAGGAGGATAAAGAAATCCTGTTGTACTAGAAATTTTCAGGAGGATGAAGCAGTCCTGATGTAGTAATATGTTCCCAAGAGGATGAAGCAGTCTTGAGAGATGATAAGTTTTCAGGAGGATGAAGCAATCCTGATGATAATGTGATTTCAGGAGGATAGAGCAATCCTGATGTATTTGATAGTACGCTTTCAGGAAGATGAAGCAATCCTGATATCATGATGTGCTTTCAGGAGGATGGAGCAATCCTGATGTAATAGGAGTTTTCAGGAGGATAAAGCAGTCCCGAAGTAATGATAATAGCTGTCAGGAGGATGGAGCAGTCCTGAGGTATAAGAAGCTGTCAGGAGGATGAAGCAATCCTGAGGTAATAATAAGCTGTCAGGAGGATAAAGCAATCCTGTTGTACTAGAAATTTTCAGGAGGATGAAGCAGTCCTGATGTAGTAATATGTTCCCAAGAGGATGAAGCAGTCTTGAGAGATGATAAGTTTTCAGGAGGATGAAGCAATCCTGATGATCATAAGTTTGTTTGCTGGATAAATAACCTGGAACAAAGTAGCATTTGTATAATAATATTAGTTTATGTACTATGTATGCATGTATGATATGATGCACTTAGGTAATGTACTATGTATATATGGATATGTATTGCTATGATAGGATGTAAATGATGTATGTATGATATGATGCTGCCGGAAGCGTCTGGATATCTTCGTATAACAACTGCTGGCCAGGGAAAATAAATCCCGATTCGTTGCTGAAGAATATGAGGAACTCGTCCCATCTTGTTTGATAATATATTATACATAACCTTCCGTCTGCTGGGGATAGTAAGGTATATATAACCTCCTGTCTGCTGAGGATAGCAAGGTATATAACCTCTCGTCTGCTAAGGATAGTAAGGTATATATAACCTCCCGTATGCTGAGGATAGTAAGGATAGATATAACCTCCGTCTTCGTTTGATAGTAGAGTAGATACAACATCCCGTCTTCGTTCGTCGTACTCTTATTGGAAAGTAATTTCCCGTATATCCGTATGAGGATAAAAGAGATGGATATAAATTCCAGGGGAGATGAGACTTTATGAAGATGGATTTGTCCTACTAAGGGATTTGTAGCTGTCTTGTTAGAGATGAACCGGCAAAGCTTCGTTGAAATCCTTCCCTCGTTCGTCCTTAGTAAATACTATTACTGCATTTTCATGCATTTCTGGTAAACATCAATCATATTAAGCATACATGCATTTTTGGTAAACATCAATCATATTCAAAAGCATACATACATTCAAACACAACCAATGGACGTTTCGCTTATGTAAATAGGGTAAAAGTAAATCTGGATTCAAAAGATGGAATTTATTTATATCAAAAGTGACCCATACACGAGCAAGTTTGTACAAGGAGACATAAACCTTAGTAAGAGGATTTTGTCATAAAGTTTTTACAAAACAATGAAAATCAGCTATGTGGGAAACAATCCTATTGAGTTTCAATTCTACTATTGCCATTATCTTCAAGTATCTCATCTTCTGCTGTTAAGACGGAAATGATTGGATTGAGCTTTATCTGTTTGAGCTCTGAATAAGTAACACAACTGGTTGCAGTTTCATGGGTGATCCAAACGAGACATAATCATACGCTTTAATCCCTAACTTTTGCCTGGATTGCCCTTTCAGGTTTTCAATCCACCGGGATACCCTTTTTTGCCCAAGCCGCCTTTTCAGGTTTTCGACTTGCCGGGTGTACATCTTTTTTTTATATATATCCCTAATTTTTGCCCAAACCCTTTTGGTTTGCCGGGATGCCCTTATTTTTGCCTAGGCCTATCAACCTAGCGGGTCTCTTTTTATGCGTAGTATTTTTTAACTATGTCTGCGTTTACAGGCTGTGGGAAGTCTTCACCATCCATTGTAGTCAGTATCATGGCACCTCCTGAGAACACTATCTTGACTACAAATGGTCCTTCATATGTTGGAGTCCACTTGCCCCTAGGATCACCCTGTGGTAATATGATACGCTTGATTACCAAGTCACCAGCCTGATATACCTTTGGCTTAACCTTCTTGTTAAAAGCTTTGATCATTCGTTTCTGGTACATCTGGCCATGACAAACTGCTGCTAGCCTCTTCTCATCAATCAAATTTATCTGGTCAAGTCGAGTCTGAATCCACTCATCTTCATCCAAGCCTGCATCCTTCATAATTCTTAAGGAGGGAATCTGAACTTCAATGGGCAAAACTGCTTCCATACCATAAACTAAGGAGAATGGGGTTGCCCCTGTTGAAGTACGTATTGTAGTACGATAACCATGAAGAGAAAACGGTAACATCTCATGCCAATCCTTATAAGTAACAGTCATCTTCTGTACAATCTTCTTGATGTTTTTATTAGCAGCTTCAACTGCCCCATTCATCTTTGGACGATACGGAGAAGAGTTGTGATGCTTAATCTTGAACTGCGTGCAGAGATCAGTAATCATAGTGTTGTTCAGATTAGAGCCATTGTTAGTGATAATCCTTTCGGGGATACCATACCTACATATGAGATTATTCTTAATGAACCGAGCCACAACATTCTTGGTAACAGATGCAAATGAAGCTGCTTCCACCCACTTTGTGAAGTAATCAATAGCAACCAGGATGAAACGATGCCCATTAGAAGCAGTAGTAGGCTTGATCTCACCAATCATATCAATGCCCCACATGGCAAAAGGCCAAGGAGCAGTCAACACATTCAAAGGTGATGGAGGTATGTGTACTTTATCAGCATAAATTTGACACTTGTGACATGTTCTGGAGTGTTGATAGCAGTCAGCTTCCATGGTAGACCAATAGTAACCTGCTCTCAAAATCTTCTTTGCCATAGTATGACCACTAGAATGAGTGCCAAAGATCCCATCATGCATGTCTTCCATAATCTCAATTGCTTCCTTCTTATCCATACAACGAAGCATAGTTGAATCATGATTGCGCTTATACAGAATGCCATTACTTAGAAAGAACTTAGCAGAAAACCTTCTCAGAAACTTCCTATCTTTGACAGATGCCCCTTCAGGGAACTCCTGAGCTTCAAGATATCTTTTCACTTCATAGAACCAAGGCTTCTCTTCTGCCCCTTCAGTGTCAATCTCATTGCAGTATGCAGGCTTTTCAAATCTATCAATAGTAATCTTAGGAGCTTCATCATCCCAACTGATCTCAAACATGGATGCCATGGTGGCCAAAGCATCTGCCAACTGATTCTCTCTTCGTGGAATATGTCCAAAGGTAATATCTTTGAAATGTGGGATCAAAGACAACACATGCTCTCTGTAAGGAACGAGATTATCATGCTTGGTATCCCAATCTCCTTTGATCTGACTAACTACCAAGGCTGAATCTCCATACACATCAAGGAACTGAATTTTCATATCAATAGCAGCTTTAATACCCAGAATACATGCCTCATACTCAGCCATGTTATTGGTACAATAGAAACAAAGTCTGGCAGTAATCGGGGTATGACAACCTTCAGGGGAACTAATCACAACACCAACACCATTACCAAGTGCATTAGAGGCACCATCAAAAACCATAGTCCATCGGGATCCTTGTTCAGGTCCGTCATATTGTCCAGGTTCTTTGGTAATAATCATAATGTCTTCATCAGGAAACTCAAAACTCATTGACTGATAATCATCCACTGCTTGATGAGCCAAATGATCAGCAACAACACTTCCTTTGATGGCCTTCTGAGTAGTGTACTGTATGTCATATTCTGTCAATATCATTTGCCATCTTGCAATTCTTCCGGAGAGAGCAGGTTTCTCAAATATGTACTTGATTGGATCCATCTTTGAAATCAATAAGGTAGTATGAGTCAACATATACTGTCTTAGTCGGCGAGCAGCCCATGCCAAAGCGCAGCAAGTTTTCTCGAGCAGTGAGTATCTTGTTTCACAGTCGGTAAACTTTTTGCTAAGGTAGTATATTGCCTGCTCTTTTCGACCAGACTCGTCATGTTGCCCCAACACACACCCCATTGAGTTGTCTAACACTGTTAAGTACATAATCAAGGGTCTTCCATCAACTGGTGGCATCAAAATTGGTGGTTCTAGCAGATATCTCTTGATTTCATCAAAGGCAGTCTGGCACTCATCATTCCATTCCATCACCTGATCTTTCTTCAACAGCTTGAAGATTGGCTCACAGATGGCAGTTAACTGGGAAATAAATCTTGCAATGTAATTCAACCGTCCCAAGAAACCTCTAACCTCCTTCTCAGTACGGGGAGCTGGCATCTCTCGTATAGCTTTCACTTTTGCAGGATCCACTTCAATACCTTTTCCACTAACAATGAAACCCAGGAGCTTTCCAGATCTAACTCCAAAAGTACACTTGTTTGGATTCAATCTCAGTTTGTATTTCTTCAACCTCTCAAACAACTTGTGCAGATGCTCAAGATGTTGCTCTTCATTCTGAGATCTGGCTATCATATCATCCACATATACCTCTATCTCATGATGAATCATATCATGAAACAAAGCCACCATAGCACGCTGATATGTTGCCCCTGCATTCTTCAAACCAAATGGCATCACCTTATAGCAAAAAGTGCCCCACTGTGTCACAAATGTTGTCTTCTCCATATCTTCAAGTGCCATCTTGATTTGATTGTAACCAGAGAAACCATCCATAAAAGAGAATACCTTATGCTGAGCAGTGTTGTCTACCAGAATATCAATATGAGGAAGTGGAAAGTCATCTTTGGGGCTAGCCTTGTTCAAATCTCTGTAGTCCACACACATACGTACCTTACCATCTTTCTTAGGAACTGGTACCACATTTGCAACCCACTGAGGATAAGAAGTCACTGCTAAGAACCCTGCATTGAACTGTTTCATTATCTCTGCCTTGATCTTTTCTGACATTTCAGGACGCATACGACGAACCTTCTACTTCTTTGGACGACAATCTTCTTTCACTGGTAAACGGTGAACCACAATGTCTGTATCCAACCCTGACATATCTTCATAAGACCAAGCAAATATCTCCACATAGTCACGTAACATCTGAATTAATCTGCTCTTGACATTGTCCTCTAAATCAGCCCCTATCTTGACTTCTTTCCTGTTTTCTTCAGTTCCCAGATTCACAACTTCGACTGGCTCTTCATGTGGCTGTATAACTTTCTCTTCTTGTTGTAATAACCTAGCAAGCTCTATAGGTATTTCACAATCGTCCTCATTTCCGTCTTCAGTTTGATAGATCGGATTCTCGAAATCTTAATTGGCAATAGTAGAACTGTTATCAACAGGATCCAGAGTGGATGAGGATCTGCATTTTAGTGATGTGGGTGTGTGTAAGAACACATAGCTGATAAAACAAAAATAAAAGAAAAAGAAAGACAAGGAACACAATATTTACGAAAACGAAACGTCCACTGATTTTATTGAATGAAGTATGCAAATGAAATGACAGCCTGTAACAAGCACACCATTGTGCCCCGGGTAAGGCACATGGCTTAAGAGTTCAATTGTTCAAGAAATTACAAATTTAAAAAGCAACAACACAATAATAGTATTTACTCCTGACTAAAGGAGATAGGGATAACATCTTCAGCTTTCCAATTATTGAGTCCAGCACCCACAGTAGGAAAAATCCAAGCATCCAGATTGTAGTCTTCATCATAGTCTCCCACAGCATTGATCTGATCTTTCATAACCCCTTGATTGGTGATACGAACAGCACGAGCACGACGAACAGCCTTCTGGGACTCTTCATCCACCACAGCTCTAGCATCATTGAGGGAGGCCATTGCCATTGTTGGAGGTTTTCTGGTGACCACAGGAACTTTCTTCGCAACAGGAGGAGCTACATAATCATTAACAACCCAGGGAACCACTTCAAATGTCTGACATGGAGTTTCGATGTATTCACCTTCCATTTCCAGATACTTGAAAGTGTTTACATGGCTGACAAAGTATTCTTCTTCTCCATAGACAGTAACAACCTTTCCATTCACCGGATATCTCAATTTTTGGTGTAATGTAGAGGTTATAGCACCTGCCCTATGGATCCAGGGACGACCAAGCAGACAAGAGTACGAAGGACGAATATCCATCACAAAGAATGTAGTAGTAAAAACTTGGGAGCCAACATTGATTGGAAGATCAATTTCCCCATGCACTACTCTTCTAGAACCATCAAAAGCCTTCACCACAATATTACTGGGCTTCAGCTCAGCATCTTCAGGACTCAGCTTATTTAGGACTTCCTTAGGCAACACATTCAAAGAGGAACCATTGTCTATCAGCACATGTGACAGGGTAGTGCCCCTGCATTCAATTGAGATATGCAAGGCCCTATTATGATCCCTCTTGGTAGGGGTCAAATCAGCATCAGAAAATCCCAACCCATTATCATAGGTCAGATGGGCAACACAATTCTCAAATTGGTCAACAGAAATGGCATTGGGCACATGAGCAGTCTTCAGAAACTTGATCAAGGACTTGGCATGAGCTTCAGAACACAACAACAAGGACAACATAGAAATCTTTGAGGGAGTATGCCCCAACTGATCAACAATGTCATAATCACTCTTGCGAATGATTTTCAATACTTCTTCCATCTGCTTAGAGAGATCATCAGCAGCTGGCACATCAGTAGATACAGGCTCAATAACGGGACCTTTGCCCCGAGCATCAGTGGTGGAAGTAGCAGCAGGAGCGACTGCATTTTTAGAAGCAACTGGAGGAGAGAAGACTCTTCCACTACGAGTGATCTTGCTAGATCCAGCAATATTATCAATGTCAGCAGGAACATCAGGTAAAGGCTCCTGCTTAACACCATGGATGTAAACATCAGACCCATAGTGCCAAGGCACAGCTTTATCAGATGTATAAGGAATAGGACCAGGAGTAGTAATAATCAGAGGGGCCACTCTGGCTTCAGCAACAACTTTCACAGGACCTTCAGCAGTGATCTTGATTGGACCCTGATGAGTGATTTTAATAGGTCTCTTTGAAGTGATTCTTACCGGTACTTTGTCAACCATATCAACCTCTTCAATCTTCCTACCTTGAGTCAAATGATCCACCATACTTTCTACAGACGACGGAGTCCTCTCAAACACTATAGTATACTTATCCATGAGACGTTGAATTCCATCTCTCAATATGAAGCAACTATCCGGCTTATAGGTACAATACAAACAATCTTCACGACAACCTGGAAAGATCCCAGCTTGTACTAACCTCTTTTTGATAATAGACAATGGTGTGGTCAACTCCATAACTGAATAGACATGTAGATCTTCATCAATGGCATTTACAGTCTTCTCGTGATTTGGCATTGGAGCAGTAATCACATTTGGAGTACCCGGAGGGTCAAACTCAATCTCTCCAGCCTCGATCATATCTTGAATTTTGTTCTTCAAGACCCAGCAGTTATTAGTATCATGTCCCTGACAGTTTGAATGATATGCACATCGTGCATTGGGATTGTAACTGGGTGAGGTAACATTAGGATTCTGAGGGGCCTCCTTCAAAGTAATAAGTTCAGCCTTCAACAAATGTTGCAATGCCTGAGCCATTGACATGTTGATCTTCGTGAACTGTCTTCTAGCCCTCTGTTGGTTGCCCTGTGGCTGCTCTGTTGTTGCAGGAGTTGGATTTGAAATATGAACTGCACTAACAGACTGATGCCTTCTGTTACGATCAGGCTGACCATAAACAGCATTGGATTCTTTCTTCCCAGTGGGAGGCTTCTTTGCAGCACCTGATGAGGAAGTACTCACATGGATCTTGCCATTCTTTATACCATTCTCTACTCGCTCTCCTGTCATGATCAACTCAGTGAAGCCAGATGATGAGCTTCCAATGAGATGACTGTAAAACGGACCATTCAGCGTACACATGAACATATCAACCAATTCCCTATCAGTCAAAGGGGGTTGAACTCTTCCAGCTAAATCTCTCCACTTCTGAGCATACTCTTTAAAACTTTCTTTGGCACCCATAGACATGCTCTGAAGCTGCATGCGAGTGGGGGCTAAGTCAGCATTGTATTGATACTGCTTATAGAAAGCTTCAGCAAGGTCATTCCAGTCTCTGATGTTGGCACTCTCTAACTGATAATACCACTCCAACTGAGCTCCTGATAAGTTCTCTTGAAAAAAGTGGATCCACAACTTCTTGTCAGCAGTGTGAGGTTGGATCCTCCTGACATAAGACCTCAAATGCAGCTTGGGACAAGAAACCCCATCATAAACTACAAAGGTAGGAACCTTGAAACCAATGGGTATAACAACCCCAGATATCAGACTCAAATCCTCAAAATCCAGCCCAGATGATTTCTACAACTCCATGGCATTCATCCTATCCACCAGCATCTTGAATTTGTCTTCATTAGGCTCATGGTAGTAATTAGCCTCAGAATCAGAGTCCCCCATAGTGTTGTGGAGACTGCCTACCTCTTTCTCAGATTCCTCAGATTCATAGTCTTCAACCTGCTCTTTGGTCTTGACAGGACCTTTGAACCTTCTTCCCATATTGAGCAGGCCACCTGACCTTCTAGTCTTCTTAGTCTTCTTGGCCAGCAGTGCCTTCAATTCATCCTGCCCCTTGGATAGGTTCAGGATCAGCTCTTGGAACTGTGCATTTTGTGTCTGGAGATCCTTAACTGATTGTTCAAGAGCCATTGCTGAAATAAACAGCGAGAATATGAGAAACCTGTGCACAATTATAAACCTGTGATGCAATGAAATGATATGGGAATGCATATGCAATGTTTTCAAGGACCGCAGGATTTAAATTTGCTTAAACAAACAAGAAAGTAAACTTTTTATTAGTGATAAATTTGTTTTGCCTCTTGGGCTTACAAAAATGAAAATGAAATAAGTACAAAAGACGGGGTTTTAAGTCTCCCATGGACGTTTCCTCTTTGTGTTGAGGTATGAGTTGAGGTTCCTTTCCTCATGAAGTTGTTTTGTTAGTTCCAGGATTCTTTCTTGGCTTGCTTTGTAATGAGCCTCGAAAGTATCCCTTTGCTCCTTCAGTTGGATCCATGATCTCTGAAAGTCTTCCATATCAGTAGGCATGTCTGGGTGAAGGATGGTATAAGATGTGTCTCCTTCAGCAACAGGTTCCATGGTAACTGGTAGGACGGCAGGATATGGCATCATGAGAGTCTGAGCACGAGATCGCACCCATCTGAGATAAGCTTCTATAGGAATAGTGTACTTAGGCTCCAGTGTCTTGCTGTCAACCCTGTTTACTTTTCCCCAAGCTCGTATGAATCTCTGACGGTAACCCTGAAGATCGTTGTCGTAATCAAACACAATGCCCTGAATCAACATGTCATGTGGACCATCACTTCGAGCGTAACCAAACTGTCGTAAAGCTAGAGAGGGGTTGTAGGTGATGCCTCCTCTTATGCCTAGAAGTGGCACATTAGGAAACTCCCCACAACGGTCAATGATAGTGACATCCTCCATAGATCTGGAGCACCAATGGATGTCTGAGTGAGAAAGTGACATGATCCTCTTGGACCATCTGAACCCTTGCTCATTCTTCATTACTGAGCGAGGAAGGTGAGAAATAAACCACCTAGAAAGCAAAGGTATGCAGCACATCAAAGTTCCTCTTGCCCTTGTAGTACGGGTATGAAGAGAATGTAGGATGTCTCTAAGCAATGTAGGTATTGGATTGTGACTCAGGAAAATGTTGATGGCATGAACGTCTATGAACTGATCTGGATTGGGGAACAACACTAAGCCATAAATCAGCAAGGCTAAGATATCCTCAAAAGCATCATAGCTCATGGCCTTCAAGAACATTTGAGCTTTATCCATTAATACCTTAGCAAGAATACCCTTAACTCCGCTTCTCGTTTCTAGAACAATGTCAGACTTTTTCAGATGTAGAGCTGCAGCAATAACCTCTGGTTTAAGCTCTTTCTCCAAGCCTGTGAAAGGTCTCTGGTCAAGAACAGGTATACCCAAAAGTTTAGAGAACTCCTCCATGGTTGGAACCAGTTGATAGTCAGGGAATGTAAAGCAATGGTGCTTAGGGTCAAAGAACTGAAACAGCACACTCATCATGTCTTCATTGAACCCTGAAGTGACTAGATCCAATAGGTGACCATGTCTCTTGATAAACTAGGAATGATCAGACACTTGAGAAACCAACTCTTTAAGCTTGGGAGGTATCCCCACAAAATTGATCCTGATGGTGTTTCTACAAGCAGAAGCCATGACCTGCAACAAAGAACAAAGATAAATCCTTTGGTCCTTGAAATGGTTAGTGAAAATGCTATGCTTATGATGCATGATGATGCTATGATGTTATGCTCAATCACAAACATGTGGCACACACAAACAAGTCACACAATAGCCCTAGGTTTAAAGGCTTGCATGAGGTTCAAAGGTAAGTACCCTCCCCTGAAGTTAGATGGTTCATCCTGTCCTACAAAAGTAACCAGGTTCTAAGGGATCTCAATATCATTGATCCTTCACAAGGGTGGTTGATCAGAAGGCAACTTACTTGCCAACCAAAACCCTCCAAGTTTAAGATCTCAATGAGCGTAGTATCGAGTGTCAACCAACTTCAGTCTGCACCAAAGCCGGTTACCTCACTACTTTCTAAAGGCTAAGATGAGTTAACTAGGGTTCTAAAAGTTAGTTAGTGCATTGACAACATATGGCAGCCTCATATTATCCTCAACTTGACTTAAGGAACATAAGCACCAACCAAGAAGTCGCACTAACTATGGCCACCAGATCAACCGTATCGATATACGTCGTACAGTTTCCTTGGTCTATTGCCATTTACCTAAGGTACACTAGATCCGGGTTAGGACCTTTCACACATAAGAGCACCCCAACAAGATAATATAAAGCAAAAAAGGCAAACAATTTAAAGTGATCTTAATTCCTAAGGGTACCCCTCTTAAATTTAAATCCCCAGCAGAGTCGCCAGTTCTGTAACACGGTGGGAGAACCGACTTTAGTAATGTTGCGGATAGCAAGAGTCGCCACCGACTTTTATTTTATCCAAAGGAAAGGCATAAAAGAACAGGAAAGACCTTTTAAAAGATTTTTGGGTCCGGGGGGTAGGTTATGTAAAGGGAAGGTGTTAGCACCCTTTACATCCATGGTTATCCATGGGCTCTTAGTTACTTAGCTCACTTTGAATTGTTTTTGAAAAGTGTAGTGTGTGAATACAAATTTTCATAATAGTTAATAATGATCCATGTACGGATGCGTAAAAACTTGTGTTTTGAAAATTTGTTTGAAATTTGTTAAGTGTTTGAAAAATGGAGTGAGCAAGCAACTAGGAGGTACCTACCCTAAAGTTTTTAAGTCTTTCTGTTCTTTATCCTTTAAGTGGTAAGACTATCCCTATTATTAAGGAATAGGTAGTCATTACCTTGGATGTAAGGGACATATGAGGGACATCTGTTTTATGAAGGCAACTGTGGGGTGTATTAAGCATTTAGGAGGGACTATCACCATTATTCGAAAAGGGACTTGATCTTTAAAGGCAACCATTAGGGACTTGATGATTTTTCTTTTAAGGGACTTGCTTTATACACCCCACTTGACCTTATGATTTAGGCAACTTGAGAGGCAACCCTAGAAAGTGAGATGGCGATTAAAAATCGACTTACGTGTGTGAGTGTTAATTTATATTTATCTTATAATTAAAGTGATCTAAATTCAAATTTTAAAAGAGAATACATGTTTACACTCCCTAAATTACTAACCATAGCATAAAAATTAAATAAATTACATATTTATAAAATTTACACCAAGGAGCAATTACATTATAATGAGCAATTAAAAATAAATAGCTAGAAATAAATATATACGCAAAAATATAAATAAATAAGCAAAATAAATAAATAAGCAAATTATAATTAGGGGTTAGTAATAATAAAAATTAAAAAAAATAAACAAGGTTAGTGAAATAATAATAATGGATTAGTAAACAAAATAAAATAGCAAATAAGAATTAGACATTATTAAGAAAATATAAACACTTTAATTATAAAAAACTTAAAATTATATGCAACTTATTAATTCTAAACATGAAAATTGTAATTATAATATTAGCATAAATTTAATTATTTTTAACCATATACATATATATTAAAAGAATAAAAATTTATATTATGGACAATTTATAATTACATAAAGAAAAGTTTGATTATATTTATATTTATTAAAATTAATTATACTAAATGAATATGTACAAAAAATTAGAAAATAAAAATTAGGTTTTTAATAGTTATTAAGGAAAATAAATTAAGGTTTTTTTTTTTACAAGATTAGGGTTTGTTAGAAAAATATTTAAGAGTTTTTAATATAAAATTATTTTAATTAATATACACATATTATAATTTAATTACATGAATAATAATAAAAATTTAAATTGAGAAAAACAAGAGTTTATAATTTTTAGAAAATATAAGTGTTGTTTTTTAAACATTTAAATATATATACATACATAATTTATTTTTTAATTGATAAATAAGAAAACAATTTAAGCCAATTAATTAAATAAATAAAACAGAAAAAATAGTAAAAAGAAACTTACCTTGGCTGGGTTTGAACCCAGGTCATCATGCTTGCAGATGCCAAAATGTACCACCAGGCCAGCCAGGCTTTGGTGATAATAGAATGGATCAATTTTGTTTTGTGCCTTGTCTTTGAAAAATCAGGAAAATAATGAATAAGCAAAAGGCCTGGGGTGGTGTTGAACCCAGGACCTCATGGATATACATATGCGCGCATGACCACCTGGCTGGGAGAGCCTATCTATCATTGTGTTGGCCATAATACATAATATATTACGTATGTTCAACCTGGAAAAAATAAGAAAAAAGAATGTCCCAGCCAAGACTCGAACCAGCACCATCACACAATACACAAACCAACATTACCACTAAGACAAGCTGTACGCTTGTGAAACCAAACCAACAATTAAACATAAAATATTTTAATTAACATTTGAATTTTTGCTGAGCGCCAAACTGCTTCTTCTTCAACCTATTTCCTGCGAATTTTCCTTCTCTTTTTCCTGCGAATATTGCTGCGAGTTCTTCATTGTTTTGAACCTGCGAAAATGAAACTCATACAAAACAGCAACGATTCATGAAATTGAAGATATCAATGAGTTCCTTATGACTCATACAATCTTCCTACGTGGTCAAAATTCATTTATGTGGTCTAAATCATGAAACCCTAAAACTAAGCTTCAAACCCTAACAATGGCCGTTCGTGTTTTAGGTCATGAAGCTCCAATTTTTTTGTCCAGAAAGCATCTATGTATCATCACAAACATGATTGAACAAACAAAATTAGTTAAAACGCATTAGATTAATGTAATCGAAAAATTTATTTTCAAGAACAAATGTGATTCGGATTGAGCAATATGGCATGTATGGGATGCATATGAGTATTGGTTTCGCTTCATGGATGACCAAAGAACATGTCTATGTTCTTGTTTTACCTTAAAACACCTTGTATGAAGGAATCTGAATGTGAGGTTTTCAATGGTTTTTTGACTTTGTGAACTTACCCTTGGGCTGCTAAAATTCGTGTCCTCATGATTGCATTATGTTTAGTATATATAAGTGACTGAATTTAGGTCAAAATATTGATTGGTTGTATGAAAATTTTGATTCAAAAAGATTCACCATGATCATGCTTTAAAATCCAAATATTCATGTATTAAGGCTTTCTATCTTTGGACAAATCTCATGATCTCATTCCTTTTCAATTCCAATCAGCATTGAAGATATTCTAGAAGCTCAATCTTCATCAAATATTGCATTTTCATATTTTATATTTATTTAAAATGATTTTTTATGAATTAAATCAAAATAAATAAAAATAAAATAATAAAAATTCTGATTTTTAATCATTTGGGTCGTGCATGATGATGGTGTATGGATTGGACCATAATTTGACAAGCCCATTTGGAAAGAATTGGTTTTAGACCTCCATTTTCATCATAAACCATCACAAAATTTCCCAACTTTGCAAGGGCACATATCCTTCAATTTTAATGCTATGAGGGTGTTCTTGGACATTTTGGAAAGCTCAAAGAGTCCTCTAAACAACCTCACTGGTTTCATGTCCATATCATCTACCAATCTCAAGTTATGCCCTTTTGAAGTTGTTGACTTTTTGTTGACTTTCAAAATGACCTATAATGTCTTAGCTCATACCTTCCAAATGAAGCATTTTTGGGCTTGGCTTGTGAGACACAAAGTTGTAGAGAATTCAATTTCCTTCAAAATGAGCTTTGAGTGGAGACTTGGTGATGAAGTATGTGAAAGTTATGGCTGGTCAAAGTTCAGTTGACTTTTATTGAGGAAACCCTAATTTAGAAACTCCTGATTCTTGATGATCTGAAATCTCCTTGATGAATCATGATCAACCCTTGATCAAATGATGAATTTTACTTCATATACTTGATGTTGGCAAAAAATAATGAAGTTTGACTTTGGTTTGACCACAGTTGACCTCAGTTTGACTTTTTAACTGCATTGACTGATTTTGACTTATCTGATCATCTGACTGAGCAAACTTCTGAGAAAAGTCTTGAAACTTGTCATGGGGGTTCTTACCCACATATAAGATGTTATGAAGCTCACTTGAAGTCTTGGAAGTTCATTTAGCCTGATTAAAGTCAAAACCCTAGTTTTGGATGCACTGCTTAGGAGGTGCATTGTCTGAGGGAATTGTCAACTCTTCTGACCAATTGTGAACTTTGTGAACCATCATAAAAATGTCTTGTGAACCTCATGGGAGGTATTGTGAACCTTTTGAACCTTGTTAACCTTCATAAAGTAACTTGTAGACTTCATGAACCTCATGAAAGGTCTTGTAAATGTTGAGAAGCTTGTGAACCTTGTGAACCTTCAAGAAGTGACTTGTAGACTTCATGAACCTCATGAAAGGTTTTGAAAGCATTGTGGAACTTGTGAACCTTGTGAATCTTCATAAAGTAACTTGTAGACTTCATGAACCTCATGAAAGGTCTTGTAAGTGTTGGGAAACTTGTGAACCTTGTGAACCTTCATAGAACACAAAGTCTTGTATTGTGAGGGCAAATTTTGGGGTGCAACAGGTGGCTGCAGCTGATTGGTATGGGCAAGTTGCCAAAATGTCAACATGACTTGTACTTGAGGTATGGGCAATGGTGCAGCTGGCTTTTTGGCTTGTCCTTGCGCAACATGGATCAAGGAGGTCCATGGAATTAGTTTTGAGGCAATTCAGCAAGTGGAAACAAAGTTATGTATCATTTTGCAAATTCTATGAAGTTTGGCCCCTTTTGAAATTCTTGAAATGCAAGACATGAAATAACATGGTTCTTTGAGCAATTCTGATCTTAAGGCAATGCACTATGATGTTATGATGCTTAGAAGTGTGTTTGAAGTCACAAAATGCATTGGCAAGTGGTTTTGCAAAAATCTCTCTTTGGTGCATTCTTGAAAATTATGTGATTTTTGCCAACTTTGACAAGCTATAACTTGAGTTACATAATGAATTAGGACTTGTTCTTGTACTTTTTGAAAAGGGAATGATCCAATATACAACTTTCATGACCAACAATTTTTCATTTGAAGCATTTTTGGTTGAGAAAGAAGAGGTTGAAAAACATTCCCAAAGTGGAAAGTTTACATTACAAGTCATTTCCATTTTTGGCAACTTTTGGTTTAGCTCACTTTTCTTAAATTTTGTGAACTTCCAAGCACTTAAATGACCAAATAAAGATCATATAACTTCAATTTGATGAAAAATCCACTTTGGGTCCATTGGTGAGGGCCTCAGATGCCTTGATTTTGCTCTAACTTGCTCAAGAAGTTACCCAGTGAACAGATGACTTCCACAATGAATTTCTTCATCAAACTTGGTACACATGATCCTTATAACATATTGAGACCATTAGAAACAAGAATGACCAAAAAATTTGGAGTTATAGCCTCTGAAACCAAAACCCTAATTTCAGGTCATCTGTGTAGTGAAACCCTAGCTCAGCTTCCATGCTTTCCAAGTTCTTGTGATTCTTTGACTTCCTTGATCTTTGAGGGATGCAATATGATTATTGAACATACATGGACCCTCTTGGAATGATTTAAGACCTTTGGAGTAGCTCAGATGGATCTTGGATTGCTCAGATCACAAACCCTAGATGCAGATGAAACAAAAATGCAATATGATGTGATATGCTTAGACTAATGCAAAGATGAAAGATCAAAACCATGGTGTGAACTTAGTGAGGGAAAATTTGGGGTGTTTACAGTCGGTGCGCATAGTAACATTGTTGGTGGATTATATTGCTTGAATGGGCTTAGAGATGCCATTCAGAGTATTCGGAGATGGGCTCATAAATGCCATCCAAAGTACTAGAGGTATGAGTATCTGCATGTTGTTACTGCACTAAGTATCAGCACTAGATCTTCGTATAGATCGTCTCTGAACTGTCTCTGTAACATGACTGAGTTGAATATCGGCATTAGATCTTCGTGTATATTGTCTCTGAATTGTTTCTGGGGGAAAAAGATATTCTGAACTAAGTATCATTACTAGATCTTTGTATAGATCGTCTCTGACCTATCTCGGGAAAAAATCTTGATTGAAGTATCAGAAGCAAATCTCTGAAAACATCCTGCACTAAGCATCAGCACTAGATCTTCATATAGATCGTGTCTGAACTATCTCAGGGAAAAAAGATATCCTACACTAAGTATCAGCATTAGATCTTCATATAGATCGTCTCAGAACTGCCACAAGAACTTGGTAACATTTATCTGACTGTAAACTATCCTGAAAAAGAAAGATTAATTTATGCAGGATTGCATGACATGAAGTATAAATAAAGATATCATATGCATTATGGATGCGTATGCCATGATATGATGTGAATGATGTATGAATGAATTATGTAGTCGAAGTATATTTGTAGCTTCATGTAACAACTAGTAGCTGGGGAAAATAAATCCCGATTCGTTGTTGAGGAGTATGAAGACATCGTTCCCGTCTTGCTTTTGGAATATCGTACTTAGGATCTTTCGTTTTTCGTTCGTCGTACTTCTTATTGAAGGATTAAGTTCCTGAATATCCTGACTGAGGATAAAAGAGATGGAAATTCCCCTGGGAGATTTATCCGGCCAAGTATCCATTCTTCGGAGGATATTAGACTTAAAAGAAATCTACTTGAAGATTTCGTAGAGTTGGAAGTACAATAGGCTACTTGAAGTGTTTCGTTAGAATATATCCGTAAAGATTACTCTGTGGGGATGAACTGGTGAAGATTCGTTGGATTCCTACCTCTGATCGTCCTTAGTAAACACTATTATTATGTTTTATGCATTTCTGGTAAACATCAATCATATTCAAAAGTATACAACAAAAATTTTCACTTAAGTAAAAAGGGAAAAGTAAACCTGAATTCGAAAATAGAATTGTATTTATTTAGAAAGTGGCATATAAACAGGAAAATTTGAACAAGGAGACAGAAAGGCTAGTAAGAGGAATTAGTCGTAGATTTTTGTTTAAAAGAGTACAAAAAACAAGGAAACATAGCTATGTGTAAGTGATCCTATTGAGTTTCAATTCTGCTATTGCCATTATCTTCAAGTATCTCATCCCTTGCTGTCGGAATAGAAATGATTGGACTGATCTGCACTTGTTTGAACTTGATATAGGTAGTACAACCAGTTGAGGTTACATGGGTGATCCAACGAGACATAGTCGTACGCTTTAATCCATAACTTTTGCTTGGACTGCCTTTTGAGGTTTTCAGTCCACCGGGATACCCTTTTTGTGCAAGCCGCCCTTTCAAGTTTTTGACTTGCCGGGTGTACAATATATCCCTAATTTTTTCCTGAACCCTTTTGGTTCGCCGGGATGCCCTTATTTTTTCCTAGGCCAGTCAACCTAGTGGGTCTCTTTTTATGTGTAGTATCTTTTGACTATGTCTGCATTTACAGGTTGTGGGAAATCTTCACCATCCTTAGTAGTAAGTATCATAGCACCTCCAGAAAATACCCTATTGATTACAAATGGCCCTTCATATGTGGCAGTCCATTTGCCCCTAGGATCACCCTATGGTAATATGATACGCTTGATTACCAAGTCTCCAGCCTAATATACTTGTTGCTTGACTTTCTTGTTAAAGGCCTTAATCATACGCTTCTGATACATCTGACCATGGTAAATCAGAGAAGAGCGACTTCAAGATAAATGCAAATGGTATCTTAAGATTGCATGATAGGATTTGCATTCCTGATAATGTTGATATGAAGAAGAGTATTCTTGAAGAGGGTTATAAGAGTAATTTGAGTATTCATCCAGGAGCTACGAAGATGTATCAAGATTTGAAGAAGTTGTTTTGGTGGCCTGGTATGAAGGAGGATGTGGCGTGTTTTGTGTATGCTTGTTTGACTTGTCAGAAGTCTAAGTTGAACATCATATGCCTATGGGATTAATGCAGCCGTTGGAGATTCCAGAATGGAAATGGGATATCATTTATATGGATTTTGTTACAGGATTGCCTAATACTGCGAGAGGGCATGATTCGATTTGGGTGATTGTTGATAGGTTAACAAAGTCGACTCACTTCCTTCCTATCAATATTAGTTTTCCGGTGTCTAAGTTGACCGAAATCTATGTTAGAGTGATTGTGAAACTGCATGGCATTCTGTTGAGTATTGTGTCAGATAGAGATATTTGAGGTTTATGTCAGAATTTTGGAAGAGTTTGCTAGAGGCATTGGGATCTAAGTTGAGGTTGAGTTCAACTTATCATCCCCAAACTGATGGACAGACTGAGAGGAACATTCAGTTGTTAGAGGATTTTTTGAGGGTGTGTGTTCTTGAGCAGGGAGGTTCGTGGGATACTTATCTTTCGTTGATAGAATTCACGTATAATAACAATTATCATTCTAGTATTGGGATGGCACCTTTTGAGGCATTGTATGGTAGGAGATGTATGACTCCATTATGTTGGCATGAATCTGGTGAAAGAATAGTGCTTGGACCTGAGCTAGTCTGAGAAACTACCGAGAAGGTTATGTTGATCAGAGAAAAGATGAAAGAGTCTTAGAGTAGACAGAAAAGTTATCATGATAAGCAAAGGAAAGATATGGAATTCCAAGCTGGTGAGCATGTGTTTTTGAGAGTTACGCATGTAACTGGTGTTGGAAGAGTGTTGAAGTCTAAGAAGCTTACTCCGAGGTTTACTGGTCCGTATCAGATTTTGGATAGAGTTGGAAAGGTTGCTTATCAAGTGGATTTACCGCCTAATTTTTTCGAATTTGCATGATGTGTTCCACGTTTCGCAACTCCAAAAGTATGTTTCCGGTCTGTCTCATGTTGTTAGTATGGATGATATACAAGTACGAGATAATCTCACGGTGGAGACTATGCCGATACGTATTGAGGATCGAGAGAGGAAGACCTTGCGAGGCAAGGAGATAGCCCTAGTGAAAGTTGTTTGGCTAGGAGCTGCTGGTAAGAGTATGACTTAGGAATTAGAAAGCAAGATGCAGGAGTCTTATCCTGAGTTGTTTGAGCGAGGTAAGATTTTCGAGGACGAAAATGTTCTAGTGGGGGAGAGTTGTAACACCCCGATTTAATTAATTAATTTAATTAAATTATTTTGAGTAGGCTTGATGTTATTTGTGATGTATTATGTTTGCTATTAAGATGATTAATTGATTTAAGTTGTTTTAAGGTGATTTGTGAGATAGACTTATTTTGGGGAGTTTCAATAGTAATGCTGAGAGGTGTAAGTAGAAGCCCATTAGTGGATTAATTAAACGAATTTTAGTAATAATAATAATAGTATTATTTTTATGACATTTTAATTAAAATAAGAAAAATAGGATTAGTAAGGGTTTAGAAAGAATTAGTCATAATTGGAATTTTGGGAGAAAGAACGAGTCTGGGAGAGAGCAAGAGCTAGGGCTAAGGATCTTCAAGAGGATTTTTGTAGGAATTTCATCCATAGATTCGAGCTCCATTTAATCCAAAGGTAAGGGTGGGATTCGTATCTTATAACCGGAAGAAAATAATCTGAATGTATGGGATATGGTTATTTAATTTCCTTGTTGTGGTTTGTATGATATTTTGTGTACGATTTCGTGCGAATTTGATGAATTAATGTTGATATGAATCAGTTGATTGTTACTGTCATGAATATTGCTGTGATAATTTTCTGAAAAATGTAATGAATTGTGACGAATTGGATTGTAGATGATGATAATAGGTTGATAATTGGTGTAGTAATGAAAAATGAGTACTAAGATGAAGAATTATGAGTCTAAAACATGATAGAAACCCAAATAGGACTGAACTAAAGTGATAGAATGAATGAACCTGTAGTAGGAGATGAAATGGTGAGGTTTATGTTGATTTGCGTAACACATATGGATTACGCGTATGGGACTAGGCGTTACGCTTAACAACTGGTGATCACGCCGCCTGTTACGCGTATGGGCATAAGCAGTTACGCGTATGGGGAGGCCTTACGCGTTTGGTACGCGTTTGGGCAGCAGGTGTGTGTTTCTGTGATTTCACAGCGATTCGCCTATCGTTTCGCGTCCGTTCCTTTTTCCGGTGATCCATAAGAAGTTTGGAAACTAATAATTAATGATGAATGTAATTAGAGACTAATAATAAGTTGATTTAAGATTGTTGTTAGAAGAATTTAGAGACGATGAACTAAGACAATTAAGACGATTTTACACTATTGCGATGATGTAATCTGATGTAGGTCTTATGACCAACTTTGTGCTGATGTTATGATGATGTAAGATGAACTAAGATGATGTGCTTGAACGGTGTTTACGATGTGTGATTGAGTTGTATGCCATTCTCATACCGCATACATTTGCATAATTAAGATGGCCTGGAATGGAAAGCATGATGTTTGAGACGAAGACTTATGTCTTAATGATGCCCACCTAAATGGCATGAATTTTAAGATGGGAGTTTGCTCCGAATGGTACCACATGCATACATTGTCGAGTCATATATGAATTGAATTGTTGAATGATTTATGATGATGTTATAGATGTTATGATGATACGATGTTTATGATGATCATGATGTGAATGGGAGATTTAATGACTTTACTCATATATGCTGATTATTGTATCATGTTTATAATTGTCGATATCTCACCCCTTTCTATTGAATGTTACCCTTTGTTGGTAACATGCAGGTGATCCTTGTAGCGGTAAAATCATGAGTGTAAGCTATTAGCTAACTTAACTCAAGGTAAACAGAGTCGCCACCGCGCTTTTATTTTATTCCAAATGGAAAAGGGAAAAAGAGCAAATAAAACCTAATGAATCTAAAAGCTAAAAAGCTAAAAGAATCGAACAGAGAACGGGTAAAGGGATAGGTTACACAATGGGAAGGTTTTACGCGCCCAAAATGTCCGTGGTACTCCACGGGAGCCCTTTGAAATATTTACTGCTTTTTTTTTTGTTTGAAAATGGTTTACAGTGATGTTGAATTTGTGAATTTCTGTAGGAATTTGAATTGTTTTCGGATTGCAGTTATTGAAGAATAAATTAAATGGAGGCGAATGAAGATGGAAGTGGTGTTGAAGCTTGAAGAATGGTGGTGGTGGGATTTCTGCAGAGGTTTAATCGGCTTTTAAGCTTGATGGAGAATGAAGGAAAATGTTGTATTTATAGATGAATTGAGTTGAAATTTAAACTGAAGAAATTGATGTCGTTTTGATAAATTCTAGCGCGTTTTCGTTCATGCTTTCTTGCTGAGTTTTGTGTTGATATTTGCGTGCTTGCTGCTGTGTTATTTCGGTGATGCAGGTTGCGTTTTGAATGCGGTACGCAGCGTTTTGAAGGTGTTGGAGGAAGTCACGTGTGGCTTGAGGTGTTGGCGTGCGTGAGGCTTGAAAGTTGTTCACGGCTTGCAGCTTGAAGAAGGATGACGTGCGGTTGGCTTCGTTGCTGTTTGATGAACGCGTCATGTCCAACGTGTGAAGCTTGCGTGTTTTGATTTCGGTTCAGTTGGCTTGCTGTATAATGGCTTGGCTTTGTTTACGCTTGGATCTGGGATGAGGCTGTTGTTCACGTGCAGTAGGCGTGTTGCTCTTGCGTTGTTTGGGTGGAATGATGCTTGTAACGCTGCCGTTTTGGGGCTTGTTGTGCGTTGCGTTTTTTTATTGATGCTGAATGCGTGCATTTCAGGCTGATGTATTGCTGTGGATGGCTTCATTTTGGATGGCTTGAAAAGCCTCACGTGTGGTATTGAAAACTGCAGCTGTACTTGTAGCTGGAAAATTGAGGAATGGGTCAGCTTTAATAAAATGTGTCAAGTAAGTGTGATAAGCGGCTTGTGTTTAGCTTGGGAATTGACTTCAACAACTTGATGTTTTTTAGGGAGTGGGCCGATGGGCTTGAGATTAACAAAAGGATTTAGAGAAAAAAATGGATAAAATGTTATTATTATTATTTTTTGGTATAATTTTGTGATGGTTTAAAAAAAATGGAAATAGAAATAAAAGGTTTATGAATGAATGACTAAAAAAAATGGAAATTAATTTGTGGTAATATAATAGAATGTTTGGACATTGGATGAAAAGGAAATTAATTAATTGGAAATTGGTGGAATATGGATAATAGAAAAAATTGGAAAATAGAAATGGTTTAATAAAAAAGAAGATAATGGATATGGAATTGATGATTTTAAGCCCACAACGCACTCTTGATTTTTTACAAGCCACTGACAAAATGAACACAACCAATTCTAATCCACTGCACAACTTGCCACTTATACCACAATCACTTGAATCATCTGAAAATTGCCTTGATTATCTGAATCCACGTTGAGGAAAATAAATCCTCAGATGAACTGCTAATAAACTGGTGAACTTGAAGATTCAAACCAAACCTCGCACAAAACACTGTCTGATAACTGATGACTTTCACACACCACACAACTTAAACTTTTGAATACACACTGTCTGAGAGATGAACCACTGGCATACACCACTTGCAGTTGAAACAATCTTCTGATAGTTTGACCAAATTTAGGTCAAACGTCCATCTGAATCGAATTGTGACTGAACAAGCGCATCTGGATTGAAATCACTGCCCTGTCTTTTAAATCCTGCAACACAGAGAGAAGAAGAAGCAAACTGCAACATTTTTTTGGTATTTTGATGAGAAGTTAGTAAATATAAACAAATAAAGCAAGCAAAAGCAAGGTGATCCCCTGCGAGACATAGACCTGCACCTGAGAAAGATACATGAACCAGTACGTGATCTTGTTTGTATGCAAGATGCAGATGAGATGTGAAAAATCTTAGGGTCAAAAATTAGGGTATGACAATCCTGAGTAGCAAAGAGTCCGTAGATGGTTTGATTCGTTGGTCGCTCTGATATGTAACACTTCGAGGGGATTAGCGAATGCTTGATTTTGTTTGAATTTCTGTTTTGTTTTAGTTGATTAAAGATGTTTCCTTTAAGAAGACGTTTTGGATTTTAATGAGTTATTATGAAGTTGACTTTTTAAAAAAAAGTTGAGGTGTTTATGACTTTAATGATTTCCGCTGTATAATAAAGACTTAATTTATTACTTGATGTGTTCAGGATATATGATTTAAAAGAAGAAAATGTGATGCCCCATTTTTGTTGAACTCTGATTTATTTATAATTAATTGCTGGTAGAATGGGGTGTTAAATTTTACAACCATACTTTCATTTGACTCAAGTTGGCGTCGAAATGATGAACAACAAAAAAGGATCTTTTCATTAATATGGTCGAAAAGAACATTTTTGGGGGGCAATTTGTTATCCCTAAATTTTGACGCTAGCAATTAATGAGGTTATTTTGTTTTAATAAATGAGTTATTATATTATGATCTAAAAAGTTCGACCTTACTTAATAAAGGATGAGAGTCGAAGGGACCCACCTACTATTTTCATATTTAGTGAAATTCTAAGTTTGAATTATTTTCTAAGTGTTGGGAGGATTCGACCAAGGGCGTGTTCGACAAAGATGGTAGTTACCAAAAGCCTTCACACGTTCAAACTTGGAGGGAATATGGGTGATCTTCAATTCAAATACAGAGACAAGTGGCGCAAGATGAAGCTTCTACAACAAGTAGTGGGACAAGTGTCACCATCTTAAGATAGTTTTAGGATGAAACCGTCAAAAACGGTTACTTTGTAATGTATATAAATAGCTACTTTTAGTATGTGAATAATTGTGTGGAAATCATATGTAATAGTAACTCCGTAGACTCAAAGTATCCGCGTGTAGAGAAACGAGTGCAGTGAGAATGTACGTGATTGAAGCACCACCAAATTTATCTTCATATCAATTTTATCTTTAATGTCAAATTTACTTTCAAGTCTTTTATCTTTGAAGTCATTTACTTTCTGCAAACTTTTACATTAAAGCCTTTTTACATTTCAAAGCCATTTATGTTTCCAAACAATTTACTTTTCATGCATTTTACTGCGTTTCTTTACAAATTCAAGCATCTTTACATTCCTTGCCTTGTCTTTACTTTCATTTACGTTTCAAGCCTTGCCTTTAAAATTCATTTACATTCCTTGCCTTGTCTTTACTTTCATTTACATTTCAAGCCTTGCCTTTAAAATTCATTTACATTCCTTTCCCTGTCTTTACTTTCATTTATATTTCAATTCTTGTCTTTTACATTCCTTTATTTTTAAATATTTTGCCTTTTTACTTTATTTTCCTTGTCCAAAACAATCATTGAGTCTTGTTTAAGGATTCATAGACATTTTCCCAAAACATTGCGATTACATAAATAACCAAATGTTAGCACATGTTCTAGGATCAATCTGGTCGATCCTGCGAGTAACCAAGGGTATTCTAGGTATCTTTGGAGGACCAGCGCTTGTTTACCAATTTTGGGGGTAAACAGTTCTATCAATTTAGAATCTATGTCAAAGTGATTCTTAGAAGTTTCAAACAGGCATCGGGTCTCAAAGTCAATTTTTCTAAGAGTTGTTCATATGAGGTTAATGTAGGGAGGCCTTTTTGCATATGAAAGAGAAGTATTTACACTACCAAAAAATTTCCCTTCCCTTCAAGTACTTAGGACTTCAGTTGGCTACGAAATTGAGGAAGGAAAGGACTTTGGATCCTCTTGTGAATCTAGTTTCTAATAGTTTAGCATCTTGGAAGAATAAATTTTGTGTTTTAGAGACATGGTTGCCCTAGTGAACTTGGTGTTGAATTTAATCCCATTATTCTTCTTTTATATTATAAACATGTTGACTTGGATTTGTAAGAAGTTTGTTGGTTTGCAGAGAATGTTTCTCTGTGGGGGTTCCAAATATGGAACAAAGGTTTCCTGGGTTAAGTGGTAGGATGTGTGCAAGGAAAAAAGGGTGGGTGATTTAGAGGTGAAGGATCTTAGATTATTTTAATCTTTCCTTATTGAGCAAGTGGAATGGAGGATCCTTACTAGTGTTCCCTCCTTACGGAAAGATATTATCTTAGCAAGGTATAATCCTTGAAATTTTGGTTCCCCGTTACATGGTAGGGAAAGTGGTATTAGGAGGGTGTCTCATTTATGGAGAGGCATTACTTTTCTTAGTCTCCCCCTAACCATTTGAATGATTGGTTCACATCTTCTTATGTTAAGGCGGTTGGAGATGGTCAGAAGATTGAGGTTTTAAAGGATATTTAGGTCGGGTCAATCCTTTTTTGTGTGGATCTTAAGAGGTTGTTCCATATATAGGTGGGAAATCTCACGTAGTGGCACTATTTCAAATAATGCTTATAATGTCGAACATGAAAGAGATGTAATATCGGCTAACAAGCCGATGTAACAAACAGTGACATGAAAAGTTGTTAGTTAACACCTCGGTTAATTAAAAATCGAGGGGTAAAATTATATGATAATGATTTTGAACCCCAACATCTTTATTTTTATTATTTACACAAATAGTGCCTTAAACCTCTCGATTTATTTAAAACCCAAGGGATTAGATTGTTTATTTTTTTAATAAAATAAATTACATTATTTACACAAAATATTAATAAATTAGTTTTTTTTACAAACTACATTGTTTCCACATAATATTACATTGTTTGCACAAAATATTAAAGTAAAAATGTTGTTCTTGATCATCATCACTGTCAGTAAAGAACAAATGTTGGATTTCTTGTAGAAGAGAAAATGTTGGGGTTCCTCATTTCATATATCAAATGCAATATATTCTCTATGACTTGCATTCATTTGTTTCTGATATAAAAAAAGATTAGCTATATATTCTCTATATGATTATTTAAGAACACAAACCTTGAAACCAAAGATACTTTTATGCACTTGCAATCCATCACATAAATCTTCGGCAAAGTAAATACACTTTCACCAGCCATATATAAAATAAATCCAACTTTTTTCTGCTCTTGCAATCTATCACATTGATACTTTTACTTTGTAAAATCCCATGGCGCTCTAACTAAACATAAAGTTTCACAACAACATTTCTTGTGGATTTAATACTATCTAATTTAAATATTCATAATGATTTTATAATGAGGGTTTTATGTTTCACAAGGAGCACTAATGACAGTGCCTTGAGTGTTGATAGTCATTAAATGAACGGTGAAGAAACCGAAAAAAATACACTAACATGTTACTTCAGTTATTACATAAAATTGAGGTGAAAATGTTTGTTTATTTTTATTTTTTATATTTACATTGTTTACGAATAATATTAAAATAAATTACTTAACCAAATCAAGAGTTTTACAAAGGATTCTTGGAGAATAACCCAGAGGAGTTATGTGTTCCAAACAAGATTTTTTTTTATATTTACTTTGTTTTCAGATTTCTAAGAAGTATTTGTTCCTACCAAGATAATTTATTTTTTGTACTTACAATCCATTCCATATTTTATAGAACAAATGTTTTCATGGCAAATTCTTTCACATGGAAAAAAACATGAAAGAGAAATGGATGTGTGTGTTTAGTAATAAATTTCTAAATACTGTCAACCGAGAAAAGCAATATATTTCTCAATGTTTTCTTTCATCAACAACAAAAGAATGTTATTACAAAAATAAAACAACAAAATTAACACTATTATGTGATATAGATTGCAAGTACTTAAAATGTTTTGTTAAAGATAGAAGAACATTGAAGATTGTTTATGCCTTGTAATCCATCCTAAAGAATAATGTTTAGGGCAACTTCATATTAATAAGCATTAGGGTAAAATATGTTTAACGAGAGATTTTATAGTAAAATATTATTATCTTATACCTCAGTTAAATAGAAGACCGAAGGGTTATGAAATTCTGTGATCAGGTATGAGATGTCCTATGAGATGTTCCAACACTTGACAGATTTAACCAAAACTTAAAGTGCAAGAAAATTAAACAACACAGTAGTTTGTTAACCCAGTTCAGTGTATAACCACACTTACATCTGGAGGCTACCAAGCCAGGAGGAAATCCACTATAAGTAATATTAATTCTAGACTTAAACCACCCAGTTTAATCTTTCACTTAATATCTACCCAATGCAATTTCTACCTAAGACACTACTTAGATATGAGTACCAACTCACTCCCCCTCAATCACACAGTTATCTTGTTTACAAGTTTAATAAAATTGAAGTCATACTTCAAACAAAACAGCTTGATCTTACTTCACAGTTTCAATCAAGTCACAAATACACTTTTGCTTAAAAGCTCATAAAGTGATACAATAAAAACAACCTGCTATTAAAACACACAACACCCTATTTTTTCTTATAAAATTCGTACACAATTATGAGATATTCTGTTGCTTAAATAGGTGTATGGATTTTGGGCTTTCTGTAGGTTAATCCAGTCCTAAAATGCATGCAGCTTCCACCTTGAATTAGGGTTTGTTACTTCCTAGATTCTAGGTGATTTAGTTCTTCTAATTATGCTGAAGTCTCATAACAACACTCCCTACAGATGCGCCTTATTCTGTTTTTGTCCATCCATAATTAATTCCAGATAACTTTCCTTAAATTACTCAGATCAGTTAGTCATTAATTAAATCTGGTAGCAGGTTTGAGATGTCACAACATCTGTTGGGACATCCTGAAAAACTGAACTTAAAACATTTACACAATGTCCCAACATCTGGTGTAACATCCTGAATTAAGTTCTTATACTTTGTTTGATAATGTCCCAACATCTGATAGGACATTCTGAACTGAATTCAACAATTCTTGTTGGTCAAAAATTCTGCCAATTCTAAACATCTACAAACTCCCCCTTTGGCTAATTTTTGGCTAACATTTTTCTGGTTATCAGAGTGCAACAGAAGTTCTTTTATCAGAGTATAGCTTTCCTTTTCTGTTAAGTCATGTGTGAGTTTACTCCCCCTCAAACATACATGTATTCAGATTTGTTGCAACAGAAATTTTTATTAAAACACACTGATTCAGTTTAGAAGCAAACAGAAGTTTTTCATTAATATTTAAACAGCATCATACATTGTTGGTTGTTATTGTTCTCCCCCTTGTTAGACATAAAATTGGGGCCAAAGTTACTGATTCAAAATTACAATGCAGCAGTCATTACATTTTTCCTCACATACAATTTTTTCACTCAGACTCCTCATAGTCAGTTTCTTCATCTTCCTCAGTCTCCTCATCAGAAGTGGCAGCTTTCTGAGCACTTTCAATCTCCAGCCTTTGGATAATCTCCTCAAGCTTCTGCTTACTTGCATCCAGTTCTTTGCAAGTGCTCTTCAGTTCAGCAATCAATGCAGCTTTGGAGATTGGTGACTTTGCATTTGAAGGACCAGCAGATGTCCCAGAGGGTGCTTCAACATCAGCTGCATGATGACTCAGGAACAACTTGTAGTGGAAGGCCAGAGGGATTTCTCTTTTGCAAATTGTGTCCTTTTCAGTGAGGATCCCAGGGTACTGACTCAGCACTATTCCACATAGCAAGGAAGGGAAGGCAATTGGCAGCTTTGTTGCAGATGAGCCAGCATGCTTCAATGTCTGATCAAAGATGTAGGCTCCATAATCCAGCTTAGTTTGAGTGCCCACAGCATAAATGAACCTGCCCAAACCAGTTGATATTGAGGATGTATGATTGGTAGGTACCCAGTTTGTTGTACCAATCCTATTCAGCATGGCATATTTCCTTGTCAGCATGCTAACTGAGAGCTTCCCTTTAACTGGCCAAGCCTTGACCTGGTTAGCAGTGATAACCTTGCAGACCTGGTTATCAATCTTCCCTAACTCATTTGGACCATCAGATTCTCTTCCAAGGTATTGGTTGATGACCTGATGAGAGAATTCTACACACCTGCCTCTTACAAATACTTTTTTAAAGTCAGCAGACTTACCATTGGCACAATCTTCTTGAAGGTTGACTATGAATTCCTTGACAAGCAGCTCATAGCAGGGAGAGAAGTTGGAGACAGTTTTGAAGAGGCTAGCAGAAGAGATGAGATCAATTAACTCTGTGCACTCAAGTGCATTACTGCTCAGCTCTCTTTCAAGTGCTACCCTTCTTTGATAAACAAACTTCCATCTATTCACACTTGAAACATGATGAAAGGAAATGTTGTCCAAGGGAGCTTCTGGAATAGCAGTTGATGACCTTGAGGGTGCTGATTTCTTCTTTGGAGGAGATGTTGGGACATCTGCTTCAACATCTGAATCTGGAGGAGTGACAACTTTCCTCTTTTGTGTTTGCACCTTGCTCCATTGTTTTGTAGGACCAAAGACAACTTTAGCTTTGTCCTTCTTTGGTGTAACTTGTTTCTTCTCAGGAATTGCATGTCTTGCATGCATCTTTTCTTTCCTAGTCCTAAGCCTTTTGGCTATGCTAAGTTTTACAGAAGCAATGATTTCTGTATCAGAATCATGCTCTAGGTTCACAACAGGAGGAGGTTGAGCAGTCTCCTCTTCAGCTGGTTGATCAACAGAGATGTGCTCTTCAGTGGAGGCCTTGTGCTGGTCCTCAGATGCTTCTTCATCACTATCTGTGGAGGCATTTTTCTGGTCCTCAGATATATCATCAGCAATATCAGATGAGACCTTTTGCTGGTCTTCAGATGCTTCAACATCTATTGGGACATCCTGTTGAGCAGGAGTGTCCTTTGCAGCCTGAGTTTGTTGATCTTCTTGTGGAGCTGGCATGGTGTTCAGAGGGATAGATATGCCACTTACCACTCTTTGCTCAGATAGGATCTTGGTTACTAACTCCTTTATGGAATCATCCACGTATTCAGAAGCTTTTGGAGTGTTGTATAAGGCTGAAGGTATGCCTTTGGTCTTGCTGAAGACTTGATCTTTTGTTCTTTTTGGAGTTCTTGGCTTTTTAGCAAGAGGAACACTTCCTCTGATTTCGTCCATTGGAGTTGAATCCATGGGTACCACAGAAATGGGGGTTGCATGCACCACATCTTCCTTGTTGAGGATTTCTTCAGAAGTGTTAGGGTTTTGAGACATTTTCGAAGGAGGTGGATGAAGAGTTTTAGGGTTGATGAGTTCTGAAAAACAGTTAGAGAATGCAATTCGTTTTTGAGAGAATGATGAGAAGATGGATAGCTGAGCACAAGCTGATATTTTATAAGTAGCCGTTACTTTGAGAATTTTTAGGAGAGGAATACCCAAGGTGCTTGACCAGACTGGTGTTGCCATCTGGTGCTTATGCCACACAATGTCATATTACATGTTGGCACATCTCCATAACTGCTAAATTTCACATAAGCAGATTCCCAATTTACCCCTTAAGTTTTCAAATTGAGTAGCATCCAAGGCTTTGGTAAATATATCAGCCAACTGCAGATTTGTAGCTACATGTTCCAATTAAATCACTTTCTCTTCTACAAGATCTCTGATGAAATGATGTCTGATATCAATATGCTTGGTCCTGCTATGTTGGATAGGATTCTTTGATATGTTAATTTCACTTAAGTTGTCACAGTACAATGTCATGACATCTTGTGGGACATTGTACTCAGTGAGCATTTGCTTCATCCAAACCAACTGTGAACAACTGCTTCCAGCTGCTATATATTCAGCTTCAGCTGTAGATAAGGATACACAATTTTGTTTCTTACTGAACCAAGAAATCAAATTGTTTCCTAGAAAGAAGCATCCTCCTGAAGTGCTTTTTTCTGTCATCAGCACTTCCAGCCCAATCAGCATCACAGAAGCCAGTGAGAATTGGTTTGCATCCATGAAAGTACATTATGCCATAGTCACAAGTACCATTAACATATTTCAGAATTCTCTTGACTTGGTTAAGATGACTAACTTTTGGTTCAGCTTGATATCTTGCACATACACCTACTGCAAATGCTATGTCTGGTCTGCTAGCAGTCAGATATAACAAGCTTCCAATCATACTTCTGTATAGGCTTTGATCTACATTCTCACCCTTGTCATCTTTAGTTAGCTTTAAATGTGTGGGAGCAGGAGTTCTCTTATGAGTAGCACTGTCCATTCCAAATTTCTTGACTACGTTCTTAGCATACTTGCTTTGGGAAATGAACATGGAGTCCTCCATTTGCTTTATTTGCAGTCCAAGAAAGTAGGTTAATTCTCCTACTAGGCTCATTTCAAATTCAGATTCCATCTGGTTGACAAAATGTTTAACCATCCTGTCTGACATCCCACCAAAGACAATGTCATCTACATATATTTGAGCAATCATGACATTTCCTTCTTCATCTTTAACAAACAAGGTTTTGTCAATTCCACCTTTCCTGTACCCTTGCTTGATAAGAAAAGTAGTCAGCCTTTCATACCATGCTCTTGGAGCTTGCTTCAGACCATAAAGAGCCTTCTTTAGTTTGTATACATGATTTGGACAGCTTGGATCAACAAATCCTTTAGGCTGTTCTACATATACCTCTTCATTAAGATAACCATTTAAAAAGGCACTTTTCACATCCATTTGAAATAGCTTGAACTTTAAGATACAAGAAATTCCCAAAAGTAGTCTGATTGATTCAAGCCTTGCTACTGGTGCAAAGGTTTCATCAAAGTCTACTCCTTCAATTTGTGTGTATCCTTGAGCTACAAGTCTAGCTTTGTTCTTTATAACAACTCCTTGCTCATTTGACTTGTTCTTATACACCCATTTAGTTCCAATCACATTTATGTCATCAGGTCTAGGAACAAGGTTCCACACTTCATTCCTTGTGAATTGACCTAATTCCTCTTGCATAGCACAAATCCAGTATTCATCAGTAAGAGCTTCCTTGATGTTTCTAGGTTCTATTTTAGAAACAAAACAGGACCCTGAAATCACTTCTCTTGATCTAGTGCTTACACCTCTGTTGGGATCACCAATTATCAAATCTTTGGGATGATCCTTCTGGATTCTGATGGAGGGAGGTTTGCTGGATTGTTCTGTCCTTGCATCAGTTTGAGTGAAGTCATAATGATCACTCTTTTCTTCAGCTTCAGTCTTGATATCAACAGATGTTCCAACATCTTCTGGGACATCTGTAGGAGCATCATCAATTATCACATTTATGGACTCCATGATAACCTTGGTTCTAGAATTAAATACTCTATATGCTCTGCTGTTTATAGAGTATCCAAGAAAAATCCCTTCATCACTTTTAGGATCCATTTTTCTTCTTTGCTCCCTATCTGCCAGAATATAACAGTTACTTCCAAACACATGGAAGTACTTAACTGTGGGTTTTCTGCCCTTCCAGACTTCATAGATTGTGGACAAAGTTCCTTTCCTTAGAGTAACTCTGTTATGGATGTAACAAGCTGTGTTCATAGCTTCAGCCCAGAAGTACAAAGGTAACTTTTTAGCATGGATCATAGCTCTTGCTGATTCTTGAATAGTTCTATTCTTCCTCTCAACAATCCCATTCTGTTGAGGAGTGATTGGTGAAGAATATTCATGATTGATTCCTTCTGAAGAACAGAAATCTAAGAATTTTTGGTTCTCAAATTCTTTTCCATGATCACTTCTTATTCTGATCACACAGCTGGCTTTTTCCCTTTGTATTCTTTGGCATAAGTCTTTGAATACATCAAATACATCAGACTTTTCTTTGATGAAATTTATCCATGTATACCTTGAAAAGTCATCAACCACCACATAGGCATACCTCTTACCACCAAGGCTCTCAACCTGCATAGGTCCCATAAGATCCATATGCAATAGTTCCAAAACTTTGGAAGTTGTCAGATGTTGGAGCTTTGGATGGGACATCTTGGTTTGCTTGCCTATTTGACATTCACCACATATTTTGCCATCATCAATCTTCAGTTTAGGAATACCTCTTACAGCATCCATAGATATGATCTTCTTTATGCCTCTGAAATGAAGATGACCTAGTCTTTGGTGCCATAGTTTCACTTCTTCTTCTTTAGCTAAAGAGCAAGTTGAAGTGAGACTGAAGTCTTGAGGTTCCCACATGTAACAGTTGTCTTTAGATCTGGCTCCTCTCATGACAACCTCTTGTTCTTTGTTAGACACTATGCATTCAGTTTTGGTAAAGTTTACACTGTACCATTGATCACATAATTGACTTATGCTGATCAGGTTAGCAGTTAAACCTTTAACTAGCAGCACATCATTTAGTCTTGGTACATCTTGACAGTCTAAGGTCCCAACTCCCTTGATTTCTCCTTTAGCTCCATCTCCAAAGGTTACATATCTGGATGAATGTGACTTTAAGTCTACTAGCAGATTCTTCAATCCAGTCATGTGTCTTGAACATCCACTGTCAAAGTACCAGTCTTCTTTGGCTGATACTCTTAGTGATGTATGTGCTATATATGCAACACCTTTCTTTGACCATTTGAGTTGAGATTTCTTTTGATACCTCTGCCCTGTGTATTGTTCATCAGTAGAGCTCCAAGGTTGTTTGTTGATCTTGTTCTTGGGTATGTAGCTTTGATCAGCATGAAGACTAGCTTTTGGTCTCCATACCTTCTTGATGACCTCTGTCTTCTGCTTAGGAGGTTGCTGATCTCTTTGATGTCTATGCAACACTTTCTTGGTAACTTCTATCTTCTGCTTAGGAGGTTGCTGATACATCTGATTTGGATATCCATGCAACTTATAGCAATGAGGTTTGATATGTCCAAATCTTCCACAATGATGACATCTCCATCTTTGATATTTCTTCTTCATTATGTTCTTTTCAGAATGTTGAGACATTTGTTGGAACATTATGTTTGACTTTGTGTTCTTTTCATGATGTTGAAGCATCTGTTGGGACATCTTGTTTGACTGTATGGACTTTGAAGTAGTTTTGCTAGAGCTAGCTTCATCCTTATGAACTCTGTTAAATCCCAGTCCACTTTTATCCCCTGAATGCTTATTGTTGTTGAGAATAACATCCAGTGTACTTGAGCTACTGTTCAGCATTCTAACAGATTTGGACATGTGTTCCAACTTGGAGTTGAGAAGACTTACTTCACTTTTCAAGGTGTCAATGATCTCTTGATCACTTACTTTTTCATTCTTTAGTGCCTCATTCTGCTTCTTTAGCTTTATAATCTCACTGCATATTTCAGTGCTTCTTTTGAATAATTCTTTGTATGCTTGCTCAAGTTCTTCAAAAGTAAGCTCCCCATCACTGGATTCACTTTCAGATTCACATAATCCAGCTAGAGCAGTGATATGCTTAGCTGATTCTTCTTCTGAATCACCTCCTGAGTCTTCATCAGACCAGGTTACAGAGAGTCCTTTCTTTTGCCTTTTTAAGTAGGTAGGACATTCATTCCTGATGTGTCCATATCCTTCACATCCATGGCATTTAATTCCTTTTTCTTGACTGGTCTTTTCATCATAATTTGACCTTCTATTAGCATCATAAGGTCTTTTGTTCTCAGAAAATTTTGTGTATCTTCCACTGGGTTTGGATTTGTCTTCCATCTTTCTGAGAATCTGTTTGAATTGTCTTCCAAGCATAGCAATGTTGTCTGATAAGCTTTCACCAGTTTCTGCTTCATCATTTTCTTCTTCTTCATCAGTATTTGTCACCAAGGCTATGCTTTTGTTCTTCTTTACATTTGTGTCATTCATTTCCATCTCAAATGTTTGAAGGGAACCAATGAGCTCTTCCACTTTCATTGTGCATATGTCTTGAGCTTCTTCTATTGTTGTGACTTTCATGTCAAATCTTTTTGGCAAAGATCTGAGAATCTTTCTTACAAGCTTTTCATCAGTCATCTTTTCTCCCAAGGCTCCAGAAGTATTGGCTATTTCTAAGATGTTCATGTAGAATTCATGAATTGTCTCATCTTCCTTCATTCTCAAGTTTTCAAACTTGGTGGTGAGAAGTTGAAGTCTTGACATCTTTACCTTTGATGTTCCTTCATGAGTTGTTTTGAGAGTGTCCCAAACATCTTTGGCCAGCTCACAGTGATGCACAAGTCTAAAGATGTTCCTATCAATGCCATTGAATAAAGCATTTAAGGCCTTGGAGTTGCCTAGTGCTGAATCTTCTTCCTCCTTACTCCATTCTTCTTCAGGTTTCAACACTTTTGATCCATCTTTGGTGTCTTGGACAGGATGTTCCCATCCAATGTTGACTGCTCTCCAGGCCCTGTTGTCAAGTGATCTTAAGAATGCAATCATTCTTGGTTTCCAGTAGTCATAATTAGATCCATCCAGTATAGGTGGTCTATTAACTGATCCTATATCTTTGTCCATGTTTCCAGAATTTGTAATCCCTAGATCTCACCCAGTATAAACAGGCAGGGTGCCTGCTCTGATGCCAATTGAAATTCTGTGATCAGGTATGAGATGTCCTATGAGATGTTCCAACACTTGACAGATTTAACCAAAACTTAAAGTGCAAGAAAATTAAACAACACAGTAGTTTGTTAACCCAGTTCAGTGTATAACCACACTTACATCTGGAGGCTACCAAGCCAGGAGGAAATCCACTATAAGTAATATTAATTCTAGACTTAAACCACCCAGTTTAATCTTTCACTTAATATCTACCCAATGCAATTTCTACCTAAGACACTACTTAGATATGAGTACCAACTCACTCCCCCTCAATCACACAGTGATCTTGTTTACAAGTTTAATAAAATTGAAGTCATACTTCAAACAAAACAGCTTGATCTTACTTCACAGTTTCAATCAAGTCACAAATACACTTTTGCTTAAAAGCTCATAAAGTGATACAATAAAAACAACCTGCTATTAAAACACACAACACCCTATTTTTTCTTATAAAATTCGTACACAATTCTGAGATATTCTGTTGCTTAAATAGGTGTATGGATTTTGGGCTTTCTGTAGGTTAATCCAGTCCTAAAACGCATGCAGCTTCCACCTTGAATTAGGGTTTGTTACTTCCTAGATTCTAGGTGATTTAGTTCTTCTAATTATGCTGAAGTCTCATAACAACACTCCCTACAGATGCGCCTTATTCTGTTTTTGTCCATCCATAATTAATTCCAGATAACTTTCCTTAAATTACTCAGATCAGTTAGTCATTAATTAAATCTGGTAGCAGGTTTGAGATGTCACAACATCTGTTGGGACATCCTGAAAAACTGAACTTAAAACATTTACACAATGTCCCAACATCTGGTGTAACATCCTGAATTAAGTTCTTATACTTTGTTTGATAATGTCCCAACATCTGATAGGACATTCTGAACTGAATTCAACAATTCTTGTTGGTCAAAAATTCTGCCAATTCTAAACATCTACAGGTTAGAACATTTTGTTTACACTTATAAAAAAAAATAATAATAAACTACTATAGTTGGGAATCAAAGCTTGTACTGAGTTGTTTTTTCACCTCATTTTTTTTTAAACCGAGGGAATTTGTGGTTTTTTAAATAATAAAAAATAGCACGCTTTGACTTTATACCTCAATTTTCTATTGCTCGAGGAAAAGCTTCGTCATGAAAAACATTATCTGTTGTAGTGTGGGTTCCTTGGTTTCTTTAGAGGGGATGTATGGGTCTGAAATTGTAGGGGGAGAAGGCCTCTCCTTGTTTGGGAGGAGGAGCTTTTAGAGGTTTTCTCGACCACATTATAGGAGTGGCTAAGGTTAGAGGATAAGACACTTGGGTTTGGAAACTTAATCCAATAAAAAGGGGTTTTTGGGTTAGATCTGGTTATGTTAATCTTTTAGCCTCAACTGGTTTTTGGAATGGTAGGTCTGAGATGATTTTTTAGGGGCTTGCCAGGGTTTTGAAGAGTTAAGAGCATTCCAAATTTGTGTTTCTTCAAGGAGGAAAAGGATGGCTTCCAAAGGAGTCACTTTGAGAGCAAAGTAATCATTCGGATGAAATGTACTTCGCATGTTGTACGTCGATCCCGGAATCAAAACCTTCCCAACAAAATTTCTATCAAACCTCTTCCCTCCTTCTCGACATTAAAAGTAACATGTTGAACAGACATGGATGGAGGATTGTCACTCTCCTTACGAAAACCCTAGAACACGTGTAACATCGACATAAGAAATCCCCCTGGCTTGGTGACCCGACGCAAGGTTGGAATGAAAACCCCTCTTAGAAGTCTTGACATAACTAGGTTCGACAGCTCTATACCCTTTAGTATAAACCGAAGGAAACACTCCTTCAACAACACGATAAAACTTATGAATATTTGCAAACAGTTTCCTCCCTTCTATCAACATGTTATCCAGTTGCAACATTTTCCTTCTCACATCTCTAACATCGAAGAAACGGACAAACCCATACTTGATTCCTCTCCTGTCCCTCTTCGGAAGAATGACAACCTCATCAATATCTCTAAACTCTTCAAATAGCTTGTATGAGTCTTTATCCCTTATATGATCAGGAAACTCTCTGAAGAATATTGTAGTAGTCTCAAAATCAGTCTTCCGCTTGGACATGAACTCTTAATCCCATTTTTCATTTCCTTAATCATTTGGATTACTTGGAACATAAGAAATAAACTTAGATACGATGATATTCAAACTAAATTTGGTTGGGAACTTAGAAACTAGAAATATTGGATTCACAGTGTAGCTAACTCTCTCGCAGAAAAAATGTACTGGTTGATGCATGAAATCATTACTTTAAAATAATTTGATATCAAATTTGTGTCCTCCTTCTACACCATGCATTATGTATATCACAAGAAGTATCCCTATATACAACGGATTAAAAATTAAACAAATGTGGGCATCTCAAGGGATTAGGGAGTAGCAACACATAAATGAGTTTTTCGTGATTGTAGGGTACTTAGGTGCATTCTTAGAAATTCTCATTACTCACTTCATCCTTTATAGCTGAAATTACATGTGTCATTTTCGCTATAAAGAATGCTTATATGATAGGATGGAAAAAATTATCTTGAAAGTGACTCTCTACTTGCCATACAAGAACTCACTAATATACTATTGTTCCATAGAAGCTTTTATTCAAATGAAAAAAATTGTCTTTGTACCATTAAGTGTCTTAGATTTAACAAGATAATAATTTTGTTGGTCGTAATAACAAATATGGATTTTACATTCAATATTAGATTTAGTTGAAATCTATCCCATTTTGCATTAAGGATGGTTACATAAGGGATCAACTTGATTTAGTTAATTTTTATGTTTGTTAATTTGTTGTTGATGGGTTAGATTTTGTCCCCCCTCCATACAGTTCTAATTTTCTCTTTTTTTTTTGGCAATATTTATTTTATTTAAAAAGTATGTTTTAATATTTTATTAATATTATAAATTTAGTTTTAGGCTTACATTAAAGTTCTTACTCATTATAATTTTAACACTGCCTCGTTGAATTTCAAATTTAATTTAGATAAACATGTGAACTACTTCATATCATTTATGATATATTGTATTTAAGAAATATAAATTTTAATTATTATAGTACTATGGTATGAGTACTAGGATATTATAAGTGGAGTTTTAGATTTAAACCAGAATCATCGTATTTCCATGTTCTCACATATATTTGTTTGAGTATGTGTTGTTTAAAAATACTTAAGAAATATAAGAAATTACGCTTGAGTTATTACAATCATAAATATTTCTTGAAATAGTTATTTATATATGAGAACTTATTTCTTGTAATATTTAATAGTATTATTACGTCAGTGATGTACTCTTATTCTATAAACATATAAAATCACAATATTTAATATTAGTATTCAGTCAAATAAATAATTATAGTCAGTCATCATAAAGTATTAATAAAGTATTTGATATTATTTATTTTGTTTGATTTAGATCCAAATCAATAATAAAATATTAGTTGTCAGTCAACAAATAATAAATTACTTATAAATCTTTACAAATTTGTTTAACATACCACTCACATATAATCTCCATTTTTTTATTTCCGATTATGATGTTTAAAATGATTATTTGCTTACCTTTTTCACATTATTAGCATTTAAGTATTTTATTTCCGATTATGATATTTAAAATGATTATTTGTTTACCTATAAATCTTTACAAATTTGTTTAACATACCACTCACATATAATCTCCATTTTTTATTTCTTGAAAATCAAAATTTAGTTATAATGGAATCATTAATGAAGATGTTCTTGAGGTTTTTGATGCTTCTTGTTGCTATTACAATAGCTCTTGCAGACAAGTTACAAGGTCTACCACCTTGCTGCGAACAAGTAGGGCCTTGGTGCTTCTTGTTGCTATTACAATAGCTCTTGCAGACAACTTACAAGGTCTACCACCTTGCTGCGAACAAGTAGGGCCATGTGACCCATGGATTTGTAAGAAGGGCCCATGTTGTATTCCTCCATCAATTAATCTAAAGTCTTAAAACATTGATTATATTGTATCACCTTTATACCAATCATTTTATACTTGAGAAACATTCATATCATATATAATAATTATATTAATAAGATTGGTTGTTAAAATATATTTGCGAAGTCTTTCATAAACTATTTTCGGATGATCATTAAACTTCTTGTATTTATTTATTTATGAGAAAAAGATAAGGTATTTTGGATGACTAGCAATTATTATGTTAAATATATATTTATTTATACTTGAAAATAAACATATTTTATGTTCTTGGGTTAATTCACAATTTGTCATAGCATTTTGGGGAGAATTTAAAAAAGTCACTGATTAAAAAACACATATTCTCCCTTACGTATGAAGATTCTCCCATTAAAACCAATTAGCTACAAAATCTCATATTTATAAAGTTTATTTTGAATCATGATAAATTTTTTTCGATACCTGTATTTGTTTTTTGTAGATTTATGATACTTGCACATTTACATGCGAATTACTCTTGACATTTTTTATTTTTTGCCAGTGAGAAAATTCGTAGGTAAATTCAAAATAAATCTGTCGGTAACATCAAATCCATAAGAAAATTTAAAAGTAGATGCAAATTTTTTTTAAAATATAAGAGGCGTCAATTAAATATGCGTCTCCTCTTTAATCCATTTTTTTTACTTGAAACATGGTTATATTGCAAATTATGTGAAACATTAATTAGTTTAGTATTAAAATTAAAAAAACTTGGTTATTTATATAAAATTTCCTATTTAATTCATATTCTTGTCTCAATTAAAATCATAATAAATTATTGTAATATAAATTTAATAATCATATTATACTAAAAACACTAACATATTTAAAATTCAATAAAAATGAAAAAATTAATTTGCATCCAAACATTTTATGAATTTTTTTTATTGGATTTTAATTATGTTAAGATTTTTTTTAATAAATATTATCGTTAACTTTATATCATTAATGATATTGAAAGAATTATAATTTATACTTATTGAATTGTTTAATTTTGAAAACTAAAATAATTCAATAAAGTATCACTCGTGATGCGATGGAATTCTTTAATAATGCAAGTGAAAACTATTCTCATATATTTTAAAAATATTTTTTTATCTTAAATGTTTTAAAATTAAAATTTATTAATATTATAATGTTTATAAATATAAAAATCTTAAAGCATGCTCTTTTGTTTTTTTTTCTTTTGTCTTTTGCTCATGATATGTATAATTTCTTCGAGTTTAAAATTTATACAATAGAAAATAAAGATTTTATCACCAATATCGTGCATATATACAATCTCAACTATAATGAAAATATATATTTTAACATAGATATTTTTAATTGTCAATTAAAAAGTTTGGATACAATAATTATTAATAAAATTCTTTATTGATGTGATTTTACATATATTATGTTGTATAAGATATTGAGTAAACAAATTAAATTTATTTGTGAAGTGAGAGGGAATATTTGTGTAGGTATAACTCTTTTATTTTTCCAGAGCTTGTAATATAGTACTAAACTTGTTAATATTATATAATTCATTGGACAAAAGAATTGAGGTCATATTCAATACATTTTATATCAAGTTTTAAGAAACTATTTGTCTTTCTTGGTAGAAATTATTGACATATATAATTGCAATAAAATCACCACTACATTAAAATAAAATAAAAATGAAATTTTTTAATAGATTAATTAAAAAATAAAATAAAATAAATAGGAATAGAGTAATTTCAATAATGTTTTTGTTCATCAAATATCTTAATAAGTTTTATATCTTTATGGATATAAAAGGTTGTGAGGCTCCGTACCTAGGCTCTTAGATTTAACAAGAAGAGAATAATTTTGTTGGTCGTAATAGCAAATATGGATTTTAAATTTAATATTAGATTTAAATGAAAATCTACCCCATTTTTCATTAAGGATGGTTACATAAGTGGTCAACATGATTTAGTTAATTTTTGTGTTTGTTAATTTGTTGTTGATGGGTTAGATTCCTTCCCCCTTACATTCAGTTCTAATTTTCTCTTTTTTATGCAATATTAATTTTATGTAAAAAGTATGTTTTAATATTTTATTAACATTATAAATTTAGTTTTAGGCTTACATTAAAGTTCTTACTCATTATAATTTTAACACTGCCTCATTGAATTCCAAATTTAATTTAGATAAACATGTGAGCTACTTCATATCATTTATGATATATTTTATTTAAGAAATATAAATTTTAATTGTTATAGTACTATGGTATGGGTATTAGAATATTATAAGTGGAGTTTTAGATTTAAACCAGAATCATCGTATTTCCATGTTCTCACAAATATTTGTTTGAGTATGTGTTGTTTAAAAATACTTAATATAAGAAATTACGCTTGAATTATTACAATCATAAATATTTCTTGAAATAGTTATTTATATATGAGAACTTATTTCTTGTAATATTTAATAGTATTATTACGTCAGTGATGTACTCTTATTCTATAAACATATAAAATCACAGTATTTAATATTAGTATTCAGTCAAATAAATAATTATAGTCAGTCATCATAAAGTATTTGATATTATTTATTTTGTTTGATTTAGATCCAAATCAATAATAAAGTATTAGTTGTCAGTCAACAAATAATAAATTACTTATAAATCTTTACAAATTTGTTTAACATACCACTCACATATAATCTCCATTTTTTATTTCCGATTATGATGTTTAAAATGATTATTTGTTTACCTTTTTCACATTATTAGCATTTAAGTATTTAATTCCGATTATGATATTTAAAATGATTATTTGTTTACCTATAAATCTTTACAAATTTGTTTAACATACCACTCACATATAATCTCCATTTTTTATTTCCTGGAAATCAAAATTTAGTTATAATGGAATATTAATGAAGATGTTCTTGAGGTTTTTGGTGCTTCTTGTTGCTATTACAATAGCTCTTGCAGACAACTTACAAGGTCTACCACCTTGCTGCGAACAAGTAGGGCCATGTGACCCATGGATTTGTAAGAATGGCCCATGTTGTATTCCTCCATCAATTAATCTAAAGTCTTAAAACATTGATTATACTGTATCACCTTTATACCAATCATTTTATACTTGAGAAACATTCATATTATATATAATAATTATATTAATAAGATTGGTTGTTGAAATATATTTGCGAAGTCTTTCTTAAACTATTTTCGGATGATCATTAAACTTCTTGTATTTATTTATTTATGAGAAAAAGATAAGGTATTTTGGATGACTAGCAATTGTTATGTTAAATATATATTTATTTATACTTGAAAATAAACATATTTTATGTTCTTGGGTTAATTCACAATTTGTCATAGCATTTTGGGGAGAATTTAAAAAAGTCACTGATTAAAAAACACATATTCTCCCTTACGTATGAAGATTCTCCCATTAAAACCAATTAGCTACAAAATCTCAATTTTATAAAGTTTATTTTGAATCATGATAAATATTTTTCGATACCTGTATTTGTTTTTTGTAGATTTATGATACTTGCACATTTACATGCGAATTACTCTTGACATTTTTTATTTTTTGTCTGTGAGAAAATCCGTAGGTAAATTCACAAATAAATTTGTCGGTAACATCAAATCCATAAGAAAATTTAAAAGTAGATGTAATTTTTAAAAAAAATATAAGAGGCGTCAATTAAATATGCGTCTCCTCTATAATCCATTTTTTACTTGAAAATTGGTTATATTGCAAATTATGTGAAATATTAATTAGTTTAGTATTAAAATTAAAAAAACTTGATTATTTATATAAAATTTTCTGAATAATTCATATTCATGTCTCAATTAAAATTCATAATAAATTATTGTATTATAAATTTATAAACATATTATACTAAAAAAAACTAACATATTTAAAATTCAATAAAAAATGAAAAAATTAATTTGCATCCAAACATTTTATTAATTTTTTTGTTAGATTTTAATTATGTTAAGATTTTTTTTAATAAATATTATCGTTAACTTTATATCATTAATGATATTGAAAGAATTATAATTGAGACTTATTGAATTGTTTAATTTTGAAAAATAAAATAATTCAATAAAGTATCACTCGTGATGCGCGGGAATTCTTTAATAATGCAAGTGAAAACTATTCTCATATATTTTAGAGAAAAAAAATTGATCTTAAATGTTTTAAAATTAAAATTTACTAATATTATAATGTTTTTAAATATAAAAATCTTAAAGCATGCTCTTCTGGTTTTTTTATCTTTTGTTTCTTGCTCATGATATGTAGAATTTTCCGAGTTAAAAATTTAACCAATAGAAAATAAAGATGTTATCACCAATATTGTGCATATATACAATCTCAACTATAATGAATATATATATTTTATCATACATATTTTTAATTTTTAATTAAAAAGTTTGGATACAATAATTATTAATAAAATTCCTTATTGATGTGATTTTACATATATTATGTTGTATAAGATATTGATAAAACAAATTAAATTTATTAGTAAAGTGAGAGGGAATATTTGTGTAGGTCTAACTCTTTTATTTTTTTAGAGCTTGTAATATAGTACTAAACTTGTTAATATTATATAATCTTTTGGTAGAAAGTATTGATATATATAATTGCAATAAAATCACCACTACATTAAAATAAAATAAAAATGAAATTTTTTTAACAGATTAATTAAAAAATAAATTAAATTAAATAGAAGAAATAGGAATAGAGTAATTTCTATAATGTTTTTGTTCATCAAATATCTTAATAAGTTTTATATCTTTATGTATATAAAAGGTTGTGAGGCTCCGTACCTAGGATCTTTTGCATATTAATTTAGGCCATTTATAAAAGTTTTGAAAGTGTACTAAAAATAGACATATTCTATACATGATTAAATTTCCCTGTATTCAATTTTTTAAAGATTGGGGTGGAGAACATAAATTTCTTTGACTCTAATAAAAAAAGATTTTAATAGAGAAAAAATAAAGTAGGTTTATTATTATTATTATTATTATTATTATTATTATTATTATTATTATTATTATTATTATTATTATTATTATTATTATTATTATTATTATTCGTAACTCATAACTCATTTATCATACGTAAAAATAATAATAATGATTAAGATATTTATTACCATTTATTTATTTAATTATTATTCATTATGATAAATAAATAAAAAATCATTTGATAAACTAGTTTTGAAAAAAAAGATTTAAAGTTAAAAATAATTTTGTTAATTTGAATTCTAAAAATTATTTTATTAACTTATATAATTGAAAGAAAAGTTTTATTAAATTTAATAATAAATTTTTTAATTATATAAAATAAAATATATGATTTAGACACTAAATAAAATTGAGACATAATCTTCTTATAATTTGTATACACTAAGTGAAAAATATTTTTATCATAATTAGTAATTAAAATAATTTTTATATTTATGATATGTGATTCGTATTTTTTTAATTTTTATTTTATTTTATCGACACAATGATTTGTATTAATTATTTTTAAATACTAAGTAATTAAAATTTTATTACAAAACATATGAAAAATGTAGTAAATAATTTTATTCTTGCTTATTTATTTTATTTTAAAGTTTTTCATTGTAGTAATTGTTAATGATTTATTTTTTATATTACTTATAATTTTGGTAATTGTTGAAACATAATTTATTTTTATTGTTTACTTCTTAAATTAAAGTTAAAATAATGAATAATTTTTTCTAAAGAAAATATAATTATATCAATTTTATTTTATTAAATAAATATCATTTATAACTGGAATAAGAATGTAAATACTTTTATGTGCTTTATTTTATTAATTTATAATTGAAAATGAAATAGGAATATGAATAATATTATATCATTATTATTAATATCACTATTAGAATATAACATTGGCAATTCTAAGAATAGTCACAAAATAATAATACATTTAAATAATATTGAAAACTCTAAGAGATTGACATGTTAGTATTAGGGTTAGGGTTGTGACCAAGGTAGTCATCATGACAATCTTCGATTTAGATTAAGTAGATAATATGTGAGATTAATTTATATATATATATATATATATATATATATATATATATATATATATATATATATATATATATATATATATATATATATATATATATATATATATATATATATATATATTATATCAAAGGAAAAATAATAATAATAGTTATTTTTTAATAATAATAATAATAATAATAATAATAATAAAATTTTAAAAGATTAAATTTAAACTTTAGCATTATTTTTATTTTTATTTGTATGATTATATTGTAATATAGTAATAATTATTATAATAAAGATGATAATAATAATAACGATAGTATTTATAATAATAATATTTGTAACTTATTATTATATATTCAAAGTATAAGTTATTTGTAACTTTTAATAATAGTATTTATAATAATAATATTTGTAACTTATTATTATTATTATTATTATTATTATTATTATTATTGAATATTTTAAGAAAATGCCACATAGACATTTAGAGCTAGGGAAGTTGCCACATAGACAATTAGGGTTAGGGTTGTAACCAAAGTTTTCATCAAGACAACCTTGGATTTAGATTAAGTAGATTGTATTTAAGAAATATAAATTTTAATTGTTATAGTATTATGGTGTGAGTACTAGGATTTTTATAAGCGGAGTTTTAGATTTAAAACAGAATCATCGTATTTCCATGTTCTCACAAATATTTGATTGAGTATGCGTTGGTTAAAAATACTTAAGAAATATAAGTAATTACTCTTGAGTAATTACAATCATAAATATTTCTTGAAATAGTTATTTACATATGAAAACTTAATTATTGTAATATTTAATAGTATTATTACGTCAGTGATGTACTCTTATTCTTTCAACATATAAAATCAAAGTATATAATATTAGTATTCAGTCAAATAAATAATTATAGTCAGTCATCATAAATTATTAATAACATAAGTGATATTACTTGTTTTGTTTGTTTTAGATCCAAATCAATAATAAAGTATTAGTTGTCAGTCAACAAATAATAAATTACTTAATAAGATAAAGAAAAAGTTTGCACATTATTAGCATTTAAGTATTTTATTTCTGATTATGACGTTTAAAATGATTATTTGTTTACCTATAAATCTTTACAAATTTGTTTAACATACCACTCACATATAGTCTCCATTTTTTATTTCCTGGAAATCAAAATTTAGTTATAATGGAATCGTTAATGAAGATGTTCTTGAGGTTTTTTGTGCTTCTTGTTGCTATTACAAGTGCTCTTGCAGACAACTTACAAGGTCTACCACCTTGCTGCGAACAAGTAGGGCCATGTGACCCATGGATTTGTAAGAAGGGCCCATGTTGTATTCCTCCATCAATTAATCTAAAGTCTTAAAACATTGATTATATTGTATCACCTTTATACCAATCATTTTATGCTTGAAAAACATTCATATCATATATAATAATTATACTAATAAGATTGGTTGTTGAAATATATTTGCGAAATCTTTCTTAAACTACTTTCGGATAATCATTAAACTTCTTGTATTTATTTATTTATAAGAAAAAGATAAGGTATTTTGGATGACTAGCAATTATTATGTTAAATATATGTTTATTTATACTTGAAAATAAACATATTTTATGTTCTTGGGTTAATTCACAATTTGTCATAGCAATTTGGGGAAGAGTTAAAAAAGTCACTGATTAAAAAAAACATATTCTCCCTTATGTATGAAGATTCTCCCATTAAAACCAATTAGCTACAAAATTTCAATTTTATAAAGTTTATTTTGAATCATGATAAATTTTTTTCGATACCTTAATTTTTTTTGTTGTAGATTTATGATACTTGCACATTTACATGCGAATTACTCTTGACATTTTTTATTTTTTGTCTGTGAGAAAATCCGTAGGTAAATTCACAAATAAATTTGTCGGTAACATCAAATCCATAAGAAAATTTAAAAGTAGATGTAATTTTTTAAAAAAATATAAGAGGCGTCAATTAAATATGCGTCTCCTCTATAATCCATTTTTTACTTGAAAATTGGTTATATTGCAAATTATGTGAAATATTAATTAGTTTAGTATTAAAATTAAAAAAACTTGATTATTTATATAAAGTTTTCTGAATAATTAATATTCTTGTCTCAATTAAAATTCACAATAAATTATTGTATTATAAATTTATAAATATATTATACTAAAAAAAACTAACATATTTAAAATTCAATAAAAATCACTACAACAAACAAGACCTTAGACAGCGCTTTTTTTTGCCTTAGACAGCGCTTTAAAGCGCTGTCTAAACCTCCGCTGCTAAAGGTTTAGACAGCGCTTTTAAAAATGTTAAAAGCGCTGTCTATTCCCCCACCCTTAGACAGCGCTTTGGCCAAAAGCGCTTTAAAAGACCCTCTTAATTTAAATTTTTTAGGTACACCTTAGACAGCGCTTTTCAAAAGCGCTGTCTAAGACCCCAACCTTAGACAGCGCTTTGGCCAAAAGCGCTGTCTAAGCCCCTCCTATTTTAATTTTTTTAGGTATACCTTAGACAGCGCTTTGGCCAAAAGCGCTGTCTAAGCCCCTCCTATTTTAATTTTTTTAGGTATACCTTAGACAGCGCTTTGGCCAAAAGCGCTGTCTAAGCCCCCCCCTTAGACAGCGCTTTTGCCTAAAGCGCTTTCTAATCCCCCCCTTAGACAGCGCTTTTGGCAAAAGCGCTGTCTAAGGTATACGAAATTTTTTGTAGGATTTGTTTGTAACCACATTTTTTCCAGGTTTATAAACCAGAATTGGTACCTGTTTTCAACCAGATTTTTGCAGTCAATTAACACATTTTATATATGCCATTTTGGCCTTTTTTTACCAAAATTTGGCTAACCAATTCAAAACAAATTTGCCATAAATGTATCAAAATATATACAAATGTACAAATACTACTACAAATGTATCAAAATATATGTTTACATTTATAAGTCATTACATATACTACTACAAATGTACAATTAATTACACACTTTGAGCTCTATCATGTATTGACACCACTCCTCTTTGATTTCATCCACTTGATCCTTTGTATAAGATGCACACTTGAATTCATCAAAGTACTACATAATAATATAACATATTTTGAATTAATTCCAACTATTTAATTATATGAGATATGTGTAAATATAAAAATAACTCATAAGTTAGAAATACATACATCGGTGGGAATCTCTAATCGGCCCAACATGAGAGTATCTCGCATAAACCTCAACATGAAATACCCGCAATCTATTTCATTACGTTGAAGAGGACACTACATATGAAAAAAAAATATGAATTATAAATCCTAAGTTTTATCAAGTGTAGTCATCACTAATATAATTAAAAACGCGGTAATTAAAAATATACCGCCACTTTAATCCATGAAATGGAGTTGGCGCCCCTCCTTGAGGTCTGGATAACTCGTTGGGCACGAAAAGCTTGTAGGACGCTAATAAAATAAAAATGAAGCAATTAGAACAATTCACATAAACTAAGAAAAATTTTGAACATTCTCACTTACGTGTCAATTAGGTCCTTCATAACCGGGTATGTTGTCCAATCATTTCCTAACGAGTCAAGATAATACACAATTTCTCGGATAGGATTGATTGCGAGCAACAACCAATGTCCACTGTAATGATTAGGCAAATGTTAGATGGTAACTTGGAAAATAATTATAATAGATGAATTTAGAATGAAATGCTAACCCGGTATTAAACGGTATGAAAAACAACTTCTCCGCATCTTTATTCTCCACGAGGATCCGAAGAACGTACTCCGTCACGGTATCCGGTCTACTTATCATTAAACTATAGCTGACGGTCGCGGGTGCTAAGAATCCGAATGACACGTCCAAACCATTGGGGCGCATAAATTTGTCATACAAAAACCTAATATAAAAACATCATTAACATAAAGTAAACATCATTAAAGTAAGTTGTTTAATTAATAAAACAAAGTAGTCCGAATTTACCTAACATATGTATTGACAACGGTGACGCCGATTTCTTCACGACCAAAAACTTGCATGAAGTCCTCATTACCAATCATTTGTTCGTAATCAAAGCCGAAAATCCCTACCTCCATAGGTATAGTCCGAACACCTCCGGTCGGTATATCGGTCATCTCTAGAAATGTCCTGAGGCACGACCTATACTTGGTGGTAGGTTTTTTCCTAGCTACGGACTTCTTAGCACCAGAACTTTGTACCCGTGCGGAGGCGTTGCTAACCTCCTTTTTTTGTTGTGCGGAGGCATTGCTAGCCTCATTTTCTTGAACCTACATGTCATATAAATAGTTAGATCAAATTAAGAATGTAACAACTTCCATGAATATATGTCATATAATTGTATATTACCTCTTTTCTTGAAACCGTGGACTCGGTATGCCGTGGAATCGCAGTTTCTTTTGATTTGGATTGTGTGGGAGTCTATTTAACATAGGAAAATATGTAAGTAAAATTTTAAGCATAAATTTTAAACTTTGAATATACCAAGGAAAGTTAACATAAGTTTTAATCATACCTCATATCCTACGCATATGAGGTTTGTCGGCCATGCAACAAACGAACCTACAGCTTCGTGCACCGTTGTTGCATCCGAATCATCGCTAGGATATGGTAATGCTGCATTCGGCTCAACTGCAATATCAACTGATACCTTCAAACATCCAGCAGGGAGCTCTCTAGTGTGGAGTAATACTCCGCTAACGTTATGCACTTTTCCCTTGCCAACCATCCGATAGTATGGTGACGACAAATACAGCTGACAATGGGAAATGCCCTAAAACCAATAATAACAAGAAATCGTTAATGTGTATATATGTCAAATACATAATTTAAGAAAATAGTTCAATTTAAGACAATTATATGTAATTACCTCTGGAATGTTCGGCTGAAAGGTACAGTTGATACTGTCTTTGTCCGAAGCATCTCTGTATACTGTTGAGGCGCTAGCCTCTCTTTCTCTCCTCAATGCATCAAGCTCAGCTTGCATGGCTTCCATTCTTGCATGAAGCTCCCGATTACTAGGAGCCTTTCCTTTTTTAATACTCATGGAGGTCGGAGTGACTCCAAATCCCTTACCCCTCACCCGACCAGAGTACTCAGGGACATCCAATGCCCGACCAAGTATGCTCCTAGTATCATCGGGAGATAAAGACTGAGATAGCTCCTCCTGAAAAATCAGATGAATATCGTACAATTGTCAAATATTTGTGTATAAAAATGTTATTCAATTAATGAAAAAATGTTATACTTACACATTTCTGGTATACTTGTAAAACTTCTTCTTGAGGAACTCCAGATTTGCCCACACGGGCTTCCTTCCACAAAACATGTGCAGGAAGAGATGATTCTGAACTTCCCTCCTTCTGCAGCTACACATTAAGTCATACAATTTTATCAGATAAAACTAATATATGATGAACAAATTTGTTATCGCAATTTATAAATACTTACCATGGATTGTTCTAACCGTCCATATCCGACACGTCCTTTTCGATACGGATATGCGGGACTTGCTGCTCTTTCCCGATTTGTAGCACTTATTCTTTGAAAAACCGGGTCTTGTCTTTTGGATTTGAAAGCTTCCCATTCTTCAGCCGATATCAAACTTTCATATTTTTTGGGAAGCTCCGCATCCACAAAATTACCATCCGCATCCTTAAGGAACTTGGATGATAAAAATGTCCGAAACCCTCTTAGAAGCTTTCCGGCCAATTTCATACAAAAGCCTCTTCTTTCATCTTCGATGTTAAAACATCGCTAAGAAAAACATACAAATTGATAGTTAGTATCGGTAATTGAAAAAACATAATTGAAAAAACATGATTGTACCTTTATCTCACTCCAAATTTTATCTTTGGACTCTTTCAGCTCTTTGTTTCTCCAATCATCACATGTAATGGGAATTTCATTCCTTACTAGTGCACCGATAAAACTAGTTAAGGTATGCCCATTAGGTTCTATAAGCTGTCCCTGGGTGCTCCAATAGACATCTAGTATGATGCCTCGAGATCTTCCTTGGACCACCCTTCTCATTACTGTGATGCCTCTTCGAATTTCTTCTTCCGCGGATACTTTTTTAGGAACTTCCTCAGGTTGGTCATCAGCCATGTCTAACCTGTAATAAACCAAGGAAACCATCAAATATCAAATATAACTTATAATCAAAGCAATTGAAAACAAAAAAATAAAGAAATCATGCATTATCATATATAACTTATAATCAAAGTAATTGAAAACAAAAAAATAAGGAAATCATGCATTATCACATATAATCAAAACAATCGAAAAAATAAAATAAAGAAACCATGGATAATTTACCTAAGTCACTAACATCTCTTTCTTTTCTTTGTTGGAATATTAATCACTTGTTTCTTAGCAATGCGTACGGATGAATTGATCCAAATTCCCTCATTATGATCGTTTCTTATATATGACTCATCCGGTATAAGATCCTCAACTTCATCATTTCTATTCAACTCATTCCGTCTAATGCATGACTCATTCTCAACATCAATATCACATTGATCGACACCGCTATCATCAGTCACTTTGTTAGAGAAAAGCACTATAGACCATTTTGTACTCTTCGGGTCATTCACATAGAACACTTGTTTAGCCTGAGATGCTAGAATAAAAGGTTCATCTTTGTACCCCACCCTAGTAAGATCAATTGTCAAAAATCCAGACTTATCCATTCGTATGCCACTACTATTCACCCACTTGCAACCAAAGATGGGAATCTGAAACTTCTCGTAATCAAACACCCAAATGTGCTCAATAACTCCAAAATATGACAGATTTGCATATTTGGGGTTTAAGTCCTTCATGCTTGATATATGCATTGCTTCAGCTAGCACGGTGACACCACTATTTTGCATAGTACTCTTATCATCTTGTTCTTTGGTATAAAATGTGTATCCATTAATTGAATATGCGCTATGAGAAAACACATGCAAACTTGGACCATATGCCAAACATCTCAACCTTTCTGTTACCGAAGAAGGATCTGAAGAGCGCTTCAAGTAAATATGATCCTTCAACCATTGTATGAAACTTTGATTGTGCTCTATAACTATCCAATTTTCATTTCTGTTCGGATTTAACCTTCGGAGTACATCCTTGTGCATTTCAACATATGGCTCAACCTCATTATTATTGTGCAGAACATACAAATGAACTTGATCCCGTTCATCCCTTGATATTGTCACAATTTTATTCCCAATTAATTTTTTACCTTCCGATTTGTCGAAAATCTGAGCTCTGGGGAGTCCAATCGATTGAACGTTAGACAAATATTCAGTACAAAACTCAACAGCTTCTTCAACAATGTATCGTTCAACAATACAACCCTCTGGTCGACTTCGGGATTTCACGTACCCTTTTAATATTTTCATATACCGTTCAGCAGGGTACATCCATCTCATATAAGCTGGTCCACACAACTGTGTCTCTTTCACAAGATGAACAACTAAATGAACCATTATGTCAAAAAAAGAAGGAGGAAAATACATTTCAAGCTCACACAAGGTAATTACAATCTCTTTTTGTAGTGTTGGTAACATCTCGGGATCGATCACCTTACCACAAATTGACCTAAAGAAAAAACACAATTTAGTTATGGAACTTCTTACTTTTTCTGGCAAAATAGAACGTATACCGATCGGTAGAAAATGTTCCATTATAACGTGACAATCATGTGTCTTCAAATTCTTCAACTTGAGGTCTTTCATAGAAACAAGTCTTCTGATATCAGATGAGTATCCTTCTGGAACCTTAACTTCACTCAGAAACTTACACAAAATTTTTTTCTCCTTTCTAGATAAAGTAAAAGCAGCAGGTGGTAGATATGTTCGTCTTCCTTTCTTCACGGGTGCTAATTCAGTTCTCATTCCCATTTTTAACATGTCCTCCCTTGCTTTAAGGCCATCCTTAGACTTGCCTTTTATATTGAGTAATGTACCGATAACACTTTCAAATACGTTTTTTTCAATATGCATAACATCGAGAAAATGTCTCACGTACAAAGACTTCCAATATGGCAATTCAAAAAATATCGACCTTTTCTTCCACCCACCTTTCACAATCTTATGTGCAAAAGGCTTGCCAAACTCAGTACGCACATCTTTCACCTTTTCAAAAACTTGTTCACCTGACAATGCGGGTGGAGCTCTACGATGTTCGGTGTCTCCATTGAATGCTTTTCTCCACCCACGGTAATGATGTTTAGAATGTAAGAATCTACGATGACCGAGAAACACATTCTTCTGGCAAAGTTCCAATCGGATCGTATCGGTTCCGTCTTCACAAACAGGACACGCACGTTGACCCTTAATGCTATACCCAGATAGATTCCCGTATGCTGGAAAATCATTAATTGTGCCAAACAACATCGCCCTCAGATTGAAACTTTCTTTCCTATATCCATCATAAACCTCCACACCGTTCTCCCACAAAATCTTTAAATCTTCGATCAGAGGTGTCAAGTATACGTCTATGTCATTACCTGGTTGTTTAGGCCCAGAGATTAACATAGATAACATCATGTACTTACGCTTCATACATAGCCACGGAGGTAGGTTATAAATCATAAGAATCACAGGCCATGTGGTATGTGAAATACTTTGAAGACCATGTGGGTTCATTCCATCAGTAGATAATGCCAATCGAAGGTTTCTTGCTTCTGATCCAAACTCAGGATAATCATTATCAATCTTCGACCACTGTGGTGAATCAGCCGGATGCCGATACTTTCCATCGGTGATTCTTTCATCTGCATGCCAAGTAAGATGTCTTGCATCGGTTTCACTACGAAACATGCGCCTAAATCTCGGAATTATCGGAAAATACCATAAGACTTTTGCGGGAGATAATTTTTTCTTATATCGAGACAAACCGCATTTGGGGCACTCAGTTAACGTTGCATATTCGTTACGAAACAAAATGCAATCGTTAGGACAAGCATGTATCTTATCATAGCTCATGCCAATAGAGCACAACATTTTTTTTGCCTCATAGGTTCGATTAGGAAGAACATTATCATCCGGTAGCATTTCTCTCATAAGGGCCAACAACTCTGTGAAACTTTTATCCGACCATCCATTGCCCGCCTTTAAGTTGTACAACTTTAATACCGCAGAAAGTCTTGAGAATTTAGTGCAACCTTTGTACAACGGTTTCTCTGCATCGCTTACCATCCTCTCAAACATTTCAGGACAATCATGAAGATCTTCTTCCAGTGCTTCTACAATCTCTTCAACTCGATCACAATCATATGTTTCCGTGTCTTTGTCGTATGAAGCATAGGTCGTATTACTTTTTCCACTCGATTCAACATTCCCGTTAATTTTCTCACCATGAAATATCCAACACCGATAACTCTGATCAATTCCATGCCTCAGCAAATGCGATTTCAATCCATGTGCGTCAACCTTACCAATATAACAACAACGCAAGCAAGGACAATGCATTCGTCTGGGGTTTTCAGCGTGTTGAACAGCATACTTAACGAATTCCGCAACCCCACTCTCGTACTCTTTGGTCATTCGATCGGCACAGATCCATGTTTTATCCATGGTTTTCCTACTGATTAAAGTAAACAATCAATCCAGACGAAAATACATAACTAAGGTAGTATCATTGAATATCCTAACAATTTTAAAGTTCAATTCATTTTAAACTTCAAAAACCTATACATAACCAATGTTAATATAAACGCCAATAACGTATCCGATACGCCAATATACCAACTTATAATTATTTTGTGCAGAGGAAAGGAGAATCATTTTCATACTAGTTTAATAGGATGGTATGAACTGAAGAATAATGCAAAGGGCAATATTTGGTTACATAGGGTGGCTCTTCACCATAGCTATACCCACTTGCAAAATGAAGTACAAAGTTGGACTAATTGGATCTAGGAACTCATTCAAAAACACCATGCCATGGTCACATGGTTCTCTTGGAATGACTTTGTTAAAGAGAACTATTGATAAGTTAAAATAAGAAGTCTAAGGCAATAAAATAAAACAAGCTTTGAATGGTACAATTGTATTGTACGACTACTAGACTCTTAGGGCAGTTTGCATTGGAAACCATAGTCCATACACATGACACACAACCTATTTAACTCACTTTAATAATTAATTATTTACTTAGGATCTTAGTCCTAATCATAACTTATTAAAAAAACCAACCCCAAATGGACTTAACCTACAAAACAAGGGAGGGTAATGTTCAGTTTCATTAATCACTCACATGCCATGTTCAGATTACAACAACTAGACACTAGTGATAGTGATCACAAGTACATATTTATTCTATATCATAAAAGAATACTTCATCTTTATCAAGAAAAAGAATACTTCACATTGCTTATAAAATGTAATAAAATTTATTTAATTTTCTCAAGATAATCAATTGTAAATTTTCACAAAGAGGAGAAACCAGAGATTTTTTTGTTTAATTCAAAACCAGGGACTTTCTCATTGGAAAATATCACAATTCACACATTTTCTTAGCCAACAGATTTTGCATGCTTCTATTTGGGAAATGTAGTTTTTTCTGTTACACTCGGAAAATGCAATTGAAAACTACAAATTTAAAATTAAAAAAAAAAATGTAATTGTAATGAGATGAATGGAATAAAGCTGTAGAACAAAAGATTGACAATGAAAGTCCAAAAGGATTCTCTATCTTTCTCTCATACATACCGAAATAACAGAGCATGAAAAAATGATAAAATGCAGAACATACCGAAATGAAGGATTCTTCAAACACTTTCAGAAATGAAATATTCTCAAAAAACCCTTGCAATGCCTGAAACCATATGCAAAAAGAAATGAAGAACAAAATCTGAAATGGCTTGAAGAACAAAACGCAGAAGAGAAACGAAAAACAAAACGCAGAATGAGATGAACATACCGCAGTAGAACTGAAGAACTGAGACCGATTCTTCAAACACAAACACTTTCTGGTATTGAAACCGAATGCTTTCAATGTACTCTCGTTCGCAGTTAGGGTTCGCTGGAGAGGTTTAATCGCTGGAGAGGGAAAACAGAAAGAACAGGAACGAAAATAGAAGTCTGAATTTTAATTTTAATAACACCTTAGACAGCGCTTTTGTGGAAAGCGCTTTCTAAGATATACCTTAGACAGCGCTTTCCAAAAGCGCTTTCTAAACCCCCCCTTAGACAGCGCTTTTGGTTTTAAATATTTTTTTAATTGAAAGACATTAAACAGCGCTTTCTCAAAAGCGCTGACTAAGGTCTATATTTAAAAGCGCTTTCTAAAAGCGCTGTCTAAGGGGGGGTTTTAGACAGCGCTTTTAGAAAGCGCTGTCTAAGACCCCCCCTTAGACAGCGCTTTCGTTATATTTTTTTAACATTTTCCGTGTTTTATTTTTAGTTTAAACTTAGACAGCGCTTTCTTTTAAAAGCGCTGTCTAAGATGCGCTGTTAAAAAACCTTTTTGGCGTAGTGAATGAAAAAATTAATTTGCATCCAAACATTTTATTAATTTTTTTGTTGGATTTTAATTATGTTAAGATTTTTTTTAATAAATATTATCGTTAACTTTATATCATTAATGATATTGAAAGAATTATAATTGAGACTTATTGAATTGTTTAATTTTGAAAAATAAAATAATTCAATAAAGTATCACTCGTGATGCGCGGGAATTCTTTAATAATGCAAGTGAAAACTATTCTCATATATTTTAGAAAAAAAATTTATCTTAAATGTTTTAAAATTAAAATTTACTAATATTATAATGTTTTTAAATATAAAAATCTTAAAGCATGCTCTTCTGGTTTTTTTATCTTTTGTTTCTTGCTCATGATATGTAGAATTTTTCGAGTTAAAAATTTAACCAATAGAAAATAAAGATGTTATCACCAATATTGTGCATATATACAATCTCAACTATAATGAATATATATATTTTATCATACATATTTTTAATTTTTAATTAAAAAGTTTGGATACAATAATTATTAATAAAATTCCTTATTGATGTGATTTTACATATATTATGTTGTATAAGATATTGATAAAACAAATTAAATTTATTAGTAAAGTGAGAGGGAATATTTGTGTAGGTCTAACTCTTTTATTTTTTTAGAGCTTGTAATATAGTACTAAACTTATTAATATTATATAATCTTTTGGTAGAAAGTATTGATATATATAATTGCAATAAAATCACCACTACATTAAAATAAAATAAAATTGAAATTTTTTTAACAGATTAATTAAAAAATAAAATAAATTAAATAGAAGAAATAGGAATAGAGTAATTTCTATAATGTTTTTGTTCATCAAATATCTTAATAAGTTTTATATCTTTATGTATATAAAAGGTTGTGAGGCTCCGTACCTAGGATCTTTTGAATATTAATTTAGGCCATTTATAAAAGTTTTGAAAGTGTACTAAAAATAGACATATTCTATACATGATTAAATTTCCCTGTATTCAATTTTTTAAAGATTGGGGTGGAGAACATAAATTTCTTTGACTCTAATAAAAAAAGATTTTAATAGAGAAAAAATAAAGTAGGTTTATTATTATTATTATTATTATTATTATTATTATTATTCGTAACTCATAATTCATTTATCATACGTAAAAATAATAATAATGATTAAGATATTTATTACCATTTATTTATTTAATTATTATTAATTATGATAAATAAATAAAAAATCATTTGATAAACTAGTTTTGAAAAAAAAGATTTAAAGTTAAAAATAATTTTGTTAATTTGAATTCTAAAAATTATTTTATTAACTTATATAATTGAAAGAAAAGTTTTATTAAATTTAATAATAAATTTTTTAATTATATAAAATAAAATATATGATTTAGACACTAAATAAAATTGAGACATAATCTTCTTATAATTTGTATACACTAAGTGAAAAATATTTTTATCATAATTAGTAATTAAAATAATTTTTATATTTATGATATGTGATTCGTAGTTTTTTAATTTTTATTTTATTTTATCGACACAATGATTTGTATTAATTATTTTTAAATACTAAGTAATTAAAATTTTATTACAAAACATATGAAAAATGTAGTAAATAATTTTATTCTTGCTTATTTATTTTATTTTAAAGTTTTTCATTGTAGTAATTGTTAATGATTTATTTTTTATATTACTTAAAATTTTGGTAATTGTTGAAACATAATTTATTTTTATTGTTTACTTCTTAAATTAAAGTTAAAATAATGAATAATTTTTTCTAAAGAAAATATAATTATATCAATTTTATTTTATTAAATAAATATCATTCATAACTGGAATAAGAATGTAAATACTTTTATGTGCTTTATTTTATTAATTTATAATTGAAAATGAAATAGGAATATGAATAATATTATATCATTATTATTAATATCACTATTAGAATATAATATTGGCAATTCTAAGAATAGTCACAAAATAATAATACATTTAAATAATATTGAAAACTCTAAGAGATTGACATGTTAGTATTAGGGTTAGGGTTGTGACCAAGGTAGTCATCATGACAATCTTCGATTTAGATTAAGTAGATAATATGTGAGATTAATTTATATATATATATATATATATATATATATATATATATATATATATATATATATATATATATATATATATATATATATATATTATATCAAAGGAAAAATAATAATAATAGTTATTTTTTAATAATAATAATAATAATAATAATAATAAAATTTTAAAAGATTAAATTTAAACTTTAGCATTATTTTTATTTTTATTTGTATGATTATATTGTAATATAGTAATAATTATTATAATAAAGATGATAATAATAATAACGATAGTATTTATAATAATAATATTTGTAACTTATTATTATATATTCAAAGTATAAGTTATTTGTAACTTTTAATAATAGTATTTATAATAATAATATTTGTAACTTATTATTATTATTATTATTATTATTATTATTATTATTATTGAATATTTTAAGAAAATGCCACATAGACATTTAGAGCTAGGGAAGTTGCCACATAGACAATTAGGGTTAGGGTTGTAACCAAAGTTTTCATCAAGACAACCTTGGATTTAGATTAAGTAGATTGTATTTAAGAAATATAAATTTTAATTGTTATAGTATTATGGTGTGAGTACTAGGATTTTTATAAGCGGAGTTTTAGATTTAAAACAGAATCATCGTATTTCCATGTTCTCACAAATATTTGATTGAGTATGCGTTGGTTAAAAATACTTAAGAAATATAAGTAATTACTCTTGAGTAATTACAATCATAAATATTTCTTGAAATAGTTATTTACATATGAAAACTTAATTATTGTAATATTTAATAGTATTATTACGTCAGTGATGTACTCTTATTCTTTCAACATATAAAATCAAAGTATATAATATTAGTATTCAGTCAAATAAATAATTATAGTCAGTCATCATAAATTATTAATAACATAAGTGATATTACTTGTTTTGTTTGTTTTAGATCCAAATCAATAATAAAGTATTAGTAGTCAGTCAACAAATAATAAATTACTTAATAAGATAAAGAAAAAGTTTGCACATTATTAGCATTTAAGTATTTTATTTCAAATTATGACGTTTAAAATGATTATTTGTTTACCTATAAATCTTTACAAATTTGTTTAACATACCACTCACATATAGTCTCCATTTTTTATTTCCTGGAAATCAAAATTTAGTTATAATGGAATCGTTAATGAAGATGTTCTTGAGGTTTTTTGTGCTTCTTGTTGCTATTACAAGTGCTCTTGCAGACAACTTACAAGGTCTACCACCTTGCTGCGAACAAGTAGGGCCATGTGACCCATGGATTTGTAAGAAGGGCCCATGTTGTATTCCTCCATCAATTAATCTAAAGTCTTAAAACATTGATTATATTGTATCACCTTTATACCAATCATTTTATGCTTGAAAAACATTCATATCATATATAATAATTATACTAATAAGATTGGTTGTTGAAATATATTTGCGAAATCTTTCTTAAACTACTTTCGGATAATCATTAAACTTCTTGTATTTATTTATTTATAAGAAAAAGATAAGGTATTTTGGATGACTAGCAATTATTATGTTAAATATATGTTTATTTATACTTGAAAATAAACATATTTTATGTTCTTGGGTTAATTCACAATTTGTCATAGCAATTTGGGGAAGAGTTAAAAAAGTCACTGATTAAAAAAAACATATTCTCCCTTATGTATGAAGATTCTCCCATTAAAACCAATTAGCTACAAAATTTCAATTTTATAAAGTTTATTTTGAATCATGATAAATTTTTTTCGATACCTTAATTTTTTTTGTTGTAGATTTATGATACTTGCACATTTACATGCGAATTACTCTTGACATTTTTTATTTTTTGTCTGTGAGAAAATCCGTAGGTAAATTCACAAATAAATTTGTCGGTAACATCAAATCCATAAGAAAATTTAAAAGTAGATGTAATTTTTTAAAAAAATATAAGAGGCGTCAATTAAATATGCGTCTCCTCTATAATCCATTTTTTACTTGAAAATTGGTTATATTGCAAATTATGTGAAATATTAATTAGTTTAGTATTAAAATTAAAAAAACTTGATTATTTATATAAAGTTTTCTGAATAATTAATATTCTTGTCTCAATTAAAATTCACAATAAATTATTGTATTATAAATTTATAAATATATTATACTAAAAAAAACTAACATATTTAAAATTCAATAAAAATGAAAAAATTAATTTGCATCCAAACATTTTATTAATTTTTTTGTTGGATTTTAATTATGTTAAGATTTTTTTTAATAAATATTATCGTTAACTTTATATCATTAATGATATTGAAAGAATTATAATTGAGACTTATTGAATTGTTTAATTTTGAAAAATAAAATAATTCAATAAAGTATCACTCGTGATGCGCGGGAATTCTTTAATAATGCAAGTGAAAACTATTCTCATATATTTTAGAAAAAAAATTTATCTTAAATGTTTTAAAATTAAAATTTACTAATATTATAATGTTTTTAAATATAAAAATCTTAAAGCATGCTCTTCTGGTTTTTTTATCTTTTGTTTCTTGCTCATGATATGTAGAATTTTTCGAGTTAAAAATTTAACCAATAGAAAATAAAGATGTTATCACCAATATTGTGCATATATACAATCTCAACTATAATGAATATATATATTTTATCATACATATTTTTAATTTTTAATTAAAAAGTTTGGATACAATAATTATTAATAAAATTCCTTATTGATGTGATTTTACATATATTATGTTGTATAAGATATTGATAAAACAAATTAAATTTATTAGTAAAGTGAGAGGGAATATTTGTGTAGGTCTAACTCTTTTATTTTTTTAGAGCTTGTAATATAGTACTAAACTTATTAATATTATATAATCTTTTGGTAGAAAGTATTGATATATATAATTGCAATAAAATCACCACTACATTAAAATAAAATAAAATTGAAATTTTTTTAACAGATTAATTAAAAAATAAAATAAATTAAATAGAAGAAATAGGAATAGAGTAATTTCTATAATGTTTTTGTTCATCAAATATCTTAATAAGTTTTATATCTTTATGTATATAAAAGGTTGTGAGGCTCCGTACCTAGGATCTTTTGAATATTAATTTAGGCCATTTATAAAAGTTTTGAAAGTGTACTAAAAATAGACATATTCTATACATGATTAAATTTCCCTGTATTCAATTTTTTAAAGATTGGGGTGGAGAACATAAATTTCTTTGACTCTAATAAAAAAAGATTTTAATAGAGAAAAAATAAAGTAGGTTTATTATTATTATTATTATTATTATTATTATTATTATTATTATTATTCGTAACTCATAATTCATTTATCATACGTAAAAATAATAATAATGATTAAGATATTTATTACCATTTATTTATTTAATTATTATTAATTATGATAAATAAATAAAAAATCATTTGATAAACTAGTTTTGAAAAAAAAGATTTAAAGTTAAAAATAATTTTGTTAATTTGAATTCTAAAAATTATTTTATTAACTTATATAATTGAAAGAAAAGTTTTATTAAATTTAATAATAAATTTTTTAATTATATAAAATAAAATATATGATTTAGACACTAAATAAAATTGAGACATAATCTTCTTATAATTTGTATACACTAAGTGAAAAATATTTTTATCATAATTAGTAATTAAAATAATTTTTATATTTATGATATGTGATTCGTAGTTTTTTAATTTTTATTTTATTTTATCGACACAATGATTTGTATTAATTATTTTTAAATACTAAGTAATTAAAATTTTATTACAAAACATATGAAAAATGTAGTAAATAATTTTATTCTTGCTTATTTATTTTATTTTAAAGTTTTTCATTGTAGTAATTGTTAATGATTTATTTTTTATATTACTTATAATTTTGGTAATTGTTGAAACATAATTTATTTTTATTGTTTACTTCTTAAATTAAAGTTAAAATAATGAATAATTTTTTCTAAAGAAAATATAATTATATCAATTTTATTTTATTAAATAAATATCATTCATAACTGGAATAAGAATGTAAATACTTTTATGTGCTTTATTTTATTAATTTATAATTGAAAATGAAATAGGAATATGAATAATATTATATCATTATTATTAATATCACTATTAGAATATAATATTGGCAATTCTAAGAATAGTCACAAAATAATAATACATTTAAATAATACTGAAAACTCTAAGAGATTGACATGTTAGTATTAGGGTTAGGGTTGTGACCAAGGTAGTCATCATGACAATCTTCGATTTAGATTAAGTAGATAATATGTGAGATTAATTTATATATATATATATATATATATATATATATATATATATATATATATATATATATATATATATATATATATATATATATATATATATATATATATATATATATATATATATATCAAAGGAAAAATAATAATAATAGTTATTTTTTAATAATAATAATAATAATAATAATAATAAAATTTTAAAAGATTAAATTTAAACTTTAGCATTATTTTTATTTTTATTTGTATGATTATATTGTAATATAGTAATAATTATTATAATAAAGATGATAATAATAATAACGATAGTATTTATAATAATAATATTTGTAACTTATTATTATATATTCAAAGTATAAGTTATTTGTAACTTTTAATAATAGTATTTATAATAATAAAATTTGTAACTTATTATTATTATTATTATTATTATTATTATTATTATTGAATATTTTAAGAAAATGCCACATAGACATTTAGAGCTAGGGAAGTTGCCACATAGACAATTAGGGTTAGGGTTGTAACCAAAGTTTTCATCAAGACAACCTTGGATTTAGATTAAGTAGATTGTATTTAAGAAATATAAATTTTAATTGTTATAGTATTATGGTGTGAGTACTAGGATTTTTATAAGCGGAGTTTTAGATTTAAAACAGAATCATCGTATTTCCATGTTCTCACAAATATTTGATTGAGTATGTGTTGGTTAAAAATACTTAAGAAATATAAGTAATTACTCTTGAGTAATTACAATCATAAATATTTCTTGAAATAGTTATTTACATATGAAAACTTAATTCTTGTAATATTTAATAGTATTATTACGTCAGTGATGTACTCTTATTCTATCAACATATAAAATCAAAGTATATAATATTAGTATTCAGTCAAATAAATAATTATAGTCCGTCATCATAAAGTATTAATAACATAAGTGATATTACTTGTTTTGTTTGTTTTAGATCCAAATCAATAATAAAGTATTAGTAGTCAATCAACAAATAATAAATTACTTAATAAGATAAAGAAAAAGTTTGCACATTATTAGCATTTAAGTATTTTATTTCTGATTATGACGTTTAAAATGATTATTTGTTTACCTATAAATCTTTACAAATTTGTTTAACATACCACTCACATATAGTCTCCATTTTTTATTTCCAGGAAATCAAAATTTAGTTATAATGGAATCGTTAATGAAGATGTTCTTGAGGTTTTTTGTGCTTCTTGTTGCTATTACAAGTGCTCTTGCAGACAACTTACAAGGTCTACCACCTTGCTGCGAACAAGTAGGGCCATGTGACCCATGGATTTGTAAGAAGGTCCCATGTTGTATTCCTCCATCAATTAATCTAAAGTCTTAAAACATTGATTATATTGTATCACCTTTATACCAACCATTTTATGCTTGAAAAACATTCATATCATATATAATAATTATACTAATAAGATTGGTTGTTGAAATATATTTGCGAAATCTTTCTTAAACTACTTTCGGATAATCATTAAACTTCTTGTATTTATTTATTTATAAGAAAAAGATAAGGTATTTTGGATGACTAGCAATTATTATGTTAAATAAATGTTTATTTATACTTGAAAATAAACATATTTTATGTTCTTGGGTTAATTCACAATTTGTCATAGCAATTTGGGGAAGAGTTAAAAAAGTCACTGATTAAAAAAAACATATTCTCCCTTATGTATGAAGATTCTCCCATTAAAACCAATTAGCTACAAAATCTCAATTTTATAAAGTTTATTTTGAATCATGATAAATTTTTTTCGATACCTGTATTTGTTTTTTGTAGATTTATGATACTTGCACATTTACATGCGAATTACTCTTGACATTATTTATTTTTTGTCTGTGAGAAAATCCGTAGGTAAATTCACAAATAAATTTGTCGGTAACAACAAATCCATAAGAAAATTTAAAAGTAGATGTAATTTTTAAAAAAAATATAAGAGGCGTCAATTAAATATGTGTCTCCTCTATAATCCATTTTTTACTTGAAAATTGGTTATATTGCAAATTATGTGAAATATTAATTAGTTTAGTATTAAAATTAAAAAAACTTGATTATTTATATAAAATTTTCTGAATAATTAATATTCTTATCTCAATTAAAATTCATAATAAATTATTGTATTATAAATTTATAAAAATATTATACTAAAAAAAACTAACATATTTAAAATTCAATAAAAATGAAAAAATTAATTTGCATCCAAACATTTTATTAATTTTTTTGTTGGATTTTAATTATGTTAAGATTTTTTTTAATAAATATTATCGTTAACTTTATATCATTAATGATATTGAAAGAATTATAATTGAGACTTATTGAATTGTTTAATTTTGAAAAATAAAATAATTCAATAAAGTATCACTCGTGATGCGCGGGAATTCTTTAATAATGCAAGTGAAAACTATTCTCATATATTTTAGAGAAAAAAAATTTATCTTAAATGTTTTAAAATTAAAATTTACTAATATTATAATGTTTTTAAATATAAAAATCTTAAAGCATGCTCTTCTGGTTTTTTTATCTTTTGTTTCTTGCTCATGATATGTAGAATTTTCCGAGTTAAAAATTTAACCAATAGAAAATAAAGATGTTATCACCAATATTGTGCATATATACAATCTCAACTATAATGAATATATATATTTTATCATACATATTTTTAATTTTTAATTAAAAAGTTTGGATACAATAATTATTAATAAAATTCCTTATTGATGTGATTTTACATATATTATGTTGTATAAGATATTGATAAAACAAATTAAATTTATTAGTAAAGTGAGAGGGAATATTTGTGTAGGTCTAACTCTTTTATTTTTTTAGAGCTTGTAATATAGTACTAAACTTGTTAATATTATATAATCTTTTGGTAGAAAGTATTGATATATATATATAATTGCAATAAAATCACCACTACATTAAAATAAAATAAAAATGAAATTTTTTTAACAGATTAATTAAAAAATAAATTAAATTAAATAGAAGAAATAGGAATAGAGTAATTTCTATAATGTTTTTGTTCATCAAATATCTTAATAAGTTTTATATCTTTATGTATATAAAAGGTTGTGAGGCTCCGTACCTAGGATCTTTTGCATATTAATTTAGGCCATTTATAAAAGTTTTGAAAGTGTACTAAAAATAGACATATTCTATACATGATTAAATTTCCCTGTATTCAATTTTTTAAAGATTGGGGTGGAGAACATAAATTTCTTTGACTCTAATAAAAAAAGATTTTAATAGAGAAAAAATAAAGTAGGTTTATTATTATTATTATTATTATTATTATTATTATTATTATTATTATTATTATTATTATTATTATTATTCGTAACTCATAACTCATTTATCATACGTAAAAATAATAATAATGATTAAGATATTTATTACCATTTATTTATTTAATTATTATTCATTATGATAAATAAATAAAAAATCATTTGATAAACTAGTTTTGAAAAAAAAGATTTAAAGTTAAAAATAATTTTGTTAATTTGAATTCTAAAAATTATTTTATTAACTTATATAATTGAAAGAAAAGTTTTATTAAATTTAATAATAAATTTTTTAATTATATAAAATAAAATATATGATTTAGACACTAAATAAAATTGAGACATAATCTTCTTATAATTTGTATACACTAAGTGAAAAATATTTTTATCATAATTAGTAATTAAAATAATTTTTATATTTATGATATGTGATTCGTATTTTTTTAATTTTTATTTTATTTTATCGACACAATGATTTGTATTAATTATTTTTAAATCCTAAGTAATTAAAATTTTATTACAAAACATATGAAAAATATAGTAAATAATTTTATTCTTGCTTATTTATTTTATTTTAAAGTTTTTCATTGTAGTAATTGTTAATGATTTATTTTTTATATTACTTATAATTTTGGTAATTGTTGAAACATAATTTATTTTTATTGTTTACTTCTTAAATTAAAGTTAAAATAATGAATAATTTTTTCTAAAGAAAATATAATTATATCAATTTTATTTTATTAAATAAATATCATTTATAACTGGAATAAGAATGTAAATACTTTTATGTGCTTTATTTTATTAATTTATAATTGAAAATGAAATAGGAATATGAATAATATTATATCATTATTATTAATATCACTATTAGAATATAATATTGGCAATTCTAAGAATAGTCACAAAATAATAATACATTTAAATAATATTGAAAACTCTAAGAGATTGACATGTTAGTATTAGGGTTAAGGTTTTGACCAAGGTAGTCATCATGACAATCTTCGATTTAGATTAAGTAGATAATATATGAGATTAATTTATATATATATATATATATATATATATATATATATATATATATATATATATATATATATATATATATATATATATATATATATATATTATATCAAAGGAAAAATAATAATAATAGTTATTTTTTAATAATAATAATAATAATAAAATTTTAAAAGATTAAATTTAAACTTTAGCATTATTTTTATTTTTATTTGTATGATTATATTGTAATATAGTAATAATTATTATTAATTTTATTTATTATAATAAAGATGATAATAATAATAACGATAGTATTTATAATAATAATATTTGTAACTTATTATTATATATTCAAAGTATAAGTTATTTGTAACTTTTAATAATAGTATTTATAATAATAATATTTGTAACTTATTTTGCATGTATATTATTATTATTATTATTATTACTATTATTATTATTGAATATTTTAAGAAAATGCCACATAGACATTTAGAGCTAGGGAAGTTGCCACATAGACAATTAGGGTTAGGGTTGTAACCAAAGTTTTCATCAAGACAACCTTGGATTTAGATTAAGTAGATTGTATTGAAGAAATATAAATTTTAATTGTTATAGTATTATGGTGTGAGTACTAGGATTTTTATAAGCGGAGTTTTAGATTTAAAACAGAATCATCGTATTTCCATGTTCTCACAAATATTTGATTGAGTATGCGTTGGTTAAAAATACTTAAGAAATATAAGTAATTACTCTTGAGTAATTACAATCATAAATATTTCTTGAAATAGTTATTTATATATGAAAACTTAATTATTGTAATATTTAATAGTATTATTACGTCAGTGATGTACTCTTATTCTATCAACATATAAAATAAAGTATATAATATTAGTATTCAGTCAAATAAATAATTATAGTCAGTCATCATAAATTATTAATAACATAAGTGATATTACTTGTTTTGTTTGTTTTAGATCCAAATCAATAATAAAGTATTAGTAGTTAGTCAACAAATAATAAATTACTTAATAAGATAAAGAAAAAGTTTGCACATTATTAGCATTTAAGTATTTTATTTCTGATTATGACGTTTAAAATGATTATTTGTTTACCTATAAATCTTTACAAATTTGTTTAACATACCACTCACATATAGTCTCCATTTTTTATTTCCTGGAAATCAAAATTTAGTTATAATGGAATCGTTAATGAAGATGTTCTTGAGGTTTTTTGTGCTTCTTGTTGCTATTACAAGTGCTCTTGCAGACAACTTACAAGGTCTACCACCTTGCTGCGAACAAGTAGGGCCATGTGACCCATGGATTTGTAAGAAGGGCCCATGTTGTATTCCTCCATCAATTAATCTAAAGTCTTAAAACATTGATTATATTGTATCACCTTTATACCAATCATTTTATGCTTGAAAAACATTCATATCATATATAATAATTATACTAATAAGATTGGTTGTTGAAATATATTTGCGAAATCTTTCTTAAACTACTTTCGGATAATCATTAAACTTCTTGTATTTATTTATTTATAAGAAAAAGATAAGGTATTTTGGATGACTAGCAATTATTATGTTAAATATATGTTTATTTATACTTGAAAATAAACATATTTTATGTTCTTGGGTTAATTCACAATTTGTCATAGCAATTTGGGGAAGAGTTAAAAAAGTCACTGATTAAAAAAAACATATTCTCCCTTATGTATGAAGATTCTCCCATTAAAACCAATTAGCTACAAAATCTCAATTTTATAAAGTTTATTTTGAATCATGATAAATTTTTTTCGATACCTGTATTTGTTTTTTGTAGATTTATGATACTTGCACATTTACATGCGAATTACTCTTGACATTTTTTATTTTTTGTCTGTGAGAAAATCCGTAGGTAAATTCACAAATAAATTTGTCGGTAACAACAAATCCATAAGAAAATTTAAAAGTAGATGTAATTTTTAAAAAAAATATAAGAGGCGTCAATTAAATATGTGTCTCCTCTATAATCCATTTTTTACTTGAAAATTGGTTATATTGCAAATTATGTGAAATATTAATTAGTTTAGTATTAAAATTAAAAAAACTTGATTATTTATATAAAATTTTCTGAATAATTAATATTCTTGTCTCAATTAAAATTCATAATAAATTATTGTATTATAAATTTATAAAAATATTATACTAAAAAAAACTAACATATTTAAAATTCAATAAAAATGAAAAAATTAATTTGCATCCAAACATTTTATTAATTTTTTTGTTGGATTTTAATTATGTTAAGATTTTTTTTAATAAATATTATCGTTAACTTTATATCATTAATGATATTGAAAGAATTATAATTGAGACTTATTGAATTGTTTAATTTTGAAAAATAAAATAATTCAATAAAGTCTCACTCGTGATGCGCGGGAATTCTTTAATAATGCAAGTGAAAACTATTCTCATATATTTTAGAGAAAAAAAATTTATCTTAAATGTTTTAAAATTAAAATTTACTAATATTATAATGTTTTTAAATATAAAAATCTTAAAGCATGCTCTTCTGGTTTTTTTATCTTTTGTTTCTTGCTCATGATATGTAGAATTTTCCGAGTTAAAAATTTAACCAATAGAAAATAAAGATGTTATCACCAATATTGTGCATATATACAATCTCAACTATAATGAATATATATATTTTATCATACATATTTTTAATTTTTAATTAAAAAGTTTGGATACAATAATTATTAATAAAATTCCTTATTGATGTGATTTTACATATATTATGTTGTATAAGATATTGATAAAACAAATTAAATTTATTAGTAAAGTGAGAGGGAATATTTGTGTAGGTCTAACTCTTTTATTTTTTTAGAGCTTGTAATATAGTACTAAACTTGTTAATATTATATAATCTTTTGGTAGAAAGTATTGATATATATAATTGCAATAAAATCACCACTACATTAAAATAAAATAAAAATGAATTTTTTTTAACAGATTAATTAAAAAATAAATTAAATTAAATAGAAGAAATAGGAATAGAGTAATTTCTATAATGTTTTTGTTCATCAAATATCTTAATAAGTTTTATATCTTTATGTATATAAAAGGTTGTGAGGCTCCGTACCTAGGATCTTTTGCATATTAATTTAGGCCATTTATAAAAGTTTTGAAAGTGTACTAAAAATAGACATATTCTATACATGATTAAATTTCCCTGTATTCAATTTTTTAAAGATTGGGGTGGAGAACATAAATTTCTTTGACTCTAATAAAAAAAGATTTTAATAGAGAAAAAATAAAGTAGGTTTATTATTATTATTATTATTATTATTATTATTATTATTATTATTATTATTCGTAACTCATAACTCATTTATCATACGTAAAAATAATAATAATGATTAAGATATTTATTACCATTTATTTATTTAATTATTATTCATTATGATAAATAAATAAAAAATCATTTGATAAACTAGTTTTGAAAAAAAAGATTTAAAGTTAAAAATAATTTTGTTAATTTGAATTCTAAAAATTATTTTATTAACTTATATAATTGAAAGAAAAGTTTTATTAAATTTAATAATAAATTTTTTAATTATATAAAATAAAATATATGATTTAGACACTAAATAAAATTGAGACATAATCTTCTTATAATTTGTATACACTAAGTGAAAAATATTTTTATCATAATTAGTAATTAAAATAATTTTTATATTTATGATATGTGATTCGTATTTTTTTAATTTTTATTTTATTTTATCGACACAATGATTTGTATTAATTATTTTTAAATCCTAAGTAATTAAAAATTTATTACAAAACATATGAAAAATATAGTAAATAATTTTATTCTTGCTTATTTATTTTATTTTAAAGTTTTTCATTGTAGTAATTGTTAATGATTTATTTTTTATATTACTTATAATTTTGGTAATTGTTGAAACATAATTTATTTTTATTGTTTACTTCTTAAATTAAAGTTAAAATAATGAATAATTTTTTCTAAAGAAAATATAATTATATCAATTTTATTTTATTAAATAAATATCATTTATAACTGGAATAAGAATGTAAATACTTTTATGTGCTTTATTTTATTAATTTATAATTGAAAATGAAATAGGAATATGAATAATATTATATCATTATTATTAATATCACTATTAGAATATAATATTGGCAATTCTAAGAATAGTCACAAAATAATAATACATTTAAATAATATTGAAAACTCTAAGAGATTGACATGTTAGTATTAGGGTTAAGGTTTTGACCAAGGTAGTCATCATGACAATCTTCGATTTAGATTAAGTAGATAATATATGAGATTAATTTATATATATATATATATATATATATATATATATATATATATATATATATATATATATATATATATATATATATATATATATATATATATATATATATATATATATATATATATATATATATATATATATATATATATATATATATATATATATATATATATATTATATCAAAGGAAAAATAATAATAATAGTTATTTTTTAATAATAATAATAATAATAAAATTTTAAAAGATTAAATTTAAACTTTAGCATTATTTTTATTTTTATTTGTATGATTATATTGTAATATAGTAATAATTATTATTAATTTTATTTATTATAATAAAGATGATAATATTAATAACGATAGTATTTATAATAATAATATTTGTAACTTATTATTATATATTCAAAGTATAAGTTATTTGTAACTTTTAATAATAGTATTTATAATAATAATATTTGTAACTTATTTTGCATGTATATTATTATTATTATTATTATTACTATTATTATTATTGAATATTTTAAGAAAATGCCACATAGACATTTAGAGCTAGGGAAGTTGCCACATAGACAATTAGGGTTAGGGTTGTAACCAAAGTTTTCATCAAGACAACCTTGGATTTAGATTAAGTAGATTGTATTGAAGAAATATAAATTTTAATTGTTATAGTATTATGGTGTGAGTACTAGGATTTTTATAAGCGGAGTTTTAGATTTAAAACAGAATCATCGTATTTCCATGTTCTCACAAATATTTGATTGAGTATGCGTTGGTTAAAAATACTTAAGAAATATAAGTAATTACTCTTGAGTAATTACAATCATAAATATTTCTTGAAATAGTTATTTACATATGAAAACTTAATTATTGTAATATTTAATAGTATTATTACGTCAGTGATGTACTCTTATTCTATCAACATATAAAATCAAAGTATATAATATTAGTATTCAGTCAAATAAATAATTATAGTCAGTCATCATAAATTATTAATAACATAAGTGATATTACTTGTTTTGTTTGTTTTAGATCCAAATCAATAATAAAGTATTAGTAGTCAGTCAACAAATAATAAATTACTTAATAAGATAAAGAAAAAGTTTGCACATTATTAGCATTTAAGTATTTTATTTCTGATTATGACGTTTAAAATGATTATTTGTTTACCTATAAATCTTTACAAATTTGTTTAACATACCACTCACATATAGTCTCCATTTTTTATTTCCTGGAAATCAAAATTTAGTTATAATGGAATCGTTAATGAAGATGTTCTTGAGGTTTTTTGTGCTTCTTGTTGCTATTACAAGTGCTCTTGCAGACAACTTACAAGGTCTACCACCTTGCTGCGAACAAGTAGGGCCATGTGACCCATGGATTTGTAAGAAGGGCCCATGTTGTATTCCTCCATCAATTAATCTAAAGTCTTAAAACATTGATTATATTGTATCACCTTTATACCAATCATTTTATGCTTGAAAAACATTCATATCATATATAATAATTATACTAATAAGATTGGTTGTTGAAATATATTTGCGAAATCTTTCTTAAACTACTTTCGGATAATCATTAAACTTCTTGTATTTATTTATTTATAAGAAAAAGATAAGGTATTTTGGATGACTAGCAATTATTATGTTAAATATATGTTTATTTATACTTGAAAATAAACATATTTTATGTTCTTGGGTTAATTCACAATTTGTCATAGCAATTTGGGGAAGAGTTAAAAAAGTCACTGATTAAAAAAAACATATTCTCCCTTATGTATGAAGATTCTCCCATTAAAACCAATTAGCTACAAAATCTCAATTTTATAAAGTTTATTTTGAATCATGATAAATTTTTTTCGATACCTGTATTTGTTTTTTGTAGATTTATGATACTTGCACATTTACATGCGAATTACTCTTGACATTTTTTATTTTTTGTCTGTGAGAAAATCCGTAGGTAAATTCACAAATAAATTTGTCGGTAACAACAAATCCATAAGAAAATTTAAAAGTAGATGTAATTTTTAAAAAAAATATAAGAGGCGTCAATTAAATATGTGTCTCCTCTATAATCCATTTTTTACTTGAAAATTGGTTATATTGCAAATTATGTGAAATATTAATTAGTTTAGTATTAAAATTAAAAAAACTTGATTATTTATATAAAATTTTCTGAATAATTCATATTCTTGTCTCAATTAAAATTCATAATAAATTATTGTATTATAAATTTATAAAAATATTATACTAAAAAAAACTAACATATTTAAAATTCAATAAAAATGAAAAAATTAATTTGCATCCAAACATTTTATTAATTTTTTTGTTGGATTTTAATTATGTTAAGATTTTTTTAAATAAATATTATCGTTAACTTTATATCATTAATGATATTGAAAGAATTATAATTGAGACTTATTGAATTGTTTAATTTTGAAAAATAAAATAATTCAATAAAGTATCACTCATGATGCGCAGGAATTCTTTAATAATGCAAGTGAAAACTATTCTCATATATTTTAGAAAAAAAAATTTATCTTAAATGTTTTAAAATTAAAATTTACTAATATTATAATGTTTTTAAATATAAAAATCTTAAAGCATGCTCTTCTGGTTTTTTTATCTTTTGTTTCTTGCTCATGATATGTAGAATTTTTCGAGTTAAAAATTTAACCAATAGAAAATAAAGATGTTATCACCAATATTGTGCATATATACAATCTCAACTATAATGAATATATATATTTTATCATACATATTTTTAATTTTTAATTAAAAAGTTTGGATACAATAATTATTAATAAAATTCCTTATTGATGTGATTTTACATATATTATGTTGTATAAGATATTGATAAAACAAATTAAATTTATTAGTAAAGTGAGAGGGAATATTTGTGTAGGTCTAACTCTTTTATTTTTTTAGAGCTTGTAATATAGTACTAAACTTGTTAATATTATATAATCTTTTGGTAGAAAGTATATATAATTGCAATAAAATCACCACTACATTAAAATAAAATAAAATTGAAATTTTTTTAACATATTAATTAAAAAATAAATTAAATTAAATAGAAGAAATAGGAATAGAGTAATTTCTATAATGTTTTTGTTCATCAAATATCTTAATAAGTTTTATATCTTTATGTATATAAAAGGTTGTGAGGCTCCGTACCTAGGATCTTTTGAATATTAATTTAGGCCATTTATAAAAGTTTTGAAAGTGTACTAAAAATAGACATATTCTATACATGATTAAATTTCCCTGTATTCAATTTTTTAAAGATTGGGGTGGAGAACATAAATTTCTTTGACTCTAATAAAAAAAGATTTTAATAGAGAAAAAATAAAGTAGGTTTATTATTATTATTATTATTATTATTATTATTATTATTATTATTATTATTATTATTATTATTCGTAACTCATAATTCATTTATCATACGTAAAAATAATAATAATGATTAAGATATTTATTACCATTTATTTATTTAATTATTATTAATTATGATAAATAAATAAAAAATCATTTGATAAACTAGTTTTGAAAAAAAAGATTTAAAGTTAAAAATAATTTTGTTAATTTGAATTCTAAAAATTATTTTATTAACTTATATAATTGAAAGAAAAGTTTTATTAAATTTAATAATAAATTTTTTAATTATATAAAATAAAATATATGATTTAGACACTAAATAAAATTGAGACATAATCTTCTTATAATTTGTATACACTAAGTGAAAAATATTTTTATCATAATTAGTAATTAAAATAATTTTTATATTTATGATATGTGATTCGTAGTTTTTTAATTTTTATTTTATTTTATCGACACAATGATTTGTATTAATTATTTTTAAATACTAAGTAATTAAATTTTTATTACAAAACATATGAAAAATGTAGTAAATAATTTTATTCTTGCTTATTTATTTTATTTTAAAGTTTTTCATTGTAGTAATTGTTAATGATTTATTTTTTATATTACTTATAATTTTGGTAATTGTTGAAACATAATTTATTTTTATTGTTTACTTCTTAAATTAAAGTTAAAATAATGAATAATTTTTTCTAAAGAAAATATAATTATATCAATTTTATTTTATTAAATAAATATCATTCATAACTGGAATAAGAATGTAAATACTTTTATGTGCTTTATTTTATTATTTTATAATTGAAAATGAAATAGGAATATGAATAATATTATATCATTATTATTAATATCACTATTAGAATATAATATTGGCAATTCTAAGAATAGTCACAAAATAATAATACATTTAAATAATATTGAAAACTCTAAGAGATTGACATGTTAGTATTAGGGTTAGGGTTGTGACCAAGGTAGTCATCATGACAATCTTCGATTTAGATTAAGTAGATAATATGTGAGATTAATTTATATATATATATATATATATATATATATATATATATATATATATATATATATATATATATATATATATATATATATATATATATATATATATATATATATATATATATATATATATTATATCAAAGGAAAAATAATAATAATAGTTATTTTTTAATAATAATAATAATAATAATAATAATAATAATAAAATTTTAAAAGATTAAATTTAAACTTTAGCATTATTTTTATTTTTATTTGTATGATTATATTGTAATATAGTAATAATTATTATAATAAAGATGATAATAATAATAACGATAGTATTTATAATAATAATATTTGTAACTTATTATTATATATTCAAAGTATAAGTTATTTGTAACTTTTAATAATAGTATTTATAATAATAAAATTTGTAACTTATTATTATTATTATTATTATTATTGAATATTTTAAGAAAATGCCACATAGACATTTAGAGCTAGGGAAGTTGCCACATAGACAATTAGGGTTAGGGTTGTAACCAAAGTTTTCATCAAGACAACCTTGGATTTAGATTAAGTAGATTGTATTTAAGAAATATAAATTTTAATTGTTATAGTATTATGGTGTGAGTACTAGGATTTTTATAAGCAGAGTTTTAGATTTAAAACAGAATCATCGTATTTCCATGTTCTCACAAATATTTGATTGAGTATGCGTTGGTTAAAAATACTTAAGAAATATAAGTAATTACTCTTGAGTAATTACAATCATAAATATTTCTTGAAATAGTTATTTACATATGAAAACTTAATTCTTGTAATATTTAATAGTATTATTACGTCAGTGATGTACTCTTATTCTATCAACATATAAAATCAAAGTATATAATATTAGTATTCAGTCAAATAAATAATTATAGTCAGTCATCATAAATTATTAATAACATAAGTGATATTACTTGTTTTGTTTGTTTTAGATCCAAATCAATAATAAAGTATTAGTAGTCAGTCAACAAATAATAAATTACTTAATAAGATAAAGAAAAAGTTTGCACATTATTAGCATTTAAGTATTTTATTTCTGATTATGACGTTTAAAATGATTATTTGTTTACCTATAAATCTTTACAAATTTGTTTAACATACCACTCACATATAGTCTCCATTTTTTATTTCCTGGAAATCAAAATTTAGTTATAATGGAATCGTTAATGAAGATGTTCTTGAGGTTTTTTGTGCTTCTTGTTGCTATTACAAGTGCTCTTGCAGACAACTTACAAGGTCTACCACCTTGCTGCGAACAAGTAGGGCCATGTGACCCATGGATTTGTAAGAAGGGCCCATGTTGTATTCCTCCATCAATTAATCTAAAGTCTTAAAACATTGATTATATTGTATCACCTTTATACCAATCATTTTATGCTTGAAAAACATTCATATCATATATAATAATTATACTAATAAGATTGGTTGTTGAAATATATTTGCGAAATCTTTCTTAAACTACTTTCGGATAATCATTAAACTTCTTGTATTTATTTATTTATAAGAAAAAGATAAGGTATTTTGGATGACTAGCAATTATTATGTTAAATATATGTTTATTTATACTTGAAAATAAACATATTTTATGTTCTTGGGTTAATTCACAATTTGTCATAGCAATTTGGGGAAGAGTTAAAAAAGTCACTGATTAAAAAAAACATATTCTCCCTTATGTATGAAGATTCTCCCATTAAAACCAATTAGCTACAAAATCTCAATTTTATAAAGTTTATTTTGAATCATGATAAATTTTTTTCGATACCTTAATTTTTTTTGTTGTAGATTTATGATACTTGCACATTTACATGCGAATTACTCTTGACATTTTTTATTTTTTGTCTGTGAGAAAATCCGTAGGTAAATTCACAAATAAATTTGTCGGTAACATCAAATCCATAAGAAAATTTAAAAGTAGATGTAATTTTTTTAAAAAATATAAGAGGCGTCAATTAAATATGCGTCTCCTCTATAATCCATTTTTTACTTGAAAATTGGTTATATTGCAAATTATGTGAAATATTAATTAGTTTAGTATTAAAATTAAAAAAACTTGATTATTTATATAAAATTTTCTGAATAATTAATATTCTTGTCTCAATTAAAATTCATAATAAATTATTGTATTATAAATTTATAAACATATTATACTAAAAAAAACTAACATATTTAAAATTCAATAAAAATGAAAAAATTAATTTGCATCCAAACATTTTATTAATTTTTTTGTTGGATTTTAATTATGTTAAGATTTTTTTAAATAAATATTATCGTTAACTTTATATCATTAATGATATTGAAAGAATTATAATTGAGACTTATTGAATTGTTTAATTTTGAAAAATAAAATAATTCAATAAAGTATCACTCGTGATGCGCGGGAATTCTTTAATAATGCAAGTGAAAACTATTCTTATATATTTTAGAAAAAAATTTTATCTTAAATGTTTTAAAATTAAAATTTACTAATATTATAATGTTTTTAAATATAAAAATCTTAAAGCATGCTCTTCTGGTTTTTTTATCTTTTGTTTCTTGCTCATGATATGTAGAATTTTTCGAGTTAAAAATTTAACCAATACAAAATAAAGATGTTATCACCAATATTGTGCATATATACAATCTCAACTATAATGAATATATATATTTTATCATACATATTTTTAATTTTTAATTAAAAAGTTTGGATACAATAATTATTAATAAAATTCCTTATTGATGTGATTTTACATATATTATGTTGTATAAGATATTGATAAAACAAATTAAATTTATTAGTAAAGTGAGAGGGAATATTTGTGTAGGTCTAACTCTTTTATTTTTTTAGAGCTTGTAATATAGTACTAAACTTGTTAATATTATATAATCTTTTGGTAGAAAGTATATATAATTGCAATAAAATCACCACTACATTAAAATAAAATAAAATTGAAATTTCTTTAACATATTAATTAAAAAATAAATTAAATTAAATAGAAGAAATAGGAATAGAGTAATTTCTATAATGTTTTTGTTCATCAAATATCTTAATAAGTTTTATATCTTTATGTATATAAAAGGTTGTGAGGCTCCGTACCTAGGATCTTTTGAATATTAATTTAGGCCATTTATAAAAGTTTTGAAAGTGTACTAAAAATAGACATATTCTATACATGATTAAATTTCCCTGTATTCAATTTTTTAAAGATTGGGGTGGAGAACATAAATTTCTTTGACTCTAATAAAAAAAGATTTTAATAGAGAAAAAATAAAGTAGGTTTATTATTATTATTATTATTATTATTATTATTATTATTATTATTATTATTATTATTATTATTATTATTATTATTCGTAACTCATAATTCATTTATCATACGTAAAAATAATAATAATGATTAAGATATTTATTACCATTTATTTATTTAATTATTATTAATTATGATAAATAAATAAAAAATCATTTGATAAACTAGTTTTGAAAAAAAAGATTTAAAGTTAAAAATAATTTTGTTAATTTGAATTCTAAAAATTATTTTATTAACTTATATAATTGAAAGAAAAGTTTTATTAAATTTAATAATAAATTTTTTAATTATATAAAATAAAATATATGATTTAGACACTAAATAAAATTGAGACATAATCTTCTTATAATTTGTATACACTAAGTGAAAAATATTTTTATCATAATTAGTAATTAAAATAATTTTTATATTTATGATATGTAATTCGTAGTTTTTTAATTTTTATTTTATTTTATCGACACAATGATTTGTATTAATTATTTTTAAATACTAAGTAATTAAATTTTTATTACAAAACATATGAAAAATGTAGTAAATAATTTTATTCTTGCTTATTTATTTTATTTTAAAGTTTTTCATTGTAGTAATTGTTAATGATTTATTTTTTATATTACTTATAATTTTGGTAATTGTTGAAACATAATTTATTTTTATTGTTTACTTCTTAAATTAAAGTTAAAATAATGAATAATTTTTTCTAAAGAAAATATAATTATATCAATTTTATTTTATTAAATAAATATCATTCATAACTGGAATAAGAATGTAAATACTTTTATGTGCTTTATTTTATTATTTTATAATTGAAAATGAAATAGGAATATGAATAATATTATATCATTATTATTAATATCACTATTAGAATATAATATTGGCAATTCTAAGAATAGTCACAAAATAATAATACATTTAAATAATATTGAAAACTCTAAGAGATTGACATGTTAGTATTAGGGTTAGGGTTGTGACCAAGGTAGTCATCATGACAATCTTCGATTTAGATTAAGTAGATAATATGTGAGATTAATTTATATATATATATATATATATATATATATATATATATATATATATATATATATATATATATATATATATATTATATCAAAGGAAAAATAATAATAATAGTTATTTTTTAATAATAATAATAATAATAATAATAATAATAATAAAATTTTAAAAGATTAAATTTAAACTTTAGCATTATTTTTATTTTTATTTGTATGATTATATTGTAATATAGTAATAATTATTATAATTAAGATGATAATAATAATAACGATAGTATTTATAATAATAATATTTGTAACTTATTATTATATATTCAAAGTATAAGTTATTTGTAACTTTTAATAATAGTATTTATAATAATAAAATTTGTAACTTATTATTATTATTATTATTATTATTGAATATTTTAAGAAAATGCCACATAGACATTTAGAGCTAGGGAAGTTGCCACATAGACAATTAGGGTTAGGGTTGTAACCAAAGTTTTCATCAAGACAACCTTGGATTTAGATTAAGTAGATTGTATTTAAGAAATATAAATTTTAATTGTTATAGTATTATGGTGTGAGTACTAGGATTTTTATAAGCAGAGTTTTAGATTTAAAACAGAATCATCGTATTTCCATGTTCTCACAAATATTTGATTGAGTATGCGTTGGTTAAAAATACTTAAGAAATATAAGTAATTACTCTTGAGTAATTACAATCATAAATATTTCTTGAAATAGTTATTTACATATGAAAACTTAATTCTTGTAATATTTAATAGTATTATTACGTCAGTGATGTACTCTTATTCTATCAACATATAAAATCAAAGTATATAATATTAGTATTCAGTCAAATAAATAATTATAGTCAGTCATCATAAATTATTAATAACATAAGTGATATTACTTGTTTTGTTTGTTTTAGATCCAAATCAATAATAAAGTATTAGTAGTCAGTCAACAAATAATAAATTACTTAATAAGATAAAGAAAAAGTTTGCACATTATTAGCATTTAAGTATTTTATTTCTGATTATGACGTTTAAAATGATTATTTGTTTACCTATAAATCTTTACAAATTTGTTTAACATACCACTCACATATAGTCTCCATTTTTTATTTCCTGGAAATCAAAATTTAGTTATAATGGAATCGTTAATGAAGATGTTCTTGAGGTTTTTTGTGCTTCTTGTTGCTATTACAAGTGCTCTTGCAGACAACTTACAAGGTCTACCACCTTGCTGCGAACAAGTAGGGCCATGTGACCCATGGATTTGTAAGAAGGGCCCATGTTGTATTCCTCCATCAATTAATCTAAAGTCTTAAAACATTGATTATATTGTATCACCTTTATACCAATCATTTTATGCTTGAAAAACATTCATATCATATATAATAATTATACTAATAAGATTGGTTGTTGAAATATATTTGCGAAATCTTTCTTAAACTACTTTCGGATAATCATTAAACTTCTTGTATTTATTTATTTATAAGAAAAAGATAAGGTATTTTGGATGACTAGCAATTATTATGTTAAATATATGTTTATTTATACTTGAAAATAAACATATTTTATGTTCTTGGGTTAATTCACAATTTGTCATAGCAATTTGGGGAAGAGTTAAAAAAGTCACTGATTAAAAAAAACATATTCTCCCTTATGTATGAAGATTCTCCCATTAAAACCAATTAGCTACAAAATCTCAATTTTATAAAGTTTATTTTGAATCATGATAAATTTTTTTCGATACCTTAATTTTTTTTGTTGTAGATTTATGATACTTGCACATTTACATGCGAATTACTCTTGACATTTTTTATTTTTTGTCTGTGAGAAAATCCGTAGGTAAATTCACAAATAAATTTGTCGGTAACATCAAATCCATAAGAAAATTTAAAAGTAGATGTAATTTTTTTAAAAAATATAAGAGGCGTCAATTAAATATGCGTCTCCTCTATAATCCATTTTTTACTTGAAAATTGGTTATATTGCAAATTATGTGAAATATTAATTAGTTTAGTATTAAAATTAAAAAAACTTGATTATTTATATAAAATTTTCTGAATAATTAATATTCTTGTCTCAATTAAAATTCATAATAAATTATTGTATTATAAATTTATAAACATATTATACTAAAAAAAACTAACATATTTAAAATTCAATAAAAATGAAAAAATTAATTTGCATCCAAACATTTTATTAATTTTTTTGTTGGATTTTAATTATGTTAAGATTTTTTTAAATAAATATTATCGTTAACTTTATATCATTAATGATATTGAAAGAATTATAATTGAGACTTATTGAATTGTTTAATTTTGAAAAATAAAATAATTCAATAAAGTATCACTCGTGATGCGCGGGAATTCTTTAATAATGCAAGTGAAAACTATTCTTATATATTTTAGAAAAAAATTTTATCTTAAATGTTTTAAAATTAAAATTTACTAATATTATAATGTTTTTAAATATAAAAATCTTAAAGCATGCTCTTCTGGTTTTTTTATCTTTTGTTTCTTGCTCATGATATGTAGAATTTTTCGAGTTAAAAATTTAACCAATACAAAATAAAGATGTTATCACCAATATTGTGCATATATACAATCTCAACTATAATGAATATATATATTTTATCATACATATTTTTAATTTTTAATTAAAAAGTTTGGATACAATAATTATTAATAAAATTCCTTATTGATGTGATTTTACATATATTATGTTGTATAAGATATTGATAAAACAAATTAAATTTATTAGTAAAGTGAGAGGGAATATTTGTGTAGGTCTAACTCTTTTATTTTTTTAGAGCTTGTAATATAGTACTAAACTTGTTAATATTATATAATCTTTTGGTAGAAAGTATATATAATTGCAATAAAATCACCACTACATTAAAATAAAATAAAATTGAAATTTCTTTAACATATTAATTAAAAAATAAATTAAATTAAATAGAAGAAATAGGAATAGAGTAATTTCTATAATGTTTTTGTTCATCAAATATCTTAATAAGTTTTATATCTTTATGTATATAAAAGGTTGTGAGGCTCCGTACCTAGGATCTTTTGAATATTAATTTAGGCCATTTATAAAAGTTTTGAAAGTGTACTAAAAATAGACATATTCTATACATGATTAAATTTCCCTGTATTCAATTTTTTAAAGATTAGGGTGGAGAACATAAATTTCTTTGACTCTAATAAAAAAAGATTTTAATAGAGAAAAAATAAAGTAGGTTTATTATTATTATTATTATTATTATTATTATTATTATTATTATTATTATTATTATTATTATTATTATTATTATTCGTAACTCATAATTCATTTATCATACGTAAAAATAATAATAATGATTAAGATATTTATTACCATTTATTTATTTAATTATTATTAATTATGATAAATAAATAAAAAATCATTTGATAAACTAGTTTTGAAAAAAAAGATTTAAAGTTAAAAATAATTTTGTTAATTTGAATTCTAAAAATTATTTTATTAACTTATATAATTGAAAGAAAAGTTTTATTAAATTTAATAATAAATTTTTTAATTATATAAAATAAAATATATGATTTAGACACTAAATAAAATTGAGACATAATCTTCTTATAATTTGTATACACTAAGTGAAAAATATTTTTATCATAATTAGTAATTAAAATAATTTTTATATTTATGATATGTGATTCGTAGTTTTTTAATTTTTATTTTATTTTATCGACACAATGATTTGTATTAATTATTTTTAAATACTAAGTAATTAAATTTTTATTACAAAACATATGAAAAATGTAGTAAATAATTTTATTCTTGCTTATTTATTTTATTTTAAAGTTTTTCATTGTAGTAATTGTTAATGATTTATTTTTTATATTACTTATAATTTTGGTAATTGTTGAAACATAATTTATTTTTATTGTTTACTTCTTAAATTAAAGTTAAAATAATGAATAATTTTTTCTAAAGAAAATATAATTATATCAATTTTATTTTATTAAATAAATATCATTCATAACTGGAATAAGAATGTAAATACTTTTATGTGCTTTATTTTATTATTTTATAATTGAAAATGAAATAGGAATATGAATAATATTATATCATTATTATTAATATCACTATTAGAATATAATATTGGCAATTCTAAGAATAGTCACAAAATAATAATACATTTAAATAATATTGAAAACTCTAAGAGATTGACATGTTAGTATTAGGGTTAGGGTTGTGACCAAGGTAGTCATCATGACAATCTTCGATTTAGATTAAGTAGATAATATGTGAGATTAATTTATATATATATATATATATATATATATATATATATATATATATATATATATATATATATATATATATATATATATATATATATATATATATATATATATATATATATATTATATCAAAGGAAAAATAATAATAATAGTTATTTTTTAATAATAATAATAATAATAATAATAATAATAAAATTTTAAAAGATTAAATTTAAACTTTAGCATTATTTTTATTTTTATTTGTATGATTATATTGTAATATAGTAATAATTATTATAATTAAGATGATAATAATAATAACGATAGTATTTATAATAATAATATTTGTAACTTATTATTATATATTCAAAGTATAAGTTATTTGTAACTTTTAATAATAGTATTTATAATAATAAAATTTGTAACTTATTATTATTATTATTATTATTATTGAATATTTTAAGAAAATGCCACATAGACATTTAGAGCTAGGGAAGTTGCCACATAGACAATTAGGGTTAGGGTTGTAACCAAAGTTTTCATCAAGACAACCTTGGATTTAGATTAAGTAGATTGTATTTAAGAAATATAAATTTTAATTGTTATAGTATTATGGTGTGAGTACTAGGATTTTTATAAGCAGAGTTTTAGATTTAAAACAGAATCATCGTATTTCCATGTTCTCACAAATATTTGATTGAGTATGCGTTGGTTAAAAATACTTAAGAAATATAAGTAATTACTCTTGAGTAATTACAATCATAAATATTTCTTGAAATAGTTATTTACATATGAAAACTTAATTCTTGTAATATTTAATAGTATTATTACGTCAGTGATGTACTCTTATTCTATCAACATATAAAATCAAAGTATATAATATTAGTATTCAGTCAAATAAATAATTATAGTCAGTCATCATAAATTATTAATAACATAAGTGATATTACTTGTTTTGTTTGTTTTAGATCCAAATCAATAATAAAGTATTAGTAGTCAGTCAACAAATAATAAATTACTTAATAAGATAAAGAAAAAGTTTGCACATTATTAGCATTTAAGTATTTTATTTCTGATTATGACGTTTAAAATGATTATTTGTTTACCTATAAATCTTTACAAATTTGTTTAACATACCACTCACATATAGTCTCCATTTTTTATTTCCTGGAAATCAAAATTTAGTTATAATGGAATCGTTAATGAAGATGTTCTTGAGGTTTTTTGTGCTTCTTGTTGCTATTACAAGTGCTCTTGCAGACAACTTACAAGGTCTACCACCTTGCTGCGAACAAGTAGGGCCATGTGACCCATGGATTTGTAAGAAGGGCCCATGTTGTATTCCTCCATCAATTAATCTAAAGTCTTAAAACATTGATTATATTGTATCACCTTTATACCAATCATTTTATGCTTGAAAAACATTCATATCATATATAATAATTATACTAATAAGATTGGTTGTTGAAATATATTTGCGAAATCTTTCTTAAACTACTTTCGGATAATCATTAAACTTCTTGTATTTATTTATTTATAAGAAAAAGATAAGGTATTTTGGATGACTAGCAATTATTATGTTAAATATATGTTTATTTATACTTGAAAATAAACATATTTTATGTTCTTGGGTTAATTCACAATTTGTCATAGCAATTTGGGGAAGAGTTAAAAAAGTCACTGATTAAAAAAAACATATTCTCCCTTATGTATGAAGATTCTCCCATTAAAACCAATTAGCTACAAAATCTCAATTTTATAAAGTTTATTTTGAATCATGATAAATTTTTTTCGATACCTTAATTTTTTTTGTTGTAGATTTATGATACTTGCACATTTACATGCGAATTACTCTTGACATTTTTTATTTTTTGTCTGTGAGAAAATCCGTAGGTAAATTCACAAATAAATTTGTCGGTAACATCAAATCCATAAGAAAATTTAAAAGTAGATGTAATTTTTTTAAAAAATATAAGAGGCGTCAATTAAATATGCGTCTCCTCTATAATACATTTTTTACTTGAAAATTGGTTATATTGCAAATTATGTGAAATATTAATTAGTTTAGTATTAAAATTAAAAAAACTTGATTATTTATATAAAATTTTCTGAATAATTAATATTCTTGTCTCAATTAAAATTCATAATAAATTATTGTATTATAAATTTATAAACATATTATACTAAAAAAAACTAACATATTTAAAATTCAATAAAAATGAAAAAATTAATTTGCATCCAAACATTTTATTAATTTTTTTGTTGGATTTTAATTATGTTAAGATTTTTTTAAATAAATATTATCGTTAACTTTATATCATTAATGATATTGAAAGAATTATAATTGAGACTTATTGAATTGTTTAATTTTGAAAAATAAAATAATTCAATAAAGTATCACTCGTGATGCGCGGGAATTCTTTAATAATGCAAGTGAAAACTATTCTTATATATTTTAGAAAAAAATTTTATCTTAAATGTTTTAAAATTAAAATTTACTAATATTATAATGTTTTTAAATATAAAAATCTTAAAGCATGCTCTTCTGGTTTTTTTATCTTTTGTTTCTTGCTCATGATATGTAGAATTTTTCGAGTTAAAAATTTAACCAATAGAAAATAAAGATGTTATCACCAATATTGTGCATATATACAATCTCAACTATAATGAATATATATATTTTATCATACATATTTTTAATTTTTAATTAAAAAGTTTGGATACAATAATTATTAATAAAATTCCTTATTGATATGATTTTACATATATTATGTTGTATAAGATATTGATAAAACAAATTAAATTTATTAGTAAAGTGAGAGGGAATATTTGTGTAGGTCTAACTCTTTTATTTTTTTAGAGCTTGTAATATAGTACTAAACTTGTTAATATTATATAATCTTTTGGTAGAAAGTATTGATATATATAATTGCAATAAAATCACCACTACATTAAAATAAAATAAAATTGAAATTTTTTTAACAGATTAATTAAAAAATAAATTAAATTAAATAGAAGAAATAGGAATAGAGTAATTTCTATAATGTTTTTGTTCATCAAATATCTTAATAAGTTTTATATCTTTATGTATATAAAAGGTTGTGAGGCTCCGTACCTAGGATCTTTTGAATATTAATTTAGGCCATTTATAAAAGTTTTGAAAGTGTACTAAAAATAGACATATTCTATACATGATTAAATTTCCCTGTATTCAATTTTTAAAGATTGGGGTGGAGAACATAAATTTCTTTGACTCTAATAAAAAAAGATTTTAATAGAGAAAAAATAAAGTAGGTTTATTATTATTATTATTATTATTATTATTATTATTATTATTATTATTCGTAACTCATAATTCATTTATCATACGTAAAAATAATAATAATGATTAAGATATTTATTACCATTTATTTATTTAATTATTATTCATTATGATAAATAAATAAAAAATCATTTGATAAACTAGTTTTGAAAAAAAAGATTTAAAGTTAAAAATAATTTAGTTAATTTGAATTCTAAAAATTATTTTATTAACTTATATAATTGAAAGAAAAGTTTTATTAAATTTAATAATAAATTTTTTAATTATATAAAATAAAATATATGATTTAGACACTAAATAAAATTAAGACATAATCTTCTTATAATTTGTATACACTAAGTGAAAAATATTTTTATCATAATTAGTAATTAAAATAATTTTTATATTTATGATATGTGATTCGTATTTTTTTAATTTTTATTTTATTTTATCGACACAATGATTTGTATTAATTATTTTTAAATACTAAGTAATTAAAATTTTATTACAAAACATATGAAAAATGTAGTAAATAATTTTATTCTTGCTTATTTATTTTATTTTAAAGTTTTTCATTGTAGTAATTGTTAATGATTTATTTTTTATATTACTTATAATTTTGGTAATTGTTGAAACATAATTTATTTTTATTGTTTACTTCTTAAATTAAAGTTAAAATAATGAATAATTTTTTCTAAAGAAAATATAATTATATCAATTTTATTTTATTAAATAAATATCATTTATAACTGGAATAAGAATGTAAATACTTTTATGTGCTTTATTTTATTAATTTATAATTGAAAATGAAATAGGAATATGAATAATATTATATCATTATTATTAATATCACTATTAGAATATAACATTGGCAATTCTAAGAATAGTCACAAAATAATAATACATTTAAATAATATTGAAAACTCTAAGAGATTGACATGTTAGTATTAGGGTTAGGGTTGTGACCAAGGTAGTCATCATGACAATCTTCGATTTAGATTAAGTAGATAATATGTGAGATTAATTTATATATATATATATATATATATATATATATATATATATATATATATATATATATATATATATATATTATATCAAAGGAAAAATAATAATAATAGTTATTTTTTAATAATAATAATAATAATAATAATAAAATTTTAAAAGATTAAATTTAAACTTTAGCATTATTTTTATTTTTATTTGTATGATTATATTGTAATATAGTAATAATTATTATAATAAAGATGATAATAATAATAACGATAGTATTTATAATAATAATATTTGTAACTTATTATTATATATTCAAAGTATAAGTTATTTGTAACTTTTAATAATAGTATTTATAATAATAAAATTTGTAACTTATTATTATTATTATTATTATTATTATTATTATTATTATTATTATTATTATTATTATTATTATTGAATATTTTAAGAAAATGCCACATAGACATTTAGAGCTAGGGAAGTTGCCACATAGACAATTAGGGTTAGGGTTGTAACCAAAGTTTTCATCAAGACAACCTTGGATTTAGATTAAGTAGATTGTATTTAAGAAATATAAATTTTAATTGTTATAGTATTATGGTGTGAGTACTAGGATTTTTATAAGCGGAGTTTTAGATTTAAAACAGAATCATCGTATTTCCATGTTCTCACAAATATTTGATTGAGTATGCGTTGGTTAAAAATACTTAAGAAATATAAGTAATTACTCTTGAGTAATTACAATCATAAATATTTCTTGAAATAGTTATTTACATATGAAAACTTAATTATTGTAATATTTAATAGTATTATTACGTCAGTGATGTACTCTTATTCTATCAACATATAAAATCAAAGTATATAATATTAGTATTCAGTCAAATAAATAATTATAGTCAGTCATCATAAATTATTAATAACATAAGTGATATTACTTATTTTGTTTGTTTTAGATCCAAATCAATAATAAAGTATTAGTAGTTAGTCAACAAATAATAAATTACTTAATAAGATAAAGAAAAAGTTTGCACATTATTAGCATTTAAGTATTTTATTTCTGATTATGACGTTTAAAATGATTATTTGTTTACCTATAAATCTTTACAAATTTGTTTAACATACCACTCACATATAGTCTCCATTTTTTATTTCCTGGAAATCAAAATTTAGTTATAATGGAATCGTTAATGAAGATGTTCTTGAGGTTTTTTGTGCTTCTTGTTGCTATTACAAGTGCTCTTGCAGACAACTTACAAGGTCTACCACCTTGTTGCGAACAAGTAGGGCCATGTGACCCATGGATTTGTAAGAAGGGCCCATGTTGTATTCCTCCATCAATTAATCTAAAGTCTTAAAACATTGATTATATTGTGTCACCTTTATACCAATCATTTTATGCTTGAAAAACATTCATATCATATATAATAATTATACTAATAAGATTGGTTGTTGAAATATATTTGCGAAATCTTTCTTAAACTACTTTCGGATAATCATTAAACTTCTTGTATTTATTTATTTATAAGAAAAAGATAAGGTATTTTGGATGACTAGCAATTATTATGTTAAATATATGTTTATTTATACTTGAAAATAAACATATTTTATGTTCTTGGGTTAATTCACAATTTGTCATAGCAATTTGGGGAAGAGTTAAAAAAGTCACTGATTAAAAAAAAACATATTCTCCCTTATGTATGAAGATTCTCCCATTAAAACCAATTAGCTACAAAATTTCAATTTTATAAAGTTTATTTTGAATCATGATAAATTTTTTTCGATACCTTAATTTTTTTTGTTGTAGATTTATGATACTTGCACATTTACATGCGAATTACTCTTGACATTTTTTATTTTTTGTCTGTGAGAAAATCCGTAGGTAAATTCACAAATAAATTTGTCGGTAACATCAAATCCATAAGAAAATTTAAAAGTAGATGTAATTTTTTTAAAAAATATAAGAGGCGTCAATTAAATATGCGTCTCCTCTATAATCCATTTTTTACTTGAAAATTGGTTATATTGCAAATTATGTGAAATAATAATTAGTTTAGTATTAAAATTAAAAAAACTTGATTATTTATATAAAATTTTCTGAATAATTAATATTCTTGTCTCAATTAAAATTCATAATAAATTATTGTATTATAAATTTATAAACATATTATACTAAAAAAAACTAACATATTTAAAATTCAATAAAAATGAAAAAATTAATTTGCATCCAAACATTTTATTAATTTTTTTGTTGGATTTTAATTATGTTAAGATTTTTTTTAATAAATATTATCGTTAACTTTATATCATTAATGATATTGAAAGAATTATAATTGAGACTTATTGAATTGTTTAATTTTGAAAAATAAAATAATTCAATAAAGTATCACTCGTGATGCGCGGGAATTCTTTAATAATGCAAGTGAAAACTATTCTCATATATTTTAGAAAAAAAATTTATCTTAAATGTTTTAAAATTAAAATTTACTAATATTATAATGTTTTTAAATATAAAAATCTTAAAGCATGCTCTTCTGTTTTTTTTATCTTTTGTTTCTTGCTCATGATATGTAGAATTTTTCGAGTTAAAAATTTAACCAATAGAAAATAAAGATGTTATCACCAATATTGTGCATATATACAATCTCAACTATAATGAATATATATATTTTATCATACATATTTTTAATTTTTAATTAAAAAGTTTGGATACAATAATTATTAATAAAATTCCTTATTGATGTGATTTTACATATATTATGTTGTATAAGATATTGATAAAACAAATTAAATTTATTAGTAAAGTGAGAGGGAATATTTGTGTAGGTCTAACTCTTTTATTTTTTTAGAGCTTGTAATATAGTACTAAACTTGTTAATATTATATAATCTTTTGGTAGAAAGTATTGATATATATATAATTGCAATAAAATCACCACTACATTAAAATAAAATAAAATTGAAATTTTTTTAACAGATTAATTAAAAAATAAAATAAATTAAATAGAAAAATAGGAATAGAGTAATTTCTATAATGTTTTTGTTCATCAAATATCTTAATAAGTTTTATATCTTTATGGATATAAAAGGTTGTGAGGCTCCGTACCTAGGATCTTTTGCATATTAATTTAGGCCATTTATAAAAGTTTTGAAAGTGTACTAAAAATAGGCATATTCTATACATGATTAAATTTCCCTGTATTCAATTTTTTAAAGATTGGGGTGGAGAACATAAATTTCTTTGACTCTAATAAAAAAAGATTTTAATAGAGACAAAATAAAGTAGGTTTATTATTATTATTATTATTATTATTATTATTATTATTATTATTATTATTCGTAACTCATAACTCATTTATCATACGTAAAAATAATAATAATGATTAAGATATTTATTACCATTTATTTATTTAATTATTATTCATTATGATAAATAAATAAAAAATCATTTGATAAACTAGTTTTGAAAAAAAAGATTTAAAGTTAAAAATAATTTTGTTAATTTGAATTCTAAAAATTATTTTATTAACTTATATAATTGAAAGAAAAGTTTTATTAAATTTAATAATAAATTTTTTAATTATATAAAATAAAATATATGATTTAGACACTAAATAAAATTGAGACATAATCTTCTTATAAATTGTATACACTAAGTGAAAAATATTTTTATCATAATTAGTAATTAAAATAATTTTTATATTTATGATATGTGATTCGTATTTTTTTTAATTTTTATTTTATTTTATCGACACAATGATTTGTATTAATTATTTTTAAATCCTAAGTAATTAAAATTTTATTACAAAACATATGAAAAATGTAGTAAATAATTTTATTCTTGCTTATATATTTTATTTTAAAGTTTTTCATTGTAGTAATTGTTAATGATTTATTTTTTATATTACTTATAATTTTGGTAATTGTTGAAACATAATTTATTTTTATTGTTTACTTCTTAAATTAAAGTTAAAATAATGAATACTTTTTTCTAAAGAAAATATAATTATATCAATTTTATTTTATTAAATAAATATCATTTATAACTGGAATAAGAATGTAAATACTTTTATGTGCTTTATTTTATTAATTTATAATTGAAAATGAAATAGGAATATGAATAATATTATATCATTATTATTAATATCACTATTAGAATACAATATTGGCAATTCTAAGAATAGTCACCAAATAATAATACATTTAAATAATATTGAAAACTCTAATTGATTGACATGTTAGTATTAGGGTTAGGGTTGTGACCAAGGTAGTCATCATGACAATCTTCGATTTAGATTAAGTAGAAAATATGTGAGATTAATTTATATATATATATATATATATATATATATATATATATATATATATATATGTATATATATATGTATATATGTATATATATATATATATATATATATATATATATATATATATATATATATATATATATATATATATATATATATATATATATATATATATATATATATATATATATATATATTATATCAAAGGAAAAATAATAATAATAGTTATTTTTTAATAATAATAATAATAATAATAATAATAATAAAATTTTAAAAGATTAAATTTAAACTTTAGCATTATTTTTATTTTTATTTGTATGATTATATTGTAATATAGTAATAATTATTATAATAAAGATGATAATAATAATAACGATAGTATTTATAATAATAATATTTGTAACTTATTATTATATATTCAAAGTATAAGTTATTTGTAACTTTTAATAATAGTATTTATAATAATAATATTTGTAACTTATTATTATTATTATTATTATTGAATATTTTAAGAAAATGCCACATAGACATTTAGAGCTAGGGAAGTTGCCACATAGACAATTAGGGTTAGGGTTGTAACCAAAGTTTTCATCAAGACAACCTTGGATTTAGATTAAGTAGATTGTATTTAAGAAATATAAATTTTAATTGTTATAGTATTATGGTGTGAGTACTAGGATTTTTATAAGCGGAGTTTTAGATTTAAAACAGAATCATCGTATTTCCATGTTCTCACAAATATTTGATTGAGTATGTGTTGGTTAAAAATACTTAAGAAATATAAGTAATTACTCTTGAGTAATTACAATCATAAATATTTCTTGAAATAGTTATTTACATATGAAAACTTAATTCTTGTAATATTTAATAGTATTATTACGTCAGTGATGTACTCTTATTCTATCAACATATAAAATCAAAGTATATAATATTAGTATTCAGTCAAATAAATAATTATAGTCAGTCATCATAAAGTATTAATAACATAAGTGATATTACTTGTTTTGTTTGTTTTAGATCCAAATCAATAATAAAGTATTAGTAGTCAGTCAACAAATAATAAATTACTTAATAAGATAAAGAAAAAGTTTGCACATTATTAGCATTTAAGTATTTTATTTCTGATTATGACGTTTAAAATGATTATTTGTTTACCTATAAATCTTTACAAATTTGTTTAACATACCACTCACATATAGTCTCCATTTTTTATTTCCTGGAAATCAAAATTTAGTTATAATGGAATCGTTAATGAAGATGTTCTTGAGGTTTTTTGTGCTTCTTGTTGCTATTACAAGTGCTCTTGCAGACAACTTACAAGGTCTACCACCTTGCTGCGAACAAGTAGGGCCATGTGACCCATGGATTTGTAAGAAGGGCCCATGTTGTATTCCTCCATCAATTAATCTAAAGTCTTAAAACATTGATTATATTGTGTCACCTTTATACCAATCATTTTATGCTTGAAAAACATTCATATCATATATAATAATTATACTAATAAGATTGGTTGTTGAAATATATTTGCGAAATCTTTCTTAAACTACTTTCGGATAATCATTAAACTTCTTGTATTTATTTATTTATAAGAAAAAGATAAGGTATTTTGGATGACTAGCAATTATTATGTTAAATATATGTTTATTTATACTTGAAAATAAACATATTTTATGTTCTTGGGTTAATTCACAATTTGTCATAGCAATTTGGGGAAGAGTTAAAAAAGTCACTGATTAAAAAAAACATATTCTCCCTTATGTATGAAGATTCTCCCATTAAAACCAATTAGCTACAAAATTTCAATTTTATAAAGTTTATTTTGAATCATGATAAATTTTTTTCGATACCTTAATTTTTTTTGTTGTAGATTTATGATACTTGCACATTTACATGCGAATTGACATTTTTTATTTTTTGTCTGTGAGAAAATCCGTAGGTAAATTCACAAATAAATTTGTCGGTAACATCAAATCCATAAGAAAATTTAAAAGTAGATGTAATTTTTTAAAAAAATATAAGAGGCGTCAATTAAATATGCGTCTCCTCTATAATCCATTTTTTACTTGAAAATTGGTTATATTGCAAATTATGTGAAATATTAATTAGTTTAGTATTAAAATTAAAAAAACTTGATTATTTATATAAAATTTTCTGAATAATTCATATTCTTGTCTCAATTAAAATTCATAATAAATTATTGTATTATAAATTTATAAACATATTATACTAAAAAAAACTAACATATTTAAAATTCAATAAAAATGAAAAAATTAATTTGCATCCAAACATTTTATTAATTTTTTTGTTGGATTTTAATTATGTTAAGATTTTTTTTAATAAATATTATCGTTAACTTTATATCATTAATGATATTGAAAGAATTATAATTGAGACTTATTGAATTGTTTAATTTTGAAAAATAAAATAATTCAATAAAGTATCACTCGTGATGCGCGGGAATTCTTTAATAATGCAAGTGAAAACTATTCTCATATATTTTAGAAAAAAAATTTATCTTAAATGTTTTAAAATTAAAATTTACTAATATTATAATGTTTTTAAATATAAAAATCTTAAAGCATGCTCTTCTGGTTTTTTTATCTTTTGTTTCTTGCTCATGATATGTAGAATTTTTCGAGTTAAAAATTTAACCAATAGAAAATAAAGATGTTATCACCAATATTGTGCATATATACAATCTCAACTATAATGAATATATATATTTTATCATACATATTTTTAATTTTTAATTAAAAAGTTTGGATACAATAATTATTAATAAAATTCCTTATTGATGTGATTTTACATATATTATGTTGTATAAGATATTGATAAAACAAATTAAATTTATTAGTAAAGTGAGAGGGATTATTTGTGTAGGTCTAACTCTTTTATTTTTTTAGAGCTTGTAATATAGTACTAAACTTGTTAATATTATATAATCTTTTGGTAGAAAGTATTGATATATATATATATAATTGCAATAAAATCACCACTACATTAAAATAAAATAAAAATGAAATTTTTTTAACTGATTAATTAAAAAATAAAATAAATTAAATAGAAAAATAGGAATAGAGTAATTTCTATAATGTTTTTGTTCATCAAATATCTTAATAAGTTTTATATCTTTATGGATATAAAAGGTTGTGAGGCTCCGTACCTAGGATCTTTTGCATATTAATTTAGGCCATTTATAAAAGTTTTGAAAGTGTACTAAAAATAGGCATATTCTATACATGATTAAATTTCCCTGTATTCAATTTTTTAAAGATTGGGGTGGAGAACATAAATTTCTTTGACTCTAATAAAAAAAGATTTTAATAGAGACAAAATAAAGTAGGTTTATTATTATTATTATTATTATTATTATTATTATTATTATTATTCGTAACTCATAACTCATTTATCATACGTAAAAATAATAATAATGATTAAGATATTTATTACCATTTATTTATTTAATTATTATTCATTATGATAAATAAATAAAAAATCATTTGATAAACTAGTTTTGAAAAAAAAGATTTAAAGTTAAAAATAATTTTGTTAATTTGAATTCTAAAAATTATTTTATTAACTTATATAATTGAAAGAAAAGTTTTATTAAATTTAATAATAAATTTTTTAATTATATAAAATAAAATATATGATTTAGACACTAAATAAAATTGAGACATAATCTTCTTATAAATTGTATACACTAAGTGAAAAATATTTTTATCATAATTAGTAATTAAAATAATTTTTATATTTATGATATGTGATTCGTATTTTTTTTAATTTTTATTTTATTTTATCGACACAATGATTTGTATTAATTATTTTTAAATCCTAAGTAATTAAAATTTTATTACAAAACATATGAAAAATGTAGTAAATAATTTTATTCTTGCTTATATATTTTATTTTAAAGTTTTTCATTGTAGTAATTGTTAATGATTTATTTTTTATATTACTTATAATTTTGGTAATTGTTGAAACATAATTTATTTTTATTGTTTACTTCTTAAATTAAAGTTAAAATAATGAATACTTTTTTCTAAAGAAAATATAATTATATCAATTTTATTTTATTAAATAAATATCATTTATAACTGGAATAAGAATGTAAATACTTTTATGTGCTTTATTTTATTAATTTATAATTGAAAATGAAATATGAATATGAATAATATTATATCATTATTATTAATATCACTATTAGAATACAATATTGGCAATTCTAAGAATAGTCACCAAATAATAATACATTTAAATAATATTGAAAACTCTAATTGATTGACATGTTAGTATTAGGGTTAGGGTTGTGACCAAGGTAGTCATCATGACAATCTTCGATTTAGATTAAGTAGAAAATATGTGAGATTAATTTATATATATATATATATATATATATATATATATATATATATATATATATATATATATATATATATATATATATATATATATATATATTATATCAAAGGAAAAATAATAATAATAGTTATTTTTTAATAATAATAATAATAATAATAATAATAAAATTTTAAAAGATTAAATTTAAACTTTAGCATTATTTTTATTTTTATTTGTATGATTATATTGTAATATAGTAATAATTATTATAATAAAGATGATAATAATAATAACGATAATATTTATAATAATAATATTTGTAACTTATTATTATATATTCAAAGTATAAGTTATTTGTAACTTTTAATAATAGTATTTATAATAATAATATTTGTAACTTATTATTATTATTATTATTATTATTATTGAATATTTTAAGAAAATGCCACATAGACATTTAGAGCTAGGGAAGTTGCCACATAGACAATTAGGGTTAGGGTTGTAACCAAAGTTTTCATCAAGACAACCTTGGATTTAGATTAAGTAGATTGTATTTAAGAAATATAAATTTTAATTGTTATAGTATTATGGTGTGAGTACTAGGATTTTTATAAGCGGAGTTTTAGATTTAAAACAGAATCATCGTATTTCCATGTTCTCACAAATATTTGATTGAGTATGTGTTGGTTAAAAATACTTAAGAAATATAAGTAATTACTCTTGAGTAATTACAATCATAAATATTTCTTGAAATAGTTATTTACATATGAAAACTTAATTCTTGTAATATTTAATAGTATTATTACGTCAGTGATGTACTCTTATTCTATCAACATATAAAATCAAAGTATATAATATTAGTATTCAGTCAAATAAATAATTATAGTCAGTCATCATAAAGTATTAATAACATAAGTGATATTACTTGTTTTGTTTGTTTTAGATCCAAATCAATAATAAAGTATTAGTAGTCAGTCAACAAATAATAAATTACTTAATAAGATAAAGAAAAAGTTTGCACATTATTAGCATTTAAGTATTTTATTTCTGATTATGACGTTTAAAATGATTATTTGTTTACCTATAAATCTTTACAAATTTGTTTAACATACCACTCACATATAGTCTCCATTTTTTATTTCCTGGAAATCAAAATTTAGTTATAATGGAATCGTTAATGAAGATGTTCTTGAGGTTTTTTGTGCTTCTTGTTGCTATTACAAGTGCTCTTGCAGACAACTTACAAGGTCTACCACCTTGCTGCGAACAAGTAGGGCCATGTGACCCATGGATTTGTAAGAAGGGCCCATGTTGTATTCCTCCATCAATTAATCTAAAGTCTTAAAACATTGATTATATTGTGTCACCTTTATACCAATCATTTTATGCTTGAAAAACATTCATATCATATATAATAATTATACTAATAAGATTGGTTGTTGAAATATATTTGCGAAATCTTTCTTAAACTACTTTCGGATAATCATTAAACTTCTTGTATTTATTTATTTATAAGAAAAAGATAAGGTATTTTGGATGACTAGCAATTATTATGTTAAATATATGTTTATTTATACTTGAAAATAAACATATTTTATGTTCTTGGGTTAATTCACAATTTGTCATAGCAATTTGGGGAAGAGTTAAAAAAGTCACTGATTAAAAAAAACATATTCTCCCTTATGTATGAAGATTCTCCCATTAAAACCAATTAGCTACAAAATTTCAATTTTATAAAGTTTATTTTGAATCATGATAAATTTTTTTCGATACCTTAATTTTTTTTGTTGTAGATTTATGATACTTGCACATTTACATTAGAATTACTCTTGACATTTTTTATTTTTTGTCTGTGAGAAAATCCGTAGGTAAATTCACAAATAAATTTGTCGGTAACATCAAATCCATAAGAAAATTTAAAAGTAGATGTAATTTTTTAAAAAAATATAAGAGGCGTCAATTAAATATGCGTCTCCTCTATAATCCATTTTTTACTTGAAAATTGGTTATATTGCAAATTATGTGAAATATTAATTAGTTTAGTATTAAAATTAAAAAAACTTGATTATTTATATAAAATTTTCTGAATAATTCATATTCTTGTCTCAATTAAAATTCATAATAAATTATTGTATTATAAATTTATAAACATATTATACTAAAAAAAACTAACATATTTAAAATTCAATAAAAATGAAAAAATTAATTTGCATCCAAACATTTTATTAATTTTTTTGTTGGATTTTAATTATGTTAAGATTTTTTTTAATAAATATTATCGTTAACTTTATATCATTAATGATATTGAAAGAATTATAATTGAGACTTATTGAATTGTTTAATTTTGAAAAATAAAATAATTCAATAAAGTATCACTCGTGATGCGCGGGAATTCTTTAATAATGCAAGTGAAAACTATTCTCATATATTTTAGAAAAAAAATTTATCTTAAATGTTTTAAAATTAAAATTTACTAATATTATAATGTTTTTAAATATAAAAATCTTAAAGCATGCTCTTCTGGTTTTTTTATCTTTTGTTTCTTGCTCATGATATGTAGAATTTTTCGAGTTAAAAATTTAACCAATAGAAAATAAAGATGTTATCACCAATATTGTGCATATATACAATCTCAACTATAATGAATATATATATTTTATCATACATATTTTTAATTTTTAATTAAAAAGTTTGGATACAATAATTATTAATAAAATTCCTTATTGATGTGATTTTACATATATTATGTTGTATAAGATATTGATAAAACAAATTAAATTTATTAGTAAAGTGAGAGGGAATATTTGTGTAGGTCTAACTCTTTTATTTTTTTAGAGCTTGTAATATAGTACTAAACTTGTTAATATTATATAATCTTTTGGTAGAAAGTATTGATATATATATATATATAATTGCAATAAAATCACCACTACATTAAAATAAAATAAAAATGAAATTTTTTTAACAGATTAATTAAAAAATAAAATAAATAAAATAGAAAAATAGGAATAGAGTAATTTCTATAATGTTTTTGTTCATCAAATATCTTAATAAGTTTTATATCTTTATGGATATAAAAGGTTGTGAGGCTCCGTACCTAGGATCTTTTGCATATTAATTTAGGCCATTTATAAAAGTTTTGAAAGTGTACTAAAAATAGGCATATTCTATACATGATTAAATTTCCCTGTATTCAATTTTTTAAAGATTGGGGTGGAGAACATAAATTTCTTTGACTCTAATAAAAAAAGATTTTAATAGAGACAAAATAAAGTAGGTTTATTATTATTATTATTATTATTATTATTATTATTATTATTATTATTATTATTATTATTATTATTATTCGTAACTCATAACTCATTTATCATACGTAAAAATAATAATAATGATTAAGATATTTATTACCATTTATTTGTTTAATTATTATTCATTATGATAAATAAATAAAAAATCATTTGATAAACTAGTTTTGAAAAAAAAGATTTAAAGTTAAAAATAATTTTGTTAATTTGAATTCTAAAAATTATTTTATTAACTTATATAATTGAAAGAAAAGTTTTATTAAATTTAATAATAAATTTTTTAATTATATAAAATAAAATATATGATTTAGACACTAAATAAAATTGAGACATAATCTTCTTATAAATTGTATACACTAAGTGAAAAATATTTTTATCATAATTAGTAATTAAAATAATTTTTATATTTATGATATGTGATTCGTATTTTTTTTTATTTTTATTTTATTTTATCGACACAATGATTTGTATTAATTATTTTTAAATCCTAAGTAATTAAAATTTTATTACAAAACATATGAAAAATGTAGTAAATAATTTTATTCTTGCTTATATATATTTTATTTTAAAGTTTTTCATTGTAGTAATTGTTAATGATTTATTTTTTATATTACTTATAATTTTGGTAATTGTTGAAACATAATTTATTTTTATTGTTTACTTCTTAAATTAAAGTTAAAATAATGAATACTTTTTTCTAAAGAAAATATAATTATATCAATTTTATTTTATTAAATAAATATCATTTATAACTGGAATAAGAATGTAAATACTTTTATGTGCTTTATTTTATTAATTTATAATTGAAAATGAAATAGGAATATGAATAATATTATATCATTATTATTAATATCACTATTAGAATACAATATTGGCAATTCTAAGAATAGACACCAAATAATAATACATTTAAATAATATTGAAAACTCTAATTGATTGACATGTTAGTATTAGGGTTAGGGTTGTGACCAAGGTAGTCATCATGACAATCTTCGATTTAGATTAAGTAGAAAATATGTGAGATTAATTTATATATATATATATATATATATATATATATATATATATATATATATATATATATATATATATATATATATATATATATATATATATATATATATATATATATATATATATATATATATATATATATATATATATATATATATATATATATATATATATATATATATATATATATATATATATATATATATATATATATATATATATATATATATATATATATATATATATATATATTATATCAAAGGAAAAATAATAATAATAGTTATTTTTTAATAATAATAATAATAATAATAATAATAATAAAATTTTAAAAGATTAAATTTAAACTTTAGCATTATTTTTATTTTTATTTGTATGATTATATTGTAATATAGTAATAATTATTATAATAAAGATGATAATAATAATAACGATAGTATTTATAATAATAATATTTGTAACTTATTATTATATATTCAAAGTATAAGTTATTTGTAACTTTTAATAATAGTATTTATAATAATAATATTTGTAACTTATTATTATTATTATTATTATTATTATTATTGAATATTTTAAGAAAAAGCCACATAGACATTTAGAGCTAGGGAAGTTGCCACATAGACAATTAGGGTTAGGGTTGTAACCAAAGTTTTAATCAAGAAAACCTTGGATTTAGATTAAGTAGATTGTATTTAAGAAATATAAATTTTAATTGTTATAGTATTATGGTGTGAGTACTAGGATTTTTATAAGCGGAGTTTTAGATTTAAAACAGAATCATCGTATTTCCATGTTCTCACAAATATTTGATTGAGTATGTGTTGGTTAAAAATACTTAAGAAATATAAGTAATTACTCTTGAGTAATTACAATCATAAATATTTCTTGAAATAGTTATTTACATATGAAAACTTAATTCTTGTAATATTTAATAGTATTATTACGTCAGTGATGTACTCTTATTCTATCAACATATAAAATCAAAGTATATAATATTAGTATTCAGTCAAATAAATAATTATAGTCAGTCATCATAAAGTATTAATAACATAAGTGATATTACTTGTTTTGTTTGTTTTAGATCCAAATCAATAATAAAGTATTAGTAGTCAGTCAACAAATAATAAATTACTTAATAAGATAAAGAAAAAGTTTGCACATTATTAGCATTTAAGTATTTTATTTCTGATTATGACGTTTAAAATGATTATTTGTTTACCTATAAATCTTTACAAATTTGTTTAACATACCACTCACATATAGTCTCCATTTTTTATTTCCTGGAAATCAAAATTTAGTTATAATGGAATCGTTAATGAAGATGTTCTTGAGGTTTTTTGTGCTTCTTGTTGCTATTACAAGTGCTCTTGCAGACAACTTACAAGGTCTACCACCTTGCTGCGAACAAGTAGGGCCATGTGACCCATGGATTTGTAAGAAGGGCCCATGTTGTATTCCTCCATCAATTAATCTAAAGTCTTAAAACATTGATTATATTGTGTCACCTTTATACCAATCATTTTATGCTTGAAAAACATTCATATCATATATAATAATTATACTAATAAGATTGGTTGTTGAAATATATTTGCGAAATCTTTCTTAAACTACTTTCGGATAATCATTAAACTTCTTGTATTTATTTATTTATAAGAAAAAGATAAGGTATTTTGGATGACTAGCAATTATTATGTTAAATATATGTTTATTTATACTTGAAAATAAACATATTTTATGTTCTTGGGTTAATTCACAATTTGTCATAGCAATTTGGGGAAGAGTTAAAAAAGTCACTGATTAAAAAAAACATATTCTCCCTTATGTATGAAGATTCTCCCATTAAAACCAATTAGCTACAAAATTTCAATTTTATAAAGTTTATTTTGAATCATGATAAATTTTTTTCGATACCTTAATTTTTTTTTGTTGTAGATTTATGATACTTGCACATTTACATGCGAATTACTCTTGACATTTTTTATTTTTTGTCTGTGAGAAAATCCGTAGGTAAATTCACAAATAAATTTGTCGGTAACATCAAATCCATAAGAAAATTTAAAAGTAGATGTAATTTTTTAAAAAAATATAAGAGGCGTCAATTAAATATGCGTCTCCTCTATAATCCATTTTTTACTTGAAAATTGGTTATATTGCAAATTATGTGAAATATTAATTAGTTTAGTATTAAAATTAAAAAAAAATTGATTATTTATATAAAATTTTCTGAATAATTCATATTCTTGTCTCAATTAAAATTCATAATAAATTATTGTATTATAAATTTATAAACATATTATACTAAAAAAAACTAACATATTTAAAATTCAATAAAAATGAAAAAATTAATTTGCATCCAAACATTTTATTAATTTTTTTGTTGGATTTTAATTATGTTAAGATTTTTTTTAATAAATATTATCGTTAACTTTATATCATTAATGATATTGAAAGAATTATAATTGAGACTTATTGAATTGTTTAATTTTGAAAAATAAAATAATTCAATAAAGTATCACTCGTGATGCGCGGGAATTCTTTAATAATGCAAGTGAAAACTATTCTCATATATTTTTTTTTAAGAAATTTATCTTAAATGTTTTAAAATTAAAATTTACTAATATTATAATGTTTATAAATATAAAAATCTTAAAGCATGCTCTTCTGGTTTTTTTTATCTTTTGTTTCTTGCTCATGATATGTAGAATTTCTTCGAGTTAAAAATTTAACCAATAGAAAATAAAGATGTTATCACCAATATTGTGCATATATACAATCTCAACTATAATGAATATATATATTTTTTCATAGATATTTTTAATTGTCAATTAAAAAGTTTGGATACAATAATTATTAATAAAATTCCTTATTGATGTGATTTTACATATATTATGTTGTATAAGATATTGAGAAAACAAATTAAATTTATTAGTGAAGTGAGAGGGAATATTTGTGTAGGTCTAACTCTTTTATTTTTTTAGAGCTTTTAATATAGTACTAATCTTATTAATATTATATAATTTTTTGGTAGAAAGTATTGGTATATATAATTGTAATAAAATCACTATTACATTAAAATAAAATAAAAATCAATTTTTTTTAAAAGATTAAATAAAAAATAAAATAAAATAAATAGAAGAAATAGGAATAGAGTAATTTCAATAATGTTTTTGTTCATCAAATATCTTAATAAGTTTTATATCTTTATGGATATAAAAGGTTGTGAGGCTCCGTACCTAGGATCTTTTGCATATTAATTTAGGTCATTTATAAAAGTTTTGAAAGTGTACAAAAAATAGACATATTTTATACATGATTAAATTTCCCTGTATTCACTTTTTTAAGGATTGGGGTGGAGAATATAAATTTCTTTGACTCTAATAAAAAATGACTTTAATAGAGACAAAATAGAGTAGGTTTATTATTATTATTATTATTATTATTATTATTATTATTATTCGTAACTCATAACTCATTTATCATACGTAAAAATAATAATAATGATTAAGATATTTATTACCATTTATTTATTTAATTATTATTCATTATGATAAATAAATAAAAAATCATTTGATAAACTAATTTTGAAAAAAAAAGATTTAAAGTTAAAAATAATTTTGTTAATTTGAATTCTAAAAATTATTTTATTAACTTATATAATTTAAAGAAAAGTTTTATTAAATTTAATAAAAAAAATTTTAATTATATAAAATAAAATATATGATTTAGACACTAAATAAAATTGAGACATAATCTTCTTATAATCTGTATACACTAAGTGAAAAATATTCTTATCATAATTAGTTATTAAAATAATTTTTATATTCATGATATGTGATTCGTATTTTTATAATTTTTATTTTATTTTATTGACACAATGATTTGTATTAATTATATTTAAATACTAAGTAATTAAAATTTTATTACAAAAAATATGAAAAATGTAGTAAATAATTTTATTCTTGCTTATTTGATTTATTTTAAAGTTTTTCTTTGTAGTAATTGTTAATTATTTATTTTTTATATTACTTATAATTTTGGTAATTGTTGAAACATAATTTATTTTTATTGTTTACTTCTTAAATTAAAGTTAAAATAATGAGTAATTTTTTTCTAAAGAAAATATAATTATATCAATTTTATTTTATTAAAAAAATATCATTTATAACTGGAATAAGAATGTAAATACTTTTATGTGCTTTATTTTATTAATTTATAATTGAAAATGAAATAGGAATATGAATAATATTATATCATTATTATTTTTTTTTTGGAGAAATAATACTTTATTACCAAAAAACAAATTACATCAAGCGATCTCAACGGAGATCCAGCTACTCACTACGACAAATAGACTAAGAAGTAAAAAGGAGCTAAGCCATTAGCATTCTACCGATAGCCTTACGCAATCTAGGCCTGGTCCAGCATCGGTTAACAATCACATCTATGATTCTCTCCTTCGTCCCATTCAGAATGTTATCTTTTTTGAAACAAATGTTGTTTCTACAATGCCAAATCTCATATATAGTTTCCGCTATCGCACATTTCACAATTTCATTGCGGGGACTCCTTAGATTACTTTTTTTCAGCACCCAAGCAAGCTCCTCTTTCCACCCATAAGGACTATGCACAATCTCCAACCAATCTAGGACATACTTCCATATTTCCACCAAAGGTTGACATTGAAAAAAAAGGTGTTCCTGATTTTCCAACTCATCACAAAACAGACAGCTACTCTCACTAATCATTCCAAATCGCATGAGTCTCTCCTTTGTGGCCATTCTCTCATGACACACTAGCCATAAAGTGTGTAAAGCTCGAGGTCTCGCTGGGTTATGCATGAAAAGTTTCCTCCAAGGAACCTCAGTATTGTTACTTAGTTCCTCATATATCCGTCTTGTACTGAATTTCCCATTTTGCAAACTGTTCCGCCACTCCGTAAGGCCACTGACTCTATCCCGGGTTTTGATGATATTCTTCATTATCCACGAAGAGTTCTGCTTCATCTCCATGTTCATAACATCTTTCCTTTTCACATAATAGCAGTGAATCCATTTAATCCATAAGCTGTCAGTTTTCTCAGATAAATTCCAAAGCAGTTTTGCCAAGCAAGCTATATTCCAAGTACTGATATTCACAATGTTAAGCCCACCCTTCTTCTTTGATGTACAGACTCTTTCCCATGATACTGGGGATTTTCGCGAAATGTTTTCCTTTCCTGACCAAAGGAATGTCCTGCAAACAGCATTTATCCTCACAATCAGTTTCTTTGACAGGGGAAGGCACTGCACCCAGAAATTAGTGAGAGCGAAAATAACACTGTTTATCAGTTGAGCTCTGCCTGCCATCGATAGCAGTCGCGAACTCCAATGGTGGATTCTACTCAGAATTTTATCCATCAGAGGCAAGTAATGAGCCACATTAAGTTTCTTACTTGTGACTGGAATTTCCAAGTAGCGAAACGGCAGCAGGCCTTCTTCAAAATTGGTTATTCTAAGGATCTCCTCTTTGTCCTCATTCACCACACTGTCGAAATAAACCTTGCATTTCGACGAGTTTATTTTCAGCCCTGTAGAATTAGAGAAAACTTCATACCCATCAAGCATCAGCTGAACTGATTTCACATCTCCTCTCGAGAACAACAACAGGTCATCCGCAAAACTAAGGTTGATAATATCCAACTTCTCACACTTAATATGATAATTGAAGTTTGGGATGGCTTTGAGTTTGTGGAGAACCCTGTGCAAGTATTCCATAACCAGAACAAACAGCAAGGGTGATAGGGGATCCCCTTGCCTAAGCCCTCTCTTCGCCTCCAACACATTCGTGAGATTCCCATTAACCTGATACCTGTACGAGACTGTTCGGACTGTTTCCATTATCCATTGAATGAACTTATGGGGAAAACTAAATTCTGTCAGGATGTTTTCCAAAGCAATCCACTCCACCGTGTCGTACGCTTTTTGCAAGTCCATCTGCAACATGCATCTGGGTGCCCCTTTTTTCACACTGTATCCTCTAACTAACTCAAATGCCATAAGGATATGATCATGGATTTTCTTCCCAGGGACAAAAGCTGCTTGACTGTTATTAATCACAGATCCAATAATTTTTCCAAGCCTAGTTGTAATGATTCTGGAGATTATCTTATAAATCACAGTACAACAGGAAATAGGGCGAAAATCTTTCACTTTTGTAGCAGGTTGGATCTTAGGAATAAGGGTCACAACAGTACAGTTTATAGCTTTATAAAGCTTACCCCTATCAAAGAAGTCTTTCACAGCTCTAATGATATCCTCCTTTATAATATTCCATGTTGATTTGAAAAATTTCGCATTGAAACCATCCAGACCTGGAGCTGAATTATCACTTATGCCTTGTAAACTTTTCTGAATCTCAATCTCATTTACAGGACTAGTAAGATACTCTCCCTGCATATTATTGATTTGAGGTCCATTTCTCATGGCCTCAATATCAATGCTAACCAGATTGTTGCTAGATGAACCAACCAACTCTTTGTAGAAATTAATAACCACCTCTTCCATTTCTTTCTGGTTTTGAATTACAGCTCCATTCTCATTCACTAGATCATCCATGTTATTATGCTTTTGTCTAGCTTTTAGGGAGGCATGAAAATATTCATTATTACCATCCCCTAGCCTTAACCAATCAACCTTGGATTTCTGCTTGATGATGTTTTCTTCAATGTTACTCAGCCTCATGACATCCTGCATTTCTCCTTTTACAGCATCAATCAGATTCACATTCATTCTATCTCTGATCAAGTCATTTTGCACATTCTCTAACTCCAATCTAGCCTGACTGAGTTGGTATCTGATTCCATAGAGAGGTCTGCTGAGCTCTTTAATAACTGGTTGGAGTCTTTGCAAATTTTTCCAGACAGTATATAGAGGTCTATCCTCCAGTGGCTCCTCCCAACTTCTTTTAACTTTTCCTTCAAAATCCCCATTTTGGATTACAGCATTTTGAAACTTAAAAATGCCCTTTTTTATATGATTAGCCTCCTTATGTTTAAGGCACAGTAAAGCATGATCTGAGACCCCTTGGTTCATGATATGAAGGTTAACATCTATGTTATGTTGCTGCCAAATCAGATTCCCCAACACTCTATCTATTCTAGAATAGATCATGTTATCTCTTTGATTATTACACCATGTGAAGTGATTGCCAGTACTGTCTTTCTCCAGCAGCCCTGTGATCTCCATCATTTCAACAAGGTCTTTGTACTCTTTTTCCATCACAAGGTTTCCTCCCACCCTGTCATGAGCTCTCAGCACATTGTTGTAGTCTCCTATTACACACCAAAGACCTATCACACTACCATGAATTTGAATCAGTTCCTTCCACAATTTTTTCCTCTGATCCAGCAGATTAGATGCATAAATAGTAGTGATCCAGGTTTGGCTAGTACCATTTCTCCTTGACACATTGCAATGGATGAATTGTTCTCCAATCTTGTGAGTTTGAACTGTTACTTTATCCGCATCCCACAAAATCTATATTCTACCATTATCATGTTTCAGATAATTGTCAATGAACCTCCACTTTTTGCCAAACTTCTTTCTTATTTTTCCAGCATTCTTAGACTTTATTCTGGTTTCTAAAAGTATTGCAATATCTGGCTGCAAGTTTCTGAGACGGGCTATAACCTCATTGCACTTGCCTCCATTATTTAAGCCCCTTACATTCCAAGAAATTATCATGTAATATCCACCAAAGCCCTTGATGGACCCCCACTCACCAAGGCTTGAAAACCATTCTGGCAGTTGATCTGATTCTGTTTCTCATTCACCACTCCTTTTCCTTTGTTTCTTTTACTACTACTAACCAGTTCCCATCTACATTCCTCCTCTGATTTTTCCTCTATTGATGGGAGGACATTTTGGGCCAGTTCAGTTGGATTCCCCACAGCATTGCTATCTGTTTTTCTAGTAGTCTCCATATTAGGTTTCACCTGCCATGTCTGCTTTGTTTTTGGCTTGCATTGGTACCCTACTTTTTGGCATGTCTCATAGAATGTAGGCTTCCATTCATATTCAACAGCTTGCTTTCTCTTCTTTCCCTCACTATCTTTGATCAATATGTAGTCTCTTGGTTTTTGTGTGATATCTATCTCCACCAGAATTCTTGCATAAGAAACTCTTAACTTGTTTGCTGTACATTCATCTGTGAATAGAGGCACCCCTAATGCACTCCCTATTTTTCCAAGGCTCCTAACACCCCATAGGTGGAGAGGTAAGAAAGGTAACTTAATCCGTATTGGGAGAGTCCTCAGCATATCTTTTTGAAATTCAAAAGATGGAGTCCAATCTTTCAGCACCATGGGCATATTTTGAATGGTATATGGGCCCTTCATCACTACTGCTTCCTTGTCCTGTTGTGTTTGGAATTTCAGAATAAAGTATCCCTCCTCATGGTAGTAAAGTGCAGGCAATTTTACAAAATTCCAGAACCTAGACATATATTGTTTCACTGCATTCATACTAAGGTCTTTCCCTATAACATACATGATTAGAGAAAATTCCCAGAATTGTACCTCAGATTCAATGTCAGCCTCTTCAATGTCAACTTCAATTTCCCCTTCAACTATCTTTGGCGCAATATATTCAATGTGTGCACCATTTGCAGGGTTTCGGTTTCCACTGATGATATCCACCCATAATTTTTGTGCATCTTCTTTTCTTCTTGTTCCAAATTCCTCTTCAACATTCTCCTTCTTCTCATCTGCAATCACTTCAGTTACGGGAATGTTTCTCATAATCTCCTTCAATGTTCCCATATCATTCCCTTCTAGGGTATCTCGACTCCCATCAAAACTCTTCATTGAGTTCGATTCAGTATCCACATGAGACCCTTGCTCCGAGTCCTTCTTCTTTATGCTATTTTGAAAGAGTGCAGTTGCAATCAATGGAGAAAGTACCTTATGCTTTCTTGGTCGCCCTCTCCCTCGACCCATAGCCGCAAGCTAAGCAGAACCAAATCAAACTAGAAGGTCCCTTACCCTAAGGTAAGGAGTTTAAACCAAACTAGTTTAACTCAGTCCCGTCAACCGCTTCTTAAACCCTAGACCAACCCTCGTCGGAGACAGAAAGATTCGCCGGAAATCGCCAGAGCTTACACTATATGGTTCCTTATATGTTTATTATATCATTATTATTAATATCACTATTAGAGTATAATATTGGCAATTCTAATAATAGTCACAAAATAATAATACATTTAAATAATATTGAAAACTCTAAGAGATTGACATGTTAGTATTAGGGTTAGGGTTGTGACCAAGGTAGTCATCATGACAATCTTCGATTCAGATTAAGTAGATAATATGTGAGATTAATTTATATATATATATATATATATATATATATATATATATATATATATATATATATATATATATATATATATATATATATATATATATATATATATATATATATATATATATATATATTATATCAAAGGAAAAATAATAATAATAGTTATTTTTTAATAATAATAATAATAATAATAATAATAAAATTTTAAAAGATTAAATTCAAACTTTAGCATTATTTTTATTTTTATTTGTAAGATTATATTGTAATATAGTAATAATAATTATTAATTTTATTTATTATAATAAAGATGATAATAATAATAACGATAGTATTTATAATAATAATATTTGTAACTTATTATTATATATTCATAGTATAAGTTATTTGTAACTTTTAATAATAGTATTTATAATAATAATATTTGTAACTTATTTTGCATGTATATTATTATTACTATTTTTATTATTATTATTATTATTATTATTATTATTATTATTATTATTGAATATTTTAAGAAAATGCCACATAGACATTTAGAGCTACGGAAGTTGCCACATAGACAATTAGGGTTAGGGTTGTAACCAAAGTTTTCATCAAGACAACCTTGGATTTAGATTAAGTAGATTGTATTTAAGAAATATAAATTTTAATTGTTATAGTATTATGGTGTGAGTACTAGGATTTTTATAAGCGGAGTTTTAGATTTAAAACAGAATCATCGTATTTCCATGTTCTCACAAATATTTGATTGAGTATGCGTTGGTTAAAAATACTTAAGAAATATAAGTAATTACTCTTGAGTAATTACAATCATAAATATTTCTTGAAATAGTTATTAACATATGAAAACTTATTTCTTGTAATATTTAATAGTATTGTTACGTCAGTGATGTACTCTTATTCTATCAACATATAAAATCAAAGTATATAATATTAGTATTCAGTCAAATAAATAATTATAGTCAGTCATCATAAAGTATTAATAACATAAGTGATATTACCTGTTTTGTTTGTTTTAGATCCAAATCAATAATAAAGTATTAGTAGTCAGTCAACAAATAATAAATTACTTAATAAGATAAAGAAAAAGTTTGCACATTATTAGCATTTAAGTATTTTATTTCTGATTATGACGTTTAAAATGATTATTTGTTTACCTATAAATCTTTACAAATTTGTTTAACATACCACTCACATATAGTCTCCATTTTTTATTTCCAGGAAATCAAAATTTAGTTATAATGGAATCGTTAATGAAGATGTTCTTGAGGTTTTTTGTGCTTCTTGTTGCTATTACAAGTGCTCTTGCAGACAACTTACAAGGTCTACCACCTTGCTGCGAACAAGTAGGGCCATGTGACCCATGGATTTGTAAGAAGGGCCCATGTTGTATTCCTCCATAAATTAATCTAAAGTCTTAAAACATTGATTATATTGTATCACCTTTATACCAATCATTTTATGCTTGAGAAACATTCATATCATATATAATAATTATACTAATAAGATTGGTTGTTGAAATATATTTGCGAAATCTTTCTTAAACTACTTTCGGATAATCATTAAACTTCTTGTATTTATTTATTTATAAGAAAAAGATAAGGTATTTTGGATGACTAGCAATTATTATGTTAAATATATGTTTATTTATACTTGAAAATAAACATATTTTATGTTCTTGGGTTAATTCACAATTTGTCATAGCAATTTGGGGAAGAGTTAAAAAAGTCACTGATTAAAAAAAACATATTCTCCCTTATGTATGAAGATTCTCCCATTAAAACCAATTAGCTACAAAATTTCAATTTTATAAAGTTTATTTTGAATCATGATAAATTTGTTTCGATACCTTAATTTATTTTGTTGTAGATTTATGATACTTGCACATTTACATGCGAATTACTCTTGACATTTTTTATTTTTTGTCTGTGAGAAAATCCGTAGGTAAATTCACAAATAAATTTGTCGGTAACATCAAATCCATAAGAAAATTTAAAAGTAGATGTAATTTTTTTAAAAAATATAAGAGGCGTCAATTAAATATGCGTCTCCTCTATAATCCATTTTTTACTTGAAAATTGGTTATATTGCAAATTATGTGAAATATTAATTAGTTTAGTATTAAAAATTAAAAAAACTTTGTTATTTATATAAAATTTTCTGAATAATTCATATTCTTGTCTCAATTAAAATTCATTATAAATTATTGTAGTATAAATTTAATAATCATATTATACTAAAATAAACTAGCATATTTAAATTTCGATAAAAATGAAAAAATTAATTTGCATTTAAACATTTTATTATTTTTTTTATTGGATTTTAATTATGTTAAGATTTTTTTTAATAAATATTATCGATAACTTTATATCATTGATGATATAGAAAGAATTATAACTAAGACTTATTGAATTATTTAATTTTGAAAAATAAAATAATTCAATAAAGTATCACTCGTGATGCGCGGGAAGACTTTAATAAAGCAAGTGAAAATTATTATCATATATTTTTTTTTAAAAAAATTTATCTTAAATGTTTTAAAATTAAAATTTACTAATATTATAATGTTTATAAATATAAAAATCTTAAAGCATGCTCTTCTGTTTTTTTTTTTCTTTTGTTTCTTGCTCATGATATGTAGAATTTCTTCGAGTTAAAAATTTAACCAATAGAAAATAAAGATGTTATCACCAATATTGTGCATACATAAAATCTCAACTATAATGAATATATATATATATTTTATCATAGATATTTTTAATTGTCAATTAAAAAGTTTGGATACAATAATTATTAATAAAATTCCTTATTGATGTGATTTTACATATATTATGTTGTATAAGATATTGAGAAAACAAATTAAATTTATTAGTGGAGTGAGAGGGAATATTTGTGTAGGTCTAACTCTTTTATTTTTTTAGAGCTTGTAATATAGTACTAATCTTGTTAATATTATATAATTTTTTGGTAGAAAGTATTGGTATATATAATTGTAATAAAATCACTATTACATTAAAATAAAATAAAAATGAATTGTTTTTAAAAGATTAAATAAAAAATAAAATAAAATAAATAGAAGAAATAGGAATAGAGTAATTTCAATAATATTTTTGTTCATCAAATATCTTAATAAGTTTTATATCTTTATGGATATAAAAGGTTGTGAGGCTCCGTACCTAGGATCTTTTGCATATTAATTTAGGTCATTTATAAAAGTTTTGAAAGTGTACAAAAAATAGACATATTTCATACATGATTAAATTTCCCTGTATTCACTTTTTTAAAGATTGGGGTGGAGAATATAAATTTCTTTGACTCTAATAAAAAATGATTTTAGTAGAGACAAAATAGAGTAGGTTTATTATTATTATTATTATTATTATTATTATTATTATTATTATTCGTAACTCATAACTCATTTATCATACGTAAAAATAATAATAATGATTAAGATATTTATTACCATTTATTTATTTAATTATTATTCATTATGATAAATAAATAAAAATCTTTTGATAAACTAATTTTGAAAAAAAAAGATTTAAAGTTAAAAATAATTTTGTTAATTTGAATTCTAAAAATTATTTTATTAACTTATATAATTTAAAGAAAAGTTTTATTAAATTTAATAATAAAGTTTTTAATTATATAAAATAAATTATATGATTTAGACACTAAATAAAATTGAGACATAATCTTCTTATAATTTGTATACACTAAGTGAAAAATATTATTATCATAATTAGTTATTTAAATAATTTTTATATTCATGATATGTGATTCGTATTTTTTTAATTTTTATTTTATTTTATTGACACAATGATTTGTATTAATTATATTTAAATACTAAGTAATTAAAATTTTATTACAAAAAATATGAAAAATGTAGTAAATAATTTTATTCTTGCTTATTTATTTTATTTTAAAGTTTTTCTTTGTAGTAATTGTTAATTATTTATTTTTTATATTACTTATAATTTTGGTAATTGTTGAAACATAATTTATTTTTATTGTTTACTTCTTAAATTAAAGTTAAAATAATAAATAATTTTTTTCTAAAGAAAATATAATTATATCAATTTTATTTTATTAAATAAATATCATTTATAACTGGAATAGGAATGTAAATACTTTTATGTGCTTTATTTTATTAATTTATAATTGAAAATGAAATAGGAATATGAATAATATTATATCATTATTATTAATATCACTATTAGAGTATAATATTGGCAATTCTAATAATAGTCACAAAATAATAATACATTTAAATAATATTGAAAACTCTAAGAGATTGACATGTTAGTATTAGGGTTAGGGTTGTGACCAAGGTAGTCATCATGACAATCTTCGATTCAGATTAAGTAGATAATATGTGAGATTAATTTATATATATATATATATATATATATATATATATATATATATATATATATATATATATATATATATATATATATATATATATATATATATATATATATATATATTATATCAAAGGAAAAATAATAATAATAGTTATTTTTTAATAATAATAATAATAATAATAAAATTTTAAAAGATTAAATTCATACTTTAGCATTATTTTTATTTTTATTTGTATGATTATATTGTAATATAGTAATAATTATTATTAATTTTATTTATTATAATAAAGATGATAATAATAATAACGATAGTATTTATAATAATAATATTTGTAACTTATTATTATATATTCATAGTATAAGTTATTTGTAACTTTTAATAATAGTATTTATAATAATAATATTTGTAACTTATTTTGCATGTATATTATTACTATTATTATTATTATTATTATTGAATATTTTAAGAAAATGCCACATAGACATTTAGAGCTAGGGAAGTTGCCACATAGACAATTAGGGTTAGGGTTGTAACCAAAGTTTTCATCAAGACAACCTTGGATTTAGATTAAGTAGATTGTATTTAAGAAATATAAATTTTAATTGTTATAGTATTATGGTGTGAGTACTAGGATTTTTATAAGCGGAGTTTTAGATTTAAAACAGAATCATCGTATTTCCATGTTCTCACAAATATTTGATTGAGTATGCGTTGGTTAAAAATACTTAAGAAATATAAGTAATTACTCTTGAGTAATTACAATCATAAATATTTCTTGAAATAGTTATTTACATATGAAAACTTATTTCTTGTAATATTTAATAGTATTATTACGTCAGTGATGTACTCTTATTCCATCAACATATAAAATAAAGTATATAATATTAGTATTCAGTCAAATAAATAATTATAGTCAGTCATCATAAAGTATTAATAACATAAGTGATATTACCTGTTTTGTTTGTTTTAGATCCAAATCAATAATAAAGTATTAGTAGTCAGTCAACAAATAATAAATTACTTAATAAGATAAAGAAAAAGTTTGCACATTATTAGCATTTAAGTATTTTATTTCTGATTATGACGTTTAAAATGATTATTTGTTTACCTATAAATCTTTACAAATTTGTTTAACATACCACTCACATATAGTCTCCATTTTTTATTTCCAGGAAATCAAAATTTAGTTATAATGGAATCGTTAATGAAGATGTTCTTGAGGTTTTTTGTGCTTCTTGTTGCTATTACAAGTGCTCTTGCAGACAACTTACAAGGTCTACCACCTTGCTGCGAACAAGTAGGGCCATGTGACCCATGGATTTGTAAGAAGGGCCCATGTTGTATTCCTCCATCAATTAATCTAAAGTCTTAAAACATTGATTATATTGTATCACCTTTATACCAATCATTTTATGCTTGAAAAACATTCATATCATATATAATAATTATACTAATAAGATTGGTTGTTGAAATATATTTGCGAAATCTTTCTTAAACTACTTTCGGATAATCATTAAACTTCTTGTATTTATTTTTTTATAAGAAAAAGATAAGGTATTTTGGATGACTAGCAATTATTATGTTAAATAAATGTTTATTTATACTTGAAAATAAACATATTTTATGTTCTTGGGTTAATTCACAATTTGTCATAGCAATTTGGGGAAGAGTTAAAAAAGTCACTGATTAAAAAAAAACATATTCTCCCTTATGTATGAAGATTCTCCCATTAAAACCAATTAGCTACAAAATTTCAATTTTATAAAGTTTATTTTGAATCATGATAAATTTTTTTCGATACCTTAATTTTTTTTGTTGTAGATTTATGATACTTGCACATTTACATGCGAATTACTCTTGACATTTTTTATTTTTTGTCTGTGAGAAAATCCGTAGGTAAATTCACAAATAAATTTGTCGGTAACATCAAATCCATAAGAAAATTTAAAAGTAGATGTAATTTTTCAAAAAAATATAAGAGGCGTCAATTAAATATGCGTCTCCTCTATAATCCATTTTTTACTTGAAAATTGGTTATATTGCAAATTATGTGAAATATTAATTAGTTTAGTATTAAAATTAAAAAAACTATGTTATTTATATAAAATTTTCTGAATAATTCATATTCTTGTCTCAATTAAAATTCATTATAAATTATTGTAGTATAAATTTAATAATCATATTATACTAAAATAAACTAGCATATTTAAAATTCAATAAAAATGAAAAAATTAATTTGCATTTAAACATTTTATTATTTTTTTTATTGGATTTTAATTATGTTAAGATTTTTTTAATAAATATTATCGATAACTTTATATCATTGATGATATAGAAAGAATTATAATTTAGACTTATTGAATTGTTTAATTTTGAAAAATAAAATAATTCAATAAAGTATCACTCGTGATGCGCGGGAAGACTTTAATAAAGCAAGTGAAAACTATTATCATATATTTTTGTATAAAAATTTATCTTAAATGTTTTAAAATTAAAATTTACTAATATTATAATGTTTATAAATATAAAAATCTTAAAGCATGCTCTTCTGGTTTTTTTATCTTTTGTTTCTTGCTCATGATATGTAGAATTTCTTCGAGTTAAAAATTTAACCAATAGAAAATAAAGATGTTATCACCAATATTGTGCATATATACAATCTCAATTATAATGAATATATATATTTTATCATAGATATTTTTAATTGTCAATTAAAAAGTTTGGATACAATAATTATTAATAAAATTCCTTATTGATGTGATTTTACATATATTATGTTGTATAAGATATTGAGAAAACAAATTAAATTTATTAGTGAAGTGAGAGGGAATATTTGTGTAGGTCTAACTCTTTTATTTTTTTAGAGCTTGTAATATAGTACTAATCTTGTTAATATTATATAATTTTTTGGTAGAAAGTATTGGTATATATAATTGTAATAAAATCACTACTACATTAAAATAAAATAAAAGTGAAATATTTTTAAAAGATTAATTAAAAAATAAAATAAAATAATTAGAAGAAATAGGAATAGAGTAATTTCAATAATGTTTTTGTTCATCAAATATCTTAATAAGTTTTATATCTTTATGGATATAAAAGGTTGTGAGGCTCCGTACCTAGGATCTTTTGCATATTAATTTAGGTCATTTATAAAAGTTTTGAAAGTGTACAAAAAATAGACATATTCTATACATGATTAAATTTCCCTGTATTAACTTTTTTAAAGATTGGGGTGGAGAACATAAATTTCTTTGACTCTAAAAAAAATGATTTTAATAGAGACAAAATAGAGTAGGTTTTTTATTATTATTATTATTATTATTATTATTATTATTATTATTATTATTATTATTATTATTATTATTATTATTCGTAACTCATAACTTATTTATCATACGTAAAAATAATAATAATGATTAAGATATTCATTACCATTTATTTATTTAATTATTATTCATTATGATAAATAAATAAAAAATCATTTGATAAACTAATTTTGAAAAAAAAAGATTTAAAGTTAAAAATAATTTTGTTCATTTGAATTCTAAAAATTATTTTAATAACTTATATAATTGAAAGAAAAGTTTATTAAATTTAATAATAAAATTTTTAATTATATAAAATAAAATATATGATTTAGACACTAAATAAAATTGAGACATAATCTTCTTATAATTTGTATACACTAAGTGAAAAATATTCTTATCATAATTAGTTATTAAAATAATTTTTATATTCATGATATGTGATTCGTATTTTTTTAATTTTTATTTTATTTTATTGACACAATGATTTGTATTAATTATATTTAAATACTAAGTAATTAAAATTTTATTACAAAAAATATGAAAAATGTAGTAAATAATTTTATTCTTGCTTATTTATTTTATTTTAAAGTTTTTCTTTGTAGTAATTGTTAATTATTTATTTTTTATATTACTTATAATTTTGGTAATTGTTGAAACATAATTTATTTTTACTGTTACTTCTTAAATTAAAGTTAAAATAATGAATAATTTTTTTCTAAAGAAAATATAATTATATCAATTTTATTTTATTAAATAAATATCATTTATAACTGGAATAGGAATGCAAATACTTTTATGTGCTTTATTTTATTAATTTATAATTGAAAATGAAATAGGAATATGAATAATATTATATCATTATTATTAATATCACTATTAGAGTATAATATTGGCAATTCTAATAATAGTCACAAAATAATAATACTTTTAAATAATATTGAAAACTCTAAGAGATTGACATGTTAGTATTAGGGTTAGGGTTGTGACCAAGGTAGTCATCATGACAATCTTGGATTTAGATTAAGTAGATAATATGTGAGATTAATTTACACAAACATATATATATATATATATATATATATATATATATATATATATATATATATATATATATATATATATATATATATATATATTATATCAAAGGAAAAATAATAATAATTGTTACTTTTTAATAATAATAATAATAATAATATTTTAAAAGTTTAAATTTAAACTTTACCATTATTTTTCTTTTTATTTGTATGATTATATTGTAATATAGTAATAATTATTATTAATTTTATTTATTATAATAGAGATGATAATAATAATGATAGTAATAATAGTATTTCTAATAATAATATTTGTAACTTATTATTATATATTCATAGTATAAGTTATTTGTAACTTATAATAATAGTATTTATAATAATAATATTTGTAACTTATTTTGCATGTATATTATTATTATTATTATTATTGAATTTTGTAAGAAAATGCCACATAGACATTTAGAGCTAGGGAAGTTGCCACATAGACAATTAGGGTTAGGGTTGTTACCAAAGTTGTCATCAAGACAACTTGGATTTAGATTAAGTAGATTGTATTTAAGAAATATAAATTTTAATTGTTATAGTATTATGGTGTGAGTACTAGGATTTTTATAAGCGGAGTTTTAGATTTAAAACAAAATCATCGTATTTCCGTGTTCTCACAAATATTTGATTGAGTATGCGTTGGTTAAAAATACTTAAGAAATATAAGTAATTACACTTGAGTAATTACAATCATAAATATTTCTTGAAATAGTTATTTAAATATGAGAACTTATTTCTTGTATTATTTAATAGTATTATTACGTCAGTGATGTACTCTTATTCTATCCACATATAAAATCACAGTATTTAATATTAGTATTCAATCAAATAAATAATTATAGTCAGTCATCCTAAAGTATTAATAACATAAGTGATATTATTTGTTTTGTTTGTTTTAGATCCAAATCAATAATAAAGTATTAGTAGTCAGTCAACAAATAATAAATTACTTAATAAGATAAAGAAAAAGGTTGCACATTATTAGCATTTAAGTATTTTATTTCCGATTATGACGTTTAAAATGATTATTTGTTTACCTATAAATCTTTACAAATTTGTTTAACATACCACTCACATATAGTTTCCATTTTTTATTTCCTGGAAATCAAAATTTAGTTATAATGGAATCGTTAATGAAGATGTTCTTGAGGTTTTTTGTGCTTCTTGTTGCTATTACAAGTGCTCTTGCAGACAACTTACAAGGTCTACCACCTTGCTGCGAAAAAGTAGGGCCATGTGACCCATGGATTTGTAAGAAGGGCCCATGTTGTATTCCTCCATCAATTAATCTAAAGTCTTAAAACATTGATTATATTGTATCACCTTTATACCAATCATTTTATACTTGAGAAACATTCATATCATATATAATAATTATACTAATAAGATTGGTTGTTGAAATATATTTGCGAAATCTTTCTTAAACTACTTTCAGATGATCATTAAACTTCTTGTATTTATTTATTTATAAGAAAACGATAACGTATTTTGGATGACTAGCAATTATTATGTTAAATATATGTTTATTTATACTTGAAAATAAACATATTTAATGTTCTTGGGTTAATTCACAATTTGTCATAGCAATTTGGGGAGGAGTTAAAAAAGTCACTGATTAAAAAAACATATTCTCCCTTACGTATGAAGATTCTCCCATTAAAACCAATTAGCTACAAAATCTCAATTTTATAAAGTTTATTTTGAATCATGATAAAAAAATTTCGATACCTTAATTTTTTTTTGTAGATTTATGATACTTGCACATTTTCATGCGAATTACTCTTGACATTTTTTATTTTTTGCCTGAGAGAAAATCCATAGGTAAATTCACAAATAAATCTGTCGGGAACATCAAATCCATAAGAAAATTTCAAAGTAGATGTAATTCTTAAAAAAAATATAAGAGGCGTCAATTAATTATGCGTCTCCTCTTTAATCCATTTTTTTTTACTTGAAACATGATTATATTGCAAATTATGTGAAATATTAATTAGTTTAGTATTAAAATAAAAAAATTTGGTTCTTTTTATAAATTTTATGTTTAATTCATTTTCTTGTCTCAATTAAAATTCATAATAAATTATTGTAGTATAAATTTAATAATCAAATTATACTAAAAAAATAATATTTTTAAAATTCAATAAAAATGAAAAGATTAATTTGCATTTAAACATTTTATTATTTTTTTTATTGGATTTTAATTATGTTAAGATTTTTTTAATAAATATTATCGATAACTTTATATCATTGATGATATAGAAAGAATTATAATTTAGACTTATTGAATTGTTTAATTTTGAAAAATAAAATAATTCAATAAAGTATCACTCGTGATGCGCGGGAAGACTTTAATAAAGCAAGTGAAAACTATTATCATATATTTTTGTATAAAAATTTATCTTAAATGTTTTAAAATTAAAATTTACTAATATTATAATGTTTATAAATATAAAAATCTTAAAGCATGCTCTTCTGGTTTTTTTATCTTTTGTTTCTTGCTCATGATATGTAGAATTTCTTCGAGTTAAAAATTTAACCAATAGAAAATAAAGATGTTATCACCAATATTGTGCATATATACAATCTCAATTATAATGAATATATATATTTTATCATAGATATTTTTAATTGTCAATTAAAAAGTTTGGATACAATAATTATTAATAAAATTCCTTATTGATGTGATTTTACATATATTATGTTGTATAAGATATTGAGAAAACAAATTAAATTTATTAGTGAAGTGAGAGGGAATATTTGTGTAGGTCTAACTCTTTTATTTTTTTAGAGCTTGTAATATAGTACTAATCTTGTTAATATTATATAATTTTTTGGTAGAAAGTATTGGTATATATAATTGTAATAAAATCACTACTACATTAAAATAAAATAAAAGTGAAATATTTTTAAAAGATTAATTAAAAAATAAAATAAAATAATTAGAAGAAATAGGAATAGAGTAATTTCAAAAATGTTTTTGTTCATCAAATATCTTAATAAGTTTTATATCTTTATGGATATAAAAGGTTGTGAGGCTCCGTACCTAGGATCTTTTGCATATTAATTTAGGTCATTTATAAAAGTTTTGAAAGTGTACAAAAAATAGACATATTCTATACATGATTAAATTTCCCTGTATTAACTTTTTTAAAGATTGGGGTGGAGAACATAAATTTCTTTGACTCTAAAAAAAATGATTTTAATAGAGACAAAATAGAGTAGGTTTTTTATTATTATTATTATTATTATTATTATTATTAATATTATTATTATTATTATTATTATTATTATTATTCGTAACTCATAACTTATTTATCATACGTAAAAATAATAATAATGATTAAGATATTTATTACCATTTATTTATTTAATTATTATTCATTATGATAAATAAATAAAAAATCATTTGATAAACTAATTTTGAAAAAAAAAGATTTAAAGTTAAAAATAATTTTGTTCATTTGAATTCTAAAAATTATTTTAATAACTTATATAATTGAAAGAAAAGTTTATTAAATTTAATAATAAAATTTTTAATTATATAAAATAAAATATATGATTTAGACACTAAATAAAATTGAGACATAATCTTCTTATAATTTGTATAAACTAAGTGAAAAATATTCTTATCATAATTAGTTATTAAAATAATTTTTATATTCATGATATGTGATTCGTATTTTTTTAATTTTTATTTTATTTTATTGACACAATGATTTGTATTAATTATATTTAAATACTAAGTAATTAAAATTTTATTACAAAAAATATGAAAAATGTAGTAAATAATTTTATTCTTGCTTATTTATTTTATTTTAAAGTTTTTCTTTGTAGTAATTGTTAATTATTTATTTTTTATATTACTTATAATTTTGGTAATTGTTGAAACATAATTTATTTTTACTGTTACTTCTTAAATTAAAGTTAAAATAATGAATAATTTTTTTCTAAAGAAAATATAATTATATCAATTTTATTTTATTAAATAAATATCATTTATAACTGGAATAGGAATGCAAATACTTTTATGTGCTTTATTTTATTAATTTATAATTGAAAATGAAATAGGAATATGAATAATATTATATCATTATTATTAATATCACTATTAGAGTATAATATTGGCAATTCTAATAATAGTCACAAAATAATAATACTTTTAAATAATATTGAAAACTCTAAGAGATTGACATGTTAGTATTAGGGTTAGGGTTGTGACCAAGGTAGTCATCATGACAATCTTGGATTTAGATTAAGTAGATAATATGTGAGATTAATTTACACAAACATATATATATATATATATATATATATATATATATATATATATATATATATATATATATATATATATATATATATATATATATATATATATATATATATATATATATATATATATATATATATATATATATATATATATATATATATATATATATATATATATATATATTATATCAAAGGAAAAATAATAATAATAGTTATTTTTTAATAATAATAATAATAATAAAATTTTAAAAGATTAAATTCATACTTTAGCATTATTTTTATTTTTATTTGTATGATTATATTGTAATATAGTAATAATTATTATTAATTTTATTTATTATAATAAAGATGATAATAATAATAACGATAGTATTTATAATAATAATATTTGTAACTTATTATTATATATTCATAGTATAAGTTATTTGTAACTTTTAATAATAGTATTTATAATAATAATATTTGTAACTTATTTTGCATGTATATTATTACTATTATTATTATTATTATTATTATTATTATTGAATATTTTAAGAAAATGCCACATAGACATTTAGAGCTAGGGAAGTTGCCACATAGACAATTAGGGTTAGGGTTGTAACCAAAGTTTTCATCAAGACAACCTTGGATTTAGATTAAGTAGATTGTATTTAAGAAATATAAATTTTAATTGTTATAGTATTATGGTGTGAGTACTAGGATTTTTATAAGCGGAGTTTTAGATTTAAAACAGAATCATCGTATTTCCATGTTCTCACAAATATTTGATTGAGTATGCGTTGGTTAAAAATACTTAAGAAATATAAGTAATTACTCTTGAGTAATTACAATCATAAATATTTCTTGAAATAGTTATTTACATATGAAAACTTATTTCTTGTAATATTTAATAGTATTATTACGTCAGTGATGTACTCTTATTCCATCAACATATAAAATAAAGTATATAATATTAGTATTCAGTCAAATAAATAATTATAGTCAGTCATCATAAAGTATTAATAACATAAGTGATATTACCTGTTTTGTTTGTTTTAGATCCAAATCAATAATAAAGTATTAGTAGTCAGTCAACAAATAATAAATTACTTAATAAGATAAAGAAAAAGTTTGCACATTATTAGCATTTAAGTATTTTATTTCTGATTATGACGTTTAAAATGATTATTTGTTTACCTATAAATCTTTACAAATTTGTTTAACATACCACTCACATATAGTCTCCATTTTTTATTTCCAGGAAATCAAAATTTAGTTATAATGGAATCGTTAATGAAGATGTTCTTGAGGTTTTTTGTGCTTCTTGTTGCTATTACAAGTGCTCTTGCAGACAACTTACAAGGTCTACCACCTTGCTGCGAACAAGTAGGGCCATGTGACCCATGGATTTGTAAGAAGGGCCCATGTTGTATTCCTCCATCAATTAATCTAAAGTCTTAAAACATTGATTATATTGTATCACCTTTATACCAATCATTTTATGCTTGAAAAACATTCATATCATATATAATAATTATACTAATAAGATTGGTTGTTGAAATATATTTGCGAAATCTTTCTTAAACTACTTTCGGATAATCATTAAACTTCTTGTATTTATTTTTTTATAAGAAAAAGATAAGGTATTTTAGATGACTAGCAATTATTATGTTAAATAAATGTTTATTTATACTTGAAAATAAACATATTTTATGTTCTTGGGTTAATTCACAATTTGTCATAGCAATTTGGGGAAGAGTTAAAAAAGTCACTGATTAAAAAAAAACATATTCTCCCTTATGTATGAAGATTCTCCCATTAAAACCAATTAGCTACGAAATTTCAATTTTATAAAGTTTATTTTGAATCATGATAAATTTTTTTCGATACCTTAATTTTTTTTGTTGTAGATTTATGATACTTGCACATTTACATGCAAATTACTCTTGACATTTTTTATTTTTTGTCTGTGAGAAAATCCGTAGGTAAATTCACAAATAAATTTGTCGGTAACATCAAATCCATAAGAAAATTTAAAAGTAGATGTATTTTTCAAAAAAATATAAGAGGCGTCAATTAAATATGCGTCTCCTCTATAATCCATTTTTTACTTGAAAATTGGTTATATTGCAAATTATGTGAAATATTAATTAGTTTAGTATTAAAATTAAAAAAACTATGTTATTTATATAAAATTTTCTGAATAATTCATATTCTTGTCTCAATTAAAATTCATTATAAATTATTGTAGTATAAATTTAATAATCATATTATACTAAAATAAACTAGCATATTTAAAATTCAATAAAAATGAAAAAATTAATTTGCATTTAAACATTTTATTATTTTTTTTATTGGATTTTAATTATGTTAAGATTTTTTTAATAAATATTATCGATAACTTTATATCATTGATGATATAGAAAGAATTATAATTTAGACTTATTGAATTGTTTAATTTTGAAAAATAAAATAATTCAATAAAGTATCACTCGTGATGCGCGGGAAGACTTTAATAAAGCAAGTGAAAACTATTATCATATATTTTTGTATAAAAATTTATCTTAAATGTTTTAAAATTAAAATTTACTAATATTATAATGTTTATAAATATAAAAATCTTAAAGCATGCTCTTCTGGTTTTTTTATCTTTTGTTTCTTGCTCATGATATGTAGAATTTCTTCGAGTTAAAAATTTAACCAATAGAAAATAAAGATGTTATCACCAATATTGTGCATATATACAATCTCAATTATAATGAATATATATATTTTATCATAGATATTTTTAATTGTCAATTAAAAAGTTTGGATACAATAATTATTAATAAAATTCCTTATTGATGTGATTTTACATATATTATGTTGTATAAGATATTGAGAAAACAAATTAAATTTATTAGTGAAGTGAGAGGGAATATTTGTGTAGGTCTAACTCTTTTATTTTTTTAGAGCTTGTAATATAGTACTAATCTTGTTAATATTATATAATTTTTTGGTAGAAAGTATTGGTATATATAATTGTAATAAAATCACTACTACATTAAAATAAAATAAAAGTGAAATATTTTTAAAAGATTAATTAAAAAATAAAATAAAATAATTAGAAGAAATAGGAATAGAGTAATTTCAATAATGTTTTTGTTCATCAAATATCTTAATAAGTTTTATATCTTTATGGATATAAAAGGTTGTGAGGCTCCGTACCTAGGATCTTTTGCATATTAATTTAGGTCATTTATAAAAGTTTTGAAAGTGTACAAAAAATAGACATATTCTATACATGATTAAATTTCCCTGTATTAACTTTTTTAAAGATTGGGGTGGAGAACATAAATTTCTTTGACTCTAAAAAAAATGATTTTAATAGAGACAAAATAGAGTAGGTTTTTTATTATTATTATTATTATTATTATTATTATTATTATTATTATTATTATTATTATTATTATTCGTAACTCATAACTTATTTATCATACGTAAAAATAATAATAATGATTAAGATATTTATTACCATTTATTTATTTAATTATTATTCATTATGATAAATAAATAAAAAATCATTTGATAAACTAATTTTGAAAAAAAAAGATTTAAAGTTAAAAATAATTTTGTTCATTTGAATTCTAAAAATTATTTTAATAACTTATATAATTGAAAGAAAAGTTTATTAAATTTAATAATAAAATTTTTAATTATATAAAATAAAATATATGATTTAGACACTAAATAAAATTGAGACATAATCTTCTTATAATTTGTATAAACTAAGTGAAAAATATTCTTATCATAATTAGTTATTAAAATAATTTTTATATTCATGATATGTGATTCGTATTTTTTTAATTTTTATTTTATTTTATTGACACAATGATTTGTATTAATTATATTTAAATACTAAGTAATTAAAATTTTATTACAAAAAATATGAAAAATGTAGTAAATAATTTTATTCTTGCTTATTTATTTTATTTTAAAGTTTTTCTTTGTAGTAATTGTTAATTATTTATTTTTTATATTACTTATAATTTTGGTAATTGTTGAAACATAATTTATTTTTACTGTTACTTCTTAAATTAAAGTTAAAATAATGAATAATTTTTTTCTAAAGAAAATATAATTATATCAATTTTATTTTATTAAATAAATATCATTTATAACTGGAATAGGAATGCAAATACTTTTATGTGCTTTATTTTATTAATTTATAATTGAAAATGAAATAGGAATATGAATAATATTATATCATTATTATTAATATCACTATTAGAGTATAATATTGGCAATTCTAATAATAGTCACAAAATAATAATACTTTTAAATAATATTGAAAACTCTAAGAGATTGACATGTTAGTATTAGGGTTAGGGTTGTGACCAAGGTAGTCATCATGACAATCTTGGATTTAGATTAAGTAGATAATATGTGAGATTAATTTACACAAATATATATATATATATATATATATATATATATATATATATATATATATATATATATATATATATATATATATATATATATATATATATATATATATATATATATATATATATATATATATATATATATATATATATATATATATATATATTATATCAAAGGAAAAATAATAATAATTGTTACTTTTTAATAATAATAATAATAATAATATTTTAAAAGTTTAAATTTAAACTTTACCATTATTTTTCTTTTTATTTATATGATTATATTGTAATATAGTAATAATTATTATTAATTTTATTTATTATAATAGAGATGATAATAATAATGATAGTAATAATAGTATTTGTAATAATAATATTTGTAACTTATTATTATATATTCATAGTATAAGTTATTTGTAACTTATAATAATAGTATTTATAATAATAATATTTGTAACTTATTTTGCATGTATATTATTATTATTATTATTATTGAATTTTGTAAGAAAATGCCACATAGACATTTAGAGCTAGGGAAGTTGCCACATAGACAATTAGGGTTAGGGTTGTTACCAAAGTTGTCATCAAGACAACTTGGATTTAGATTAAGTAGATTGTATTTAAGAAATATAAATTTTAATTGTTATAGTATTATGGTGTGAGTACTAGGATTTTTATAAGCGGAGTTTTAGATTTAAAACAAAATCATCGTATTTCCGTGTTCTCACAAATATTTGATTGAGTATGCGTTGGTTAAAAATACTTAAGAAATATAAGTAATTACACTTGAGTAATTACAATCATAAATATTTCTTGAAATAGTTATTTAAATATGAGAACTTATTTCTTGTATTATTTAATAGTATTATTACGTCAGTGATGTACTCTTATTCTATCCACATATAAAATCACAGTATTTAATATTAGTATTCAATCAAATAAATAATTATAGTCAGTCATCCTAAAGTATTAATAACATAAGTGATATTATTTGTTTTGTTTGTTTTAGATCCAAATCAATAATAAAGTATTAGTAGTCAGTCAACAAATAATAAATTACTTATTAAGATAAAGAAAAAGGTTGCACATTATTAGCATTTAAGTATTTTATTTCCGATTATGACGTTTAAAATGATTATTTGTTTACCTATAAATCTTTACAAATTTGTTTAACATACCACTCACATATAGTTTCCATTTTTTATTTCCTGGAAATCAAAATTTAGTTATAATGGAATCGTTAATGAAGATGTTCTTGAGGTTTTTTGTGCTTCTTGTTGCTATTACAAGTGCTCTTGCAGACAACTTACAAGGTCTACCACCTTGCTGCGAAAAAGTAGGGCCATGTGACCCATGGATTTGTAAGAAGGGCCCATGTTGTATTCCTCCATCAATTAATCTAAAGTCTTAAAACATTGATTATATTGTATCACCTTTATACCAATCATTTTATACTTGAGAAACATTCATATCATATATAATAATTATACTAATAAGATTGGTTGTTGAAATATATTTGCGAAATCTTTCTTAAACTACTTTCAGATGATCATTAAACTTCTTGTATTTATTTATTTATAAGAAAACGATAACGTATTTTGGATGACTAGCAATTATTATGTTAAATATATGTTTATTTATACTTGAAAATAAACATATTTAATGTTCTTGGGTTAATTCACAATTTGTCATAGCAATTTGGGGAGGAGTTAAAAAAGTCACTGATTAAAAAAACATATTCTCCCTTACGTATGAAGATTCTCCCATTAAAACCAATTAGCTACAAAATCTCAATTTTATAAAGTTTATTTTGAATCATGATAAAAAAATTTCGATACCTTAATTTTTTTTTGTAGATTTATGATACTTGCACATTTTCATGCGAATTACTCTTGACATTTTTTATTTTTTGCCTGAGAGAAAATCCATAGGTAAATTCACAAATAAATCTGTCGGGAACATCAAATCCATAAGAAAATTTCAAAGTAGATGTAATTCTTAAAAAAAATATAAGAGGCGTCAATTAATTATGCGTCTCCTCTTTAATCCATTTTTTTTTACTTGAAACATGATTATATTGCAAATTATGTGAAATATTAATTAGTTTAGTATTAAAATAAAAAAATTTGGTTCTTTTTATAAATTTTATGTTTAATTCATTTTCTTGTCTCAATTAAAATTCATAATAAATTATTGTAGTATAAATTTAATAATCATATTATACTAAAAAAATAATATTTTTAAAATTCAATAAAAATGAAAAGATTAATTTGCATCCAAACATTTTATTAACTTTTTTTATTGGATTTTAATTATGTTAAGATTTTTTTTAATAAATATTATCGATAACTTTATATCATTAATGATATTGAAATAAATAATTTAGACTTATTGAATTGTTTAATTTTGAAAAATAAAATAATTCAATAAAGTATCACTCGTGATGCGCGGGAAGACTTTAATAAAGCAAGTGAAAACTATTATCATATTTTTTTTTTTAAAAATTTATCTTAAATGTTTTAAAATTAAAATTTACTAATATTATAATGTTTATAAATATAAAAATCTTAAAGCATGCTCTTCTGGTTTTTTTTTCTTTTGTTTCTTGCTCATGATATGTAGAATTTCTTCGAGTTAAAAATTTAACCAATAGAAAATAAAGATGTTATCACCAATATTTTTTTTTTGGAGAAATAATACTTTATTACCAAAAAACAAATTACATCAAGCGATCTCAACGGAGATCCAGCTACTCACTACGACAAATAGACTAAGAAGTAAAAAGGAGCTAAGCCATTAGCATTCTACCGATAGCCTTACGCAATCTAGGCCTAGTCCAACATCTGTTAACAATCACATCTATGATTCTCTCCTTCGTCCCATTCAGAATGTTATCTTTTTTGAAACAAATGTTGTTTCTACAATGCCAAATCTCATATATAGTTTCCGCTATCGCACATTTCACAATTTCACTGCGGGGACTCCTTAGATTACTTTTTTTCAGCACCCAAGCAAGCTCCTCTTTCCACCCATAAGGACTATGCACAATCTCCAACCAATCTAGGACAGACTTCCATATTTCCACCAAAGGTTGACATTGAAAAAAAAGGTGTTCCTGATTTTCCAACTCATCACAAAACAGACAGCTACTCTCACTAATCATTCCAAATCGCATGAGTCTCTCCTTTGTGGCCATTCTCTCATGACACACTAGCCATAAAGTGTGTAAAGCTCGAGGTCTCGCTGGGTTATGCATGAAAAGTTTCCTCCAAGGAACCTCAGTATTGTTACTTAGTTCCTCATATATTCGTCTTGTACTGAATTTCCCATTTTGCAAATTGTTCCGCCACTCTGTAAGGCCACTGACTTTATCCCGGGTTTTGATGATATTCTTCATTATCCACGAAGAGTTCTGCTTCATCTCCATGTTCATAACATCTTGCCTTTTCACATAATAGCAGTGAATCCATTTAATCCATAAGCTGTCCGTTTTCTCAGATAAGTTCCAAAGCAGTTTTGCCAAGCAAGCTATAATCCAAGTACTGATATTCACAATGTTAAGCCCACCCTTCTTCTTTGATGTACATACTCTTTCCCATGCTACTGGGGATTTTCGCGAAATGTTTTCCTTTCCTGACCAAAGGAATGTCCTGCAAACAGCATTTATCCTCACAATCAGTTTCTTTGGCAGGGGAAGGCACTGCACCCAGAAATTAGTGAGAGCGAAAATAACACTGTTTATCAGTTGAGCTCTGCCTGCTATCGATAGCAGTCGCAAACTCCAATGGTGGATTCTACTCAGAATTTTATCCATCAGAGGCAAGTAATGAGCCACATTAAGTTTCTTACTTGTGACTGGAATTCCCAAGTAGCGAAACGGCAGCAGGCCTTCTTCAAAATTGGTTATTCTAAGGATCTCCTCTTTGTCCTCATCCACCACACTGCCGAAATAAACCTTGCATTTCGACGAGTTTATTTTCAGCCCTGTAGAATTAGAGAAAACTTCATACCCATCAAGCATCAGCTGAACTGATTTCACATCTCCTCTCGAGAACAACAACAGGTCATCCGCAAAACTAAGGTTGATAATATTCAGCTTCTCACACTTAATATGATAATTGAAGTTTGGGATGGCTTTGAGTTTATGGAGAACCCTGTGCAAGTATTCCATAACCAGAACAAACAGCAAGGGTGATAGGGGATCCCCTTGCCTAAGCCCTCTCTTCGCCTCCAACACATTCGTGAGATTCCCATTAACCTGATACCTGTACGAGACTGTTCGGACTGTTTCCATTATCCATTGAATGAACTTATGGGGAAAACTAAATTCTGTTAGGATGTTTTCCAAAGCAATCCACTCCACCGTGTCGTACGCTTTTTGCAAGTCCATCTGCAACATGCATATGGGTGCCCCTTTTTTCACACTGTATCCTCTAACTAACTCAAATGCCATAAGGATATGATCATGGATTTTCTTCCCAGGGACAAAAGCTGCTTGACTGTTATTAATCACAGATCCAATAATTTTTCTAAGCCTAGTTGTAATGATTTTGGAGATTATCTTATAAATCACAGTACTGCAGGAAATAGGGCGAAAATATTTCACTTTTGTAGCCGGTTGGATCTTAGGAATAAGGGTCACAACAGTACAGTTCATAGCTTTATAAAGCTTACCCCTATCAAAGAAGTCTTTCACAGCTCTAATGCTATCCTCCTTTATAATATTCCATGTTGATTTGAAAAATTTCGCATTGAAACCATCCAGACCTGGAGCTGAATTATCACTTATGCCTTGTAAACTTTTCTGAATCTCAATCTCATTTACAGGACTAGTAAGATACTCTCCCTGCATATTATTGATTTGAGGTCCATTTCTCATGGCCTCAATATCAATGCTAACCAGATTGTTGCTAGATGAACCAACCAACTCTTTGTAGAAATTAATAACCACCTCTTCCATTTCTTTCTGGTTTTGAATTACAGCTCCATTCTCATTCACTAGATCATCCATGTTATTATGCTTTTGTCTAGCTTTTAGGGAGGCATGAAAATATTCATTATTACCATCCCCTAGCCTTAACCAATCAACCTTGGATTTCTGCTTGATGATGTTTTCTTCAATGTTACTCAGCCTCATGACATCCTGCATTTTTCCTTTTACAGCATCAATCAGATTCACATTCATTCTATCTCTGATCAAGTCATTTTGCACATTCTCTAACTCCAATCTAGCCTGACTGAGTTGGTATCTGATTCCATAGAGAGGTCTGCTGAGCTCTTTAATAACTGGTTGGAGTCTTTGCAATTTTTTCCAGACAGTATATAGAGGTCTATCCTCCAGTGGCTCCTCCCAACTTCTTTTAACTTTTCCTTCAAAATCCCCATTTTGGATTACGGCATTTTGAAACTTAAAAATGCCCTTTTTTATATGATTAGCCTCCTTATGTTTAAGGCACAGTAAAGCATGATCTGAGACCCCTTGGTTCATGATATGAAGGTTAACATCTATGTTATGTTGCTGCCAAATCAGATTCCCCAACACTCTATCTATTCTAGAATAGATCATGTTATCTCTTTGATTATTACACCATGTGAAGTGATTGCCAGTACTGTCTTTCTCCAGCAGCCCTGTGATCTCCATCATTTCAACAAGGTCTTTGTACTCTTTTTCCATCACAAGGTTTCCTCCCACCCTGTCATGAGCTCTCAGCACATTGTTGTAGTCTCCTATTACACACCAAGGACCTATCACACTACCATGAATTTGAATGTGAATGTTATCACCAATATTGTGCATATATACAATCTCAACTATAATGAATATATATATATTTTATCATAGATATTTTTAATTGTCAATTAAAAAGTTTGGATACAATAATTATTAATAAAATTCCTTATTGATGTGATTTTACATATATTATGTTGTATAAGATATTGAGAAAACAAATTAAATTTATTAGTGAAGTGAGAGGGAATATTTGTGTAGGTCTAACTCTTTTATTTTTTTAGAGCTTGTAATATAGTACTAATCTTGTTAATATTATATAATTTTTTGGTAGAAAGTATTGGTATATATAATTGTAATAAAATCACTACTACATTAAAATAAAATAAAAGTGAATTTTTTTTAAAAGATTAATTAAAAAATAAAATAAAATAAATAGAAGAAATAGGAATAGAGTAATTTCAATAATGTTTTTGTTCATCAAATATCTTAATAAGTTTTATGTCTTTATGGATATAAAAGGTTGTGAGGCTCCGTACCTAGGATCTTTTGCATATTAATTTAGGTCATTTATAAAAGTTTTGAAAGTGTACAAAAAATAGACATATTCTATACATGATTATATTTCCCTGTATTCACTTTTATAAAGTTTGGGGTGGAGAACATAAATTTCTTTGACTCTAATAAAAAATGATTTTAATTGAGACAAAATAGAGTAGGTTTATTATTATTATTATTATTATTATTATTATTATTATTATTATTATTATTATTATTATTATTATTCGTAACTCATAACTTATTTATCATACGTAAAAATAATAATAATGATTAAGATATTTATTACCATTTATTTATTTAATTATTATTCATTATGATAAATAAATAAAAAATCATTTGATAAACTAATTTTGAAAAAAAAAAAGATTTAAAGTTAAAAATAATTTTGTTCATTTGAATTCTAAAAATTATTTTATTAACTTATATAATTGAAAGAAAAGTTTTATTAAATTTAATAATAAAATTTTTAATTATATAAAATAAAATATATGATTTAGACACTAAATAAAATTGAGACATAATCTTCTTATAATTTGTATACACTAAGTGAAAAATATTCTTATCATAATTAGTTATTAAAATAATTTTTATATTCATGATATGTGATTCGTATTTTTTTAATTTTTATTTTATTTTATTGACACAATGATTTGTATTAATTATATTTAAATACTAAGTAATTAAAATTTTATTACAAAAAATATGAAAAATGTAGTAAATAATTTTATTCTTGCTTATTTATTTTATTTTAAAGTTTTTCTTTGTAGTAATTGTTAATTATTTATTTTTTATATTACTTATAATTTTGGTAATTGTTGAAACATAATTTATTTTTACTGTTACTTCTTAAATTAAAGTTAAAATAATGAATAATTTTTTTCTAAAGAAAATATTGAAATTCTGTGATCAGGTATGAGATGTCCTAAGAGATGTCCCAACACTTGACAGATTTAACCAAAACTTAAATAGCAAGAAAAGTAAACAACACAGAGGTTTGTTAACCCAGTTCAGTGTATAACCACACTTACATCTGGAGGCTACCAAGCCAGGAGGAAATCCACTATAAGTAATATTAATTCTAGACTTAAACCACCCTGTTTAATCTATCACTTAATAACTACCCAATGCAATTTCTACCTAAGTCACAACTTAGATAAGAGTACCCTACTCACTCCCCCTCAATCACACATTGATTTTGTTTACAAGTTTAATGAAATTGAAGTCATACTTCAAACAAAAACAACTTGATCTTACTTCACAGTTTCAATCAAGTCACAAATGCACTTTTGCTTAAAAGCTCATAAAGTGGTACAATTAAAAACAACCTGCTATTAAAACACTAGACACCCTATTTGGTCTTCTGAAACTCGTGCTCAATTCTATGAGTTTCTGTTGATTAAATAGGTATCTGTAATTTGGGTTTTCTGTAGAATGATCCAGCCCTAATGCGCATGCAGCTTTCACCTTGAATTTAGGGTTTGTTACTTCCTAGATTCTAGGTGATTTAGGTCTTCTGTTTTAATCTGAATCTTCAATATAAAACTCCCTACAGATGCGCCTTGTTCTATTTTTATCCATCATTAATTAATTCCAGATAACTCTCCTTAAATATCTCTGATCAGTTAGTCAATAATTAATTCTGGTAGCAGGTTTGAGATGTCTCAACATCTGTTGGGACATCCTGAAAAACTGAACTTAAGTTATTAACACAATGTCCCAACATCTGGTAAGACATCCTGAAATAAGTTCATATACTCTGTTTGATAATGTCCCAACATTTGATAGGACATTCTGAACTGAATTCAATAATTCTTGTTGGTCAAAAATTCTGCCAATTTAAGACATCTACAAACTCCCCCTTTGGCTAATTTTTGGCTAACATCTTTTCTGGTTTTCAGAGTGCAGCAAAAGTTCTTTTTATCAGAGTATAGCATTACTTTTTTGTTGATTCTTATTTGAGATTACTCCCCCTCAAACATATATGTATCCAGTCTTGTTGCAACAGAAGTATTTATCAAAGCATACTGATTCAATTCAGACATAAGCAAACAGATTTTTCATTCATAATTAAACAGCAATACAATTTGTTGTTGTTGTTCTCCCCCTTGTTAGACACAAATTATGGGGCCAAAGACACTAATCCAGAAATACAATGTTGTCATTACAATTGTCCTCACATACAATGATCACTCAGATTCATCACTCTCAGTTTCTTCCTCAACTTCAGTTTCTTCATCAGCTTCACTTTCTTCATCAGAGTCAGCTTTCTGATCTCCTTCACTCTCCAGCCTTTGGATGATTTCTTCAAGTTTCAGCTTCCTTGCTTCAAGTTCTTTGCATGTGCTTTTTAGCTCAGCAATTAATGCCTTCTTGGAGATTGGAGTCTTAGCAGTTGAAGGACCTGCAGATGTCCCAGAAGGTGCTTCAACATCTGCAGCATGATGACTGAGGAATAATTTGTAGTGAAAGGCCAGGGGGCTTTCTCTCTTGCAGACTGTGTCCTTCTCTGTTAGAATCCCAGGATATTGGCTTAACACTATACCACATAGCAATGAAGGAAAAGCTATTGGTAGCTTTGTTACAGAAGAGCTGGCATGCTTCAAGGTCTGATCAAAAATGTAAGCTCCATAGTCCAGCTTGGTCTGAGTTCCCACAGCATAAATAAACCTGGCCAGGCCAGTGGAGATTGAAGATGTGTGGTTGGTAGGCACCCAGTTAGCTGTACCAATCCTGTTCAGCATGGCATATTTTCTTGTAAGCATGCTCACTGAGAGCTTTCCTTTAACAGGCCATGCCTTGACCTGGTTTGCAGTGATCACCTTGCAGACTTGGTTATCTGTCTTACCTAGCTCATTTGGTCCATCTGTATCTCTTCCTAGGTATTGGTTGATGATCTGAGGAGAGAACTCAACACACCTACCTCTAACAAAGACTTTTCTAAATTCAGAGGACTTACCATTGGCACAATCCTCCTGGAGATTAACAATGAATTCTTTGACAAGAAGTTCATAGCAGGGAGAGAGATCTGAGACTGTTTTGAAGAGGCCTGCAGCAGAGATGAGGTCAATCAGTTCAGTGCACTCAAGTGCATTGCTGCTCAGCTCTCTTTCTAGGGCAACCCTTCTTTGGTACACAAACTTCCATCTGTTGACACTAGAGACATGATGGAATGATATGTTGTCCAAGGGGGCTTCTGGAACAGCAGATGAAGCCCTAGATGGTGCTGGTTTCTTTTTGGGAGGAGATGTTGGGACATCTGATTCAACATCTGAGTCAGATGGGGTGACAGCTTTCCTTTTCTGGGTTTGGACTTTACTCCATTGTTTTGTTGGACCAAAAGCTGCTTTAGCTTTGCCTTTCTGTGGAGTGGCTTGCTTCTTCTCAGGGACTGCATGATCTGCTTGCATCTTTCCTTTTCTAGACCTGAGCCTTTTGGCTATGCTAGGTCTTACAGAGGCTATGATCTCTGTATCAGAATCCTGTTCTAGGTTGACCACTGGAGGAGATTGAGCAGTCTCCTCTTCAGCTGGTTGATCAGCAGGGATTTGATCTTCATTTGAGACTTTGGTCTGATCCTCAGAGACTTCTTCATCACTTTCATTTGAGGCCTTTTTCTGGTCCTCAGTTTGTTCCAAATCAGCATCAGATGAGTTCTTTTTCTCATCTTCAGATGTTCCAACATCTATTGGGACATCTTGTTGTGCAGGAGTGTCCTCTGCAGCTTGAGCTTGTTCTTCTTGAGGTGCAGGCATGGTGTTCAGAGGAACAGAAATCCCACTAACCACTCTCTGTTCAAATAGAATCTTGTTGACTATCTCCTTGATGGAAGCATCCACATAGTCAGAAGATTTTGGAGGCATGTTGGCTGGAGAAGGAATGCCTCCTTTGGCTTTGCTGCAGACTTGATCTTTAGCTCTCTTTGGAGTTCTTGGCTTTTTAGTGTGAGAAGCACTTCCTCTGATTTCGTCCAATGGGGTTGATTTCATTGGTACCACAGAGATGGGAGTGGCATGAACTACGTCTTCTTTGCTAAGAACTTCTTCAGGAGTGTTAGGGTTTTGAGACATTGTTAGGGAAGATAGATGAAGAGCTTTAGGGTTTATGATTTCTGAAGAATAGCTAGTTAATGTGATTCGCTTGTGATAGTATGATGAGAATATTGATAGCTGATTATAAACAGTTACTAAATAAGTAGCCGTTACATTGCAAATTATTAGGAATGGAATTCCTAAGGTTCTTGTCCAGACTAGTTTTGCCATCTGGAACTTATGCCATACAATGTCATATGACATGTTGGCACATCTCATTAACTGCTAGATATCACATAAACAGATTCCAAGTTTGCCCCTTAAGTTCTCAAATTGTGTAGCATCCAATGCTTTGGTAAAGATATCAGCTAACTGCAGATTTGTAGCTACATGCTCCAATGAAATCACCTTTTCTTCTACAAGATCTCTGATGAAATGATGTCTGATATCAATATGCTTGGTCCTGCTATGTTGGATAGGATTCTTTGATATGTTGATTGCACTTAAGTTGTCACAGTACAATGTCATGACATCCTGTGGGACATTGTACTCAGTGAGCATTTGCTTCATCCAAACCAACTGAGAACAACTGCTTCCAGCGGCTATATATTCAGCTTCAGCTGTAGATAAGGATACACAATTTTGTTTCTTACTGAACCAAGAAATCAAATTGTTTCCTAGAAGGAAGCATCCTCCTGAGGTGCTTTTTCTGTCATCAGCACTTCCAGCCCAATCAGCATCACAGAAGCCAGTAAGAATTGGTTTACATCCATGAAAGTACATTATACCATAGTCACAAGTACCATTAACATATTTAAGAATTCTCTTGACTTGATTGAGATGACTGACTTTTGGATCAGCTTGATATCTTGCACATACACCTACTGCAAATGCTATGTCAGGTCTGCTAGCAGTCAAGTATAACAAGCTTCCAATTATGCTTCTGTATAAGCTTTGATCTACATTCTCACCCTTTTCATCTTTAGTAAGCTTTAAATGTGTGGGGGCAGGAGTTCTCTTATGAGTAGCATTTTCCATTCCAAATTTCTTGACTATGTTCTTGGTATACTTGCTTTGGGAGATGAACATTGAGTCTTCCATTTGCTTTATTTGCAGACCAAGAAAGTAGGTTAACTCTCCTACTAGGCTCATTTCAAATTCAGATTCCATCTGCTTGACAAAATGTTTGACCATCCTTTCAGACATCCCACCAAAGACAATATCATCAACATATATTTGAGCAATCATGACATTCCCTTCTTCATCTTTAACAAACAGGGTTTTGTCAATTCCACCTTTTCTGTACCCTTGCTTGATAAGAAATGTGGTCAGTCTTTCATACCATGCCCTTGGAGCTTGCTTCAAACCATAAAGTGCCTTCTTTAGTTTGTATACATGATTTGGACAGCTTGGATCAACAAATCCTTTAGGCTGTTCTACATATACCTCTTCATTAAGATAGCCATTTAAAAAGGCACTTTTCACATCCATTTGAAATAGCTTGAACTTCAAGATACAAGCAATTCCCAAAAGTAGTCTAATTGATTCAAGCCTTGCTACTGGTGCAAAGGTTTCATCAAAGTCTACTCCTTCAATTTGAGTGTATCCTTGAGCTACAAGTCTAGCTTTGTTCTTTGTAACAACTCCTTGTTCATTTGACTTGTTCTTATACACCCATTTTGTTCCAATCACATTTATGTCATCAGGTCTAGGAACAAGATTCCACACTTCATTCCTTGTGAATTGACCTAATTCCTCTTGCATAGCACAAATCCAGTATTCATCAGTAAGAGCTTCCTTGATGTTTTTAGGTTCTATTTTGGAAACAAAACAAGAACCTGAAATCACTTCTCTTGATCTAGTGCTCACACCTCTGTTGGGATCACCAATTATCAAATCTTTGGGATGATCCTTCTATATTCTGATGGAGGGAGGTTTGCTGGATTCTTCTGTCCTTGTATCAGTTTGAGTGAAGTTATAATGATCATTCTTTTCTTCAGCTTCAATCTTGATATCAGCAGATGTTCCAACATCTTCTGGGACATCTGTAGGAGCATCATCAATTATCACATTTATGGATTCCATGATAACCTTGGTTCTAGAATTAAATACTCTATATGCTCTGCTGTTTATGGAGTATCCAAGGAAAATCCCTTCATCACTTTTAGGATCCATTTTTCTTCTTTGCTCCCTATCTGCCAGAATATAACAGTTACTTCCAAATACATGGAAGTACTTAACTGTGGGTTTTCTGCCCTTCCAGACTTCATATATTGTGGACAAAGTTCCTTTCCTTAAAGTAACTCTGTTATGGATGTAACAGGCAGTGTTCATAGCTTCAGCCCAGAAGTACAGAGGTAACTTTTTAGCATGGATCATAGCTCTTGCTGATTCTTGAATAGTTCTATTCTTCCTTTCAACAATTCCATTCTGTTGAGGAGTGATTGGTGAAGAATATTCATGATTGATTCCTTCTGAAGAGCAGAAATCTAAGAACTTTTGGTTCTCAAATTCTTTTCCATGATCACTTCTTATTCTGATCACACAGCTGGATTTTTCCCTTTGCAATCTTTGACATAATTCTTTGAATACATCAAATACATCAGACTTTTCTTTGATGAAATTTATCCATGTATATCTTGAAAAGTCATCAACCACAACATAGGCATACCTCTTACCACCAAGACTTTCAACCTGCATAGGTCCCATCAGATCCATATGCAAAAGTTCCAAAACTTTGGAAGTTGTCAGATGTTGGAGCTTTGGATGGGACATCTTGGTTTGCTTGCCTATTTGACATTCACCACATATTTTGCCATCATCAATCTTCAGTTTAGGAATACCTCTTACAGCATCCATAGATATTATCTTCTTTATGCCTCTGAAATGAAGATGACCTAGTCTTTGGTGCCATAGTTTCACTTCTTCTTCTTTAGCTAAAGAACAAGTTGAAGTGAGACTGAGATTTTGGGATTCCCACATGTAACAGTTGTCTTTAGATCTGGCTCCTTTCATGACAACCTCTTGTTCTTTGTTAGTCACTATGCATTCAGTTTTGGTAAAGTTTACACTGTACCCTTGATCACATAATTGACTTATGCTGATCAGGTTAGCAGTTAAACCTTTAACTAGCAACACATCATCTAGTCTTGGAACATCTTGACAATCCAAGGTTCCAACTCCCTTGATTTCTCCTTTAGCTCCATCTCCAAAGGTCACATACCTGGATGAATGTGATTTTAAGTTTACTAGCAGATTCTTCAATCCAGTCATGTGTCTTGAACATCCACTGTCAAAGTACCAGTCTTCTTTAGCTGATACTCTTAGTGATGTATGTGCTATATATGCAGTACTTTTCTTTGACCATTTGAATTGAGATTTCTTTTGATGCCTCTGCCCTGTGTGTTGTTCATCAGCTGATCTCCAAGCTTGATTGTTGATCTTGTTCTTGTAGCTTTGATCAGCTTCAGTGCTAGCTTTTGGTTTCCATACCTTCTTGATGTTTTCTGTTTTCTGCTTAGGAGGTTGCTGATTTCTTTGATGTTTATGCAGCACTTTCTTGGTAACTTCTATTTTCTTCTTGGAAGGTTGCTGATGCATCTGATTTGGATATCCATGCAGCTTATAACAATGAGGTTTGATATGTCCAAATCTTCCACAGTGATGGCATCTCCATCTTTGATACTTCTTCTTCATTTTGTTCTTTTCAGAATGTTGAGACATCTGTTGGAACATTATGTTTGACTTTGTGTTCTTTTCCTGATGTTGAAGCATCTGTTGGGACATCTTGTTTGACTGTATGGATTTTGAAGTTGTTTTGCTAGAGCTAGCTTCATCTTTATTTACTCTGTTAAATCCCAGTCCACTTTTATCCCCTGAGTGCTTATTGTTGTTGAGAATAACATCCAGTGTATTTGAGCTGCTGTTCAACATTCTGACAGATTTGGACATATGTTCCAACTTGGAGTTGAGAAGACTTACTTCACTTTTCAAGGTGTCAATGATCTCTTGATCATTTGCTTTTTCATCTTCTAATGCCTCATTCTGCTTCTTTAGCTTTATAACCTCACTGCATATTTCAGAGCTTCTTTTGTATAGATCTTTGAATGCTTGCTCAAGTTCTTCATAAGTGAGTTCTCCATCACTGGATTCACTTTCAGACTCACATAATCCAGCTAAAGCAGTGATATGCTTAGCTGATTCTTCTTCTGAATCACCTCCTGAGTCTTCATCAGACCAGGTCACAGAGAGTCCTTTCTTTTGCCTTTTTAAGTAGGTAGGACATTCATTCCTGATGTGTCCATATCCTTCACATCCATGGCATTTGACTCCTTTTTCTTGACTGGTCTTTTCAACATAATTTGACCTTCTGTTAGCATCATAAGGTCTCCTGTTCTCAGAAGAGTTTGTGTATCTTCCACTGGGTTTGGATTTGCCTTCCATTCCTCTGAGAATCTGTTTGAATTGTCTTCCAAGCATAGCAAGGTTGTCTGATAAGCTTTTATCATTTTCTGATTCATCATCTTCTTCTTCATCAGTATTTGACACCAAGGCTATGCTTTTGTTCTTTTTAACATTTGTGTCATTCATTCCCATCTCAAAAGTTTGAAGGGAACCAATGAGTTCTTCAACTTTCATAGAGCATATATCTTGAGCTTCTTCTATTGCTGTGACTTTCATGTCAAATCTTTTTGGCAAAGATCTGAGGATTTTTCTTACAAGCTTTTCATCAGTCATTTTTTCTCCCAAAGCTCCAGAAGTATTAGCTACTTCTAAAATGTTCATGTAGAATTCATGAACTGTCTCGTCTTCCTTCATTCTCAAGTTTTCAAATTTGGTGGTGAGAAGTTGAAGTCTTGACATCTTTACTTTTGATGTTCCTTCATGAGTTGTTTTGAGAGTATCCCATACATCTTTGGCTAGCTCACAATGATGTACAAGTCTGAAGATGTTCCTATCAATGCCATTGAATAAAGCATTTAAGGCCTTTGAGTTGCCTAGTGTTGAATCTTCTTCTTCCTTACTCCATTCTTCTTCAGGTTTCAGCACTTTTGATCCATCTTTGGTATCTTGGACAGGATAATCCCATCCAATGTTGACTGCTCTCCATGCCCTGTTGTCAAGTGATCTTAAGAATGCAATCATTCTTGGTTTCCAGTAGTCATAATTAGATCCATCTAGAATAGGTGGTCTATTTACTGACCCTATATCTCTGTCCATGTTACAGAATTTGTATTCCCTAGATCTCACCCAGTATAAACAGGCAGGGTGCCTGCTCTGATGCCAATTGAAATTCTGTGATCAGGTATGAGATGTCCTAAGAGATGTCCCAACACTTGACAGATTTAACCAAAACTTAAATAGCAAGAAAAGTAAACAACACAGAGGTTTGTTAACCCAGTTCAGTGTATAACCACACTTACATCTGGAGGCTACCAAGCCAGGAGGAAATCCACTATAAGTAATATTAATTCTAGACTTAAACCACCCTGTTTAATCTATCACTTAATAACTACCCAATGCAATTTCTACCTAAGTCACAACTTAGATAAGAGTACCCTACTCACTCCTCCTCAATCACACAGTGATTTTGTTTACAAGTTTAATGAAATTGAAGTCATACTTCAAACAAAAACAGCTTGATCTTACTTCACAGTTTCAATCAAGTCACAAATGCACTTTTGCTTAAAAGCTCATAAAGTGGTACAATTAAAAACAACCTGCTATTAAAACACTAGACACCCTATTTGGTCTTCTGAAATTCGTGTTCAATTCTATGAGTTTCTGTTGATTAAATAGGTATCTGTAATTTGGGCTTTCTGTAGAATGATCCAGCCCTAATGCGCATGCAGCTTTCACCTTGAATTTAGGGTTTGTTACTTCCTAGATTCTAGGTGATTTAGGTCTTCTGTTTTAATCTGAATCTTCAATATAAAACTCCCTACAGATGCGCCTTGTTCTGTTTTTATCCATCATTAATTAATTCCAGATAACTCTCCTTAAATATCTCTGATCAGTTAGTCAATAATTAATTATGGTAGCAGGTTTGAGATGTCTCAACATCTGTTGGGACATCCTGAAAAACTGAACTTAAGTTATTAACACAATGTCCCAACATCTGGTAAGACATCCTGAAATAAGTTCATATACTCTGTTTGATAATGTCCCAACATTTGATAGGACATTCTGAACTGAATTCAATAATTCTTGTTGGTCAAAAATTCTGCCAATTTAAGACATCTACAAATATAATTATATTAATTTTATTTTATTAAATAAATATCATTTATAACTGGAATAGGAATGTAAATACTTTTATGTGCTTTATTTTATTAATTTATAATTGAAAATGAAATAGGAATATGAATAATATTATATCATTATTATTAATATCACTATTAGAGTATAATATTGGCAATTCTAATAATAGTCACAAAATAATAATACTTTTAAATAATATTGAAAACTCTAAGAGATTGACATGTTAGTATTAGGGTTAGGGTTGTGACCAAGGTAGTCATCATGACAATCTTGGATTTAGATTAAGTAGATAATATGTGAGATTAATTTACACAAACATATATATATATATATATATATATATATATATATATATATATATATATATATATATATATATATATATATATATATATATATATATATATATATATATATATATATATATATATATATATATATATATATATATATATATATATATATATATATATATATATATATATATATATATATATTATATCAAAGGAAAAATAATAATAATTGTTACTTTTTAATAATAATAATAATAATAATAATAATAATAATAATAATATTTTAAAAGTTTAAATTTAAACTTTACCATTATTTTTCTTTTTATTTGTATGATTATATTGTAATATAGTAATAATTATTATTAATTTTATTTATTATAATAGAGATGATAATAATAATGATAGTAATAATAGTATTTGTAATAATAATATTTGTAACTTATTATTATATATTCATAGTATAAGTTATTTGTAACTTATAATAATAGTATTTATAATAATAATATTTGTAACTTATTTTGCATGTATATTATTATTATTATTATTGAATTTTGTAAGACAATGCCACATATACATTTAGAGCTAGGGAAATTGCCACATAGACAATTAGGGTTAGGGTTGTTACCAAAGTTGTCATCAAGACAACCTTGGATTTAGATTAATTAGATTGTATTTAAGAAATATAAATTTTAATTGTTATAGTATTATGGTGTGAGTACTAGGATTTCTATAAGCGGAGTTTTAGATTTAAAATAGAATCATCGTATTTCCGTGTTCTCACAAATATTTGATTGAGTATGCGTTGGTTAAAAATACTTAAGAAATATAAGTAATTACACTTGAGTAATTACAATCATAAATATTTCTTGAAATAATTATTTACATATGAGAACTTATTTCTTGTATTATTTAATAGTATTATTACGTCAGTGATGTACTCTTATTCTATCAACATATAAAATCACAGTATTTAATATTAGTATTCAATCAAATAAATAATTATAGTCAGTCATCCTAAAGTATTAATAACATAAGTGATATTATTTGTTTTGTTTGTTTTAGATCCAAATCAATAATAAAGTATTAGTAGTCAGTCAACAAATAATAAATTACTTAATAAGATAAAGAAAAAGTTTGCACATTATTAGCATTTAAGTATTTTATTTCCGATTATGACGTTTAAAATGATTATTTGTTTACCTATAAATCTTTACAAATTTGTTTAACATACCACTCACATATAGTTTCCATTTTTTATTTCCTGGAAATCAAAATTTAGTTATAATGGAATCGTTAATGAAGATGTTCTTGAGGTTTTTTGTGCTTCTTGTTGCTATTACAAGTGCTCTTGCAGACAACTTACAAGGTCTACCACCTTGCTGCGAAAAAGTAGGGCCATGTGACCCATGGATTTGTAAGAAGGGCCCATGTTGTATTCCTCCATCAATTAATCTAAAGTCTTAAAACATTGATTATATTGTATCACCTTTATACCAATCATTTTATACTTGAGAAAAATTCATATCATATATAATAATTATACTAATAAGATTGGTTGTTGAAATATATTTGCGAAATCTTTCTTAAACTACTTTCAGATGATCATTAAACTTCTTGTATTTATTTATTTATAAGAAAACGATAAGGTATTTTGGATGACTAGCAATTATTATGTTAAATATATGTTTATTTATACTTGAAAATAAACATATTTTATGTTCTTGGGTTAATTCACAATTTGTCATAGCAATTTGGGGAGGAGTTAAAAAAGTCACCGATTAAAAAAACATATTCTCCCTTACGTATGAAGATTCTCCCATTAAAACCAATTAGCTACAAAATCTCAATTTTATAAAGTTTATTTTGAATCATGATAAAAAATTTTGGATACCTTAATTTTTTTTTGTAGATTTATGATACTTGCACATTTTCATGCGAATTACTCTTGACATTTTTTATTTTTTGCCTGAGAGAAAATCCATAGGTAAATTCACAAATAAATCTGTCGGGAACATCAAATCCATAAGAAAATTTCAAAGTAGATGTAATTCTTAAAAAAAATATAAGAGGCGTCAATTAATTATGCGTCTCCTCTTTAATCCATTTTTTTTACTTGAAACATGATTATATTGCAAATTATGTGAAATATTAATTAGTTTAGTATTAAAATTAAAAAATTTGGTTCTTTTTATAAATTTTATGTTTAACTCATTTTCTTGTCTCAATTAAAATTCATAATAAATTATTGTAGTATAAATTTAATAATCATATTATACTAAAAAAATAATATTTTTAAAATTCAATAAAAATGAAAAGATTAATTTGCATCCAAACATTTTATTAACTTTTTTATTGGATTTTAATTATGTTAAGATTTTTTTTAATAAATATTATCAATAACTTTATATCATTAATGATATTGAAATAAATATAATTTAGACTTATTGAATTGTTTAATTTTGAAAAATAAAATAATTCAATAAAGTATCACTCGTGATGCGCGGGAAGACTTTAATAAAGCAAGTGAAAACTATTATCATATATTTTTTTTAAAAAAATGTATCTTAAATGTTTTAAAATTAAAATTTACTAATATTATAATGTTTATAAATATAAAAATCTTAAAGCATGCTCTTCTGGTTTTTTTTTTCTTTTGTTTCTTGCTCATGATATGTAGAATTTCTTCGAGTTAAAAATTTAACCAATAGAAAATAAAGATGTTATCACCAATATTTTTTTTTTGGAGAAATAATACTTTATTACCAAAAAACAAATTACATCAAGCGATCTCAACGGAGATCCAGCTACTCACTACGACAAATAGACTAAGAAGTAAAAAGGAGCTAAGCCATTAGCATTCTACCGATAGCCTTACGCAATCTAGGCCTAGTCCAGCATCTGTTAACAATCACATCTATGATTCTCTCCTTCGTGCCATTCAGAATGTTATCTTTTTTGAAACAAATGTTGTTTCTACAATGCCAAATCTCATATATAGTTTCCGTTCTCGCACATTTCACAATTTCACTGCAGGGACTCCTTAGATTACTTTTTTTCAGCACCCAAGCAAGCTCCTCTTTCCACCCATAAGGACTATGCACAATCTCCAACCAATCTAGGACAGACTTCCATATTTCCACCAAAGGTTGACATTGAAAAAAAAGGTGTTCCTGATTTTCCAACTCATCACAAAACAGACAGCTACTCTCACTAATCATTCCAAATCGCATGAGTCTCTCCTTTGTGTCCATTCTCTCATGACACACTAGCCATAAAGTGTGTAAAGCTCGAGGTCTCGCTGGGTTATGCATGAAAAGTTTCCTCCAAGGAACCTCAGTATTGTTACTTAGTTCCTCATATATCCGTCTTGTACTGAATTTCCCATTTTGCAAACTGTTCCGCCACTCCGTAAGGCCACTGACTCTATCCCGGGTTTTGATGATATTCTTCATTATCCACGAAGAGTTCTGCTTCATCTCCATGTTCATAACATCTTTCCTTTTCACATAATAGCAGTGAATCCATTTAATCCATAAGCTGTCCGTTTTCTCAGATAAGTTCCAAAGCAGTTTTTCCAAGCAAGCTATATTCCAAGTACTGATATTCACAATGTTAAGCCCACCCTTCTTCTTTGATGTACAGACTCTTTCCCATGCTACTGGGGATTTTCGCAAAATGTTTTCCTTTCCTGACCAAAGGAATGTCCTGCAAACAGCATTTATCCTCACAATCAGTTTCTTTGGCAGGGGAAGGCACTGCACCCAGAAATTAGTGAGAGCGAAAATAACACTGTTTATCAGTCGAGCTCTGCCTGCCATCGATAGCAGTCGCGAACTCCAATGGTGGATTCTACTCAGAATTTTATCCATCAGAGGCAAGTAATGAGCCACATTAAGTTTCTTACTTGTGACTGGAATTCCCAAGTAGCGAAACGGCAGCAGGCCTTCTTCAAAATTGGTTATTCTAAGGATCTCCTCTTTGTCCTCATCCACCACACTGCCGAAATAAACCTTGCATTTCGACGAGTTTATTTTCAGCCCTGTAGAATTAGAGAAAACTTCATACCCATCAAGCATCAGCTGAATTGATTTCACATCTCCTCTCGAGAACAACAACAGGTCATCCGCAAAACTAAGGTTGATAATATCCAGCTTCTCACACTTAATATGATAATTGAAGTTTGGGATGGCTTTGAGTTTGTGGAGAACCCTGTGCAAGTATTCCATAACCAGAACAAACAGCAAGGGTGATAGGGGATCCCCTTGCCTAAGCCCTCTCTTCGCCTCCAACACATTCGTGAGATTCCCATTAACCTGATACCTGTACGAGACTGTTCGGACTGTTTCCATTATCCATTGAATGAACTTATGGGGAAAACTAAATTCTGTTAGGATGTTTTCCAAAGCAATCCACTCCACCGTGTCGTACGCTTTTTGCAAGTCCATCTGCAACATGCATCTGGGTGCCCCTTTTTTCACACTGTATCCTCTAACTAACTCAAATGCCATAAGGATATGATCATGGATTTTCTTCCCAGGGACAAAAGCTGCTTGACTGTTATTAATCACAGATCCAATAATTTTTCCAAGCCTAGTTGTAATGATTTTGGAGATTATCTTATAAATCACAGTACTGCAGGAAATAGGGCGAAAATCTTTCACTTTTGTAGCAGGTTGGATCTTAGGAATAAGGGTCACAACAGTACAGTTCATAGCTTTATAAAGCTTACCCCTATCAAAGAAGTCTTTCACAGCTCTAATGATATCCTCCTTTATAATATTCCATGTTGATTTGAAAAATTTCGCATTGAAACCATCCAGACCTGGAGCTGAATTATCACTTATGCCTTGTAAACTTTTCTGAATCTCAATCTCATTTACAGGACTAGTAAGATACTCTCCCTGCATATTATTGATTTGAGGTCCATTTCTCATGGCCTCAATATCAATGCTAACCAGATTGTTGCTAGATGAACCAACCAACTCTTTGTAGAAATTAATAACCACCTCTTCCATTTCTTTCTGGTTTTGAATTACAGCTCCATTCTCATTCACTAGATCATCCATGTTATTATGCTTTTGTCTAGCTTTTAGGGAGGCATGAAAATATTCATTATTACCATCCCCTAGCCTTAACCAATCAACCTTGGATTTCTGCTTGATGATGTTTTCTTCAATGTTACTCAGCCTCATGACATCCTGCATTTTTCCTTTTACAGCATCAATCAGATTCACATTCATTCTATCTCTGATCAAGTCATTTTGCACATTCTCTAACTCCAATCTAGCCTGACTGAGTTGGTATCTGATTCCATAGAGAGGTCTGCTGAGCTCTTTAATAACTGGTTGGAGTCTTTGCAATTTTTTCCAGACAGTATATAGAGGTCTATCCTCCAGTGGCTCCTCCCAACTTCTTTTAACTTTTCCTTCAAAATCCCCATTTTGGATTACGGCATTTTGAAACTTAAAAATGCCCTTTTTTATATGATTAGCCTCCTTATGTTTAAGGCACAGTAAAGCATGATCTGAGACCCCTTGGTTCATGATATGAAGGTTAACATCTATGTTATGTTGCTGCCAAATCAGATTCCCCAACACTCTATCTATTCTAGAATAGATCATGTTATCTCTTTGATTATTACACCATGTGAAGTGATTGCCAGTACTGTCTTTCTCCAGCAGCCCTGGGATCTCCATCATTTCAACAAGGTCTTTGTACTCTTTTTCCATCACAAAGTTTCCTCCCACCCTGTCATGAGCTCTCAGCACATTGTTGTAGTCTCCTATTACACACCAAGGACCTATCACACTACCATGAATTTGAATGTGAATGTTATCACCAATATTGTGCATATATACAATCTCAACTATAATGAATATATATATTTTATCATAGATATTTTTAATTGTCAATTAAAAAGTTTGGATACAATAATTATTAATAAAATTCCTTATTGATGTGATTTTACATATATTATGTTGTATAAGATATTGAGAAAACAAATTAAATTTATTAGTGAAGTGAGAGGGAATATTTGTGTAGGTCTAACTCTTTTATTTTTTTAGAGCTTGTAATATAGTACTAATCTTGTTAATATTATATAATTTTTTGGTAGAAAGTATTGGTATATATAATTGTAATAAAATCACTACTACATTAAAATAAAATAAAAGTGAATTTTTTTTAAAAGATTAATTAAAAAATAAAATAAAATAAATAGAAGAAATAGGAATAGAGTAATTTCAATAATGTTTTTGTTCATCAAATATCTTAATAAGTTTTATATCTTTATGGATATAAAAGGTTGTGAGGCTCCGTACCTAGGATCTTTTGCATATTAATTTAGGTCATTTATAAAAGTTTTGAAAGTGTACAAAAAATAGACATATTCTATACATGATTATATTTCCCTGTATTCACTTTTTTAAAGATTGGGGTGGAGAACATAAATTTCTTTGACTCTAATAAAAAATGATTTTAATAGAGACAAAATAGAGTAGGTTTATTATTATTATTATTATTATTATTATTATTATTATTATTATTATTATTATTATTATTCGTAACTCATAACTTATTTATCATACGTAAAAATAATAATAATGATTAAGATATTTATTACCATTTATTTATTTAATTATTATTCATTATGATAAATAAATAAAAAATCATTTGATAAACTAATTTTGAAAAAAAAAGATTTAAAGTTAAAAATAATTTTGTTCATTTGAATTCTAAAAATTATTTTATTAACTTATATAATTGAAAGAAAAGTTTTATTAAATTTAATAATAAAATTTTTAAATATATAAAATAAAATATATGATTTAGACACTAAATAAAATTGAGACATAATCTTCTTATAATTTGTATACACTAAGTGAAAAATATTCTTATCATAATTAGTTATTAAAATAATTTTTATATTCATGATATGTGATTCGTATTTTTTTAATTTTTATTTTATTTTATTGACACAATGATTTGTATTAATTATATTTAAATACTAAGTAATTAAAATTTTATTACAAAAAATATGAAAAATGTAGTAAATAATTTTATTCTTGCTTATTTATTTTATTTTAAAGTTTTTCTTTGTAGTAATTGTTAATTATTTATTTTTTATATTACTTATAATTTTGGTAATTGTTGAAACATAATTTATTTTTACTGTTACTTCTTAAATTAAAGTTAAAATAATGAATAATTTTTTTCTAAAGAAAATATAATTATATCAATTTTATTTTATTAAATAAATATCATTTATAACTGGAATAGGAATGTAAATACTTTTATGTGCTTTATTTTGTTAATTTATAATTGAAAATGAAATAGGAATATGAATAATATTATATCATTATTATTAATATCACTATTAGAGTATAATATTGGCAATTCTAATAATAGTCACAAAATAATAATACTTTTAAATAATATTGAAAACTCTAAGAGATTGACATGTTAGTATTAGGGTTAGGGTTGTGACCAAGGTAGTCATCATGACAATCTTGGAATTAGATTAAGTAGATAATATGTGAGATTAATTTACACAAACATATATATATATATATATATATATATATATATATATATATATATATATATATATATATATATATATATATATATATATATATATATATATATATATATATATATATATATATATATATATATTATATCAAAGGAAAAATAATAATAATTGTTACTTTTTAATAATAATAATAATAATAATAATAATAATAATATTTTAAAAGTTTAAATTTAAACTTTACCATTATTTTTCTTTTTATTTGTATGATTATATTGTAATATAGTAATAATTATTATTAATTTTATTTATTATAATAGAGATGATAATAATAATGATAGTAATAATAGTATTTGTAATAATAATATTTGTAACTTATTATTATATATTCATATTATAAGTTATTTGTAACTTATAATAATAGTATTTATAATAATAATATTTGTAACTTATTTTGCATGTATATTATTATTATTATTATTGAATTTTGTAAGACAATGCCACATAGACATTTAGAGCTAGGGAAATTGCCACATAGACAATTAGGGTTAGGGTTGTTACCAAAGTTGTCATCAAGACAACCTTGGATTTAGATTAAGTAGATTGTATTTAAGAAATATAAATTTTAATTGTTATAGTATTATGGTGTGAGTACTAGGATTTCTATAAGCGGAGTTTTAGATTTAAAATAGAATCATCGTATTTCCGTGTTCTCACAAATATTTGATTGAGTATGCGTTGGTTAAAAATACTTAAGAAATATAAGTAATTACGCTTGAGTAATTACAATCATAAATATTTCTTGAAATAGTTATTTACATATGAGAACTTATTTCTTGTATTATTTAATAGTATTATTACGTCAGTGATGTATTCTTATTCTATCAACATATAAAATCACAGTATTTAATATTAGTATTCAATCAAATAAATAATTATAGTCAGTCATCCTAAAGTATTAATAACATAAGTGATATTATTTGTTTTGTTTGTTTTAGATCCAAATCAATAATAAAGTATTAGTAGTCAGTCAACAAATAATAAATTACTTAATAAGATAAAGAAAAAGTTTGCACATTATTAGCATTTAAGTATTTTATTTCCGATTATGACGTTTAAAATGATTATTTGTTAACCTATAAATCTTTACAAATTTGTTTAACATACCACTCACATATAGTCTCCATTTTTTATTTCCTGGAAATCAAAATTTAGTTATAATGGAATCGTTAATGAAGATGTTCTTGAGGTTTTTTGTGCTTCTTGTTGCTATTACAAGTGCTCTTGCAGACAACTTACAAGGTCTACTACCTTGCTGCAAAAAAGTAGGGCCATGTGACCCATGGATTTGTAAGAAGGGCCCATGTTGTATTCCTCCATCAATTAATCTAAAGTCTTAAAACATTGATTATATTGTATCACCTTTATACCAATTATTTTATACTTGAGAAACATTCATATCATATATAATAATTATACTAATAAGATTGGTTGTTGAAATATATTTGCGAAATCTTTCTTAAACTACTTTCAGATGATCATTAAACTTCTTGTATTTATTTATTTATAAGAAAACGATAAGGTATTTTGGATGACTAGCAATTATTATGTTAAATATATGTTTATTTATACTTGAAAATAAACATATTTTATGTTCTTGGGTTAATTCACAATTTGTCATAGCAATTTGGGGAGGAGTTAAAAAAGTCGCTGATTAAAAAAACATATTCTCCCTTACGTATGAAGATTCTCCCATTAAAACCAATTAGCTACAAAATCTCAATTTTATAAAGTTTATTTTGAATCATGATAAAAAAATTTCGATACCTTAATTTTTTTGTTGTAGATTTATGATACTTGCACATTTTCATGCGAATTACTCTTGACATTTTTTATTTTTTGCCTGAGAGAAAATCCATAGGTAAATTCACAAATAAATCTGTCGGGAACATCAAATCCATAAGAAAATTTAAAAGTAGATGTAATTTTTAAAAAAAATATAAGAGGCGTCAATTAATTATGCGTCTCCTCTTTAATCCATTTTTTTTACTTGAAACATGATTATATTGCAAATTATGTGAAATATTAATTAGTTTAGTATTAAAATTAAAAAATTTGGTTCTTTTTATAAAATTTTATGTTTAATTCATTTTTTTGTCTCAATTAAAATTCATAATAAATTATTGTAGTATAAATTTAATAATCATATTATACTAAAAAAATAATATTTTTAAAATTCAATAAAAATGAAAAGATTAATTTGCATCCAAACATTTTATTAACTTTTTTTATTGGATTTTAATTATGTTAAGATTTTTTTAATAAATATTATCGATAACTTTATATCATTGATGATATAGAAAGAATTATAACTAAGACTTATTGAATTATTTAATTTTGAAAAATAAAATAATTCAATAAAGTATCACTCGTGATGCGCGGGAAGACTTTAATAAAGCAAGTGAAAACTATTATCATATATTTTTTTAAAAAAAATTTATCTTAAATGTTTTAAAATTAAAATTTACTAATATTATAATGTTTATAAATATAAAAATCTTAAAGCATGCTCTTTTGGTTTTTTTATCTTTTGTTTCTTGCTCATGATATGTAGAATTTCTTCGAGTTAAAAATTTAACCAATAGAAAATAAAGATGTTATCACCAATATTGTGCATATATACAATCTACTATAATGAATATATATATTTTATCATAGATATTTTTAATTGTCAATTAAAAAGTTTGGATACAATAATTATTAATAAAATTCCTTATTGATGTGATTTTACATATATTATGTTGTATAAGATATTGAGAAAACAAATTAAATTTATTAGTGAAGTGAGAGGGAATATTTGTGTAGGTCTAACTCTTTTATTTTTTTAGAGCTTGTAATATAGTACTAATCTTGTTAATATTATATAATTTTTTGGTAGAAAGTATTGGTATATATAATTGTAATAAAATCACTACTACATTAAAATAAAATAAAAATGAATTTTTTTTAAAAGATTAATTAAAAAATAAAATAAAATAAATAGAAGAAATAGGAATAGAGTAATTTCAATAATGTTTTTGTTCATCAAATATCTTAATAAGTTTTATATCTTTATGGATATAAAAGGTTGTGAGGCTCCGTACCTATGATCTTTTGCATATTAATTTAGGTCATTTATAAAAGTTTTGAAAGTGTACAAAAAATAGACATATTCTATACATGATTAAATTTCCTTGTATTCACTTTTTTAAAGATTGGGGTGGAGAACATAAATTTCTTTGACTCTAATAAAAAATGATTTTAATAGAGACAAAATAGAGTAGGTTTATTATTATTATTATTATTATTATTATTATTATTATTATTCGTAACTCATAACTTATTTATCATACGTAAAAATAATAATAATGATTAAGATATTTATTACCATTTATTTATTTAATTATTATTCATTATGATAAATAAATAAAAAATCATTTGATAAACTAATTTTGAAAAAAAAAAGATTTAAAGTTAAAAATAATTTTGTTCATTTGAATTCTAAAAATTATTTTATTAACTTATATAATTGAAAGAAAAGTTTTATTAAATTTAATAATAAAATTTTTAATTATATAAAATAAAATATATGATTTAGACACTAAATAAAATTGAGACATCATCTTCTTATAATTTGTATACACTAAGTGAAAAATATTCTTATCATAATTAGTTATTAAAATAATTTTTATATTCATGATATGTGATTCGTATTTTTTTAATTTTTATTTTATTTTATTGACACAATGATTTGTATTAATTATATTTAAATACTAAGTAATTAAAATTTTATTACAAAAAATATGAAAAATGTAGTAAATAATTTTATTCTTGCTTATTTATTTTATTTTAAAGTTTTTCTTTGTAGTAATTGTTAATTATTTATTTTTTATATTACTTATAATTTGGGTAATTGTTGAAACATAATTTATTTTTACTGTTACTTCTTAAATTAAAGTTAAAATAATGAATAATTTTTTTCTAAAGAAAATATAATTATATCAATTTTATTTTATTAAATAAATATCATTTATAACTGGAATAGGAATGTAAATACTTTTATGTGCTTTATTTTATTAATTTATAATTGAAAATGAAATAGGAATATGAATAATATTATATCATTATTATTAATATCACTATTAAAGTATAATATTGGCAATTCTAATAATAGTCACAAAATAATAATACTTTTAAATAATATTGAAAACTCTAAGAGATTGACATGTTAGTATTAGGGTTAGGGTTGTGACCAAGGTAGTCATCATGACAATCTTGGATTTAGATTAAGTAGATAATATGTGAGATTAATTTACACAAACACACACATATATATATATATATATATATATATATATATATATATATATATATATATATATATATATATATATATATATATATATATATATATATATATATATATATTATCAAAGGAAAAATAATAATAATTGTTACTTTTTAATAATAATAATAATAATATTTTAAAAGTTTAAATTTAAACTTTACCATTATTTTTCTTTTTATTTGTATGATTATATTGTAATATAGTAATAATTATTATTAATTTTATTTATTATAATAGAGATGATAATAATAATGATAGTAATAATAGTATTTATAATAATAATATTTGTAACTAATTATTATATATTCATAGTATAAGTTATTTGTAACTTATAATAATAGTATTTATAATAATAATATTTGTAACTTATTTTGCATGTATATTATTATTATTATTGAAATTTTTAAGAAAATGCCACATAGACATTTTGAGCTAGGGAAGTTACCACATAGACAATTAGGGTTAGGGTTGTTACCAAAGTTGTCATCAAGACAACCTTGGATTTAGATTAAGTAGATTGTATTTAAGAAATATAAATTTTAATTGTTATAGTATTATGGTGTGAGTACTAGGATTTTTATAAGCGGAGTTTTAGATTTAAAACAGAATCATCGCACTTCCGTGTTCTCACAAATATTTGATTGAGTATGCGTTGGTTAAAAATACTTAAGAAATATAAGTAATTACGCTTGAGTAATTACAATCATAAATATTTCTTGAAATAGTTATTTACATATGAGAACTTATTTCTTGTATTATTTAATAGTATTATTACGTCAGTGATGTACTCTTATTCTATCAACATATAAAATCACGGTATTTAATATTAGTATTCAATCAAATAAAGAATTATAGTCAGTCATCCTAAAGTATTAATAACATAAGCGATATTATTTGTTTTGTTTGTTTTAGATCCAAATCAATAATAAAGTATTAGTAGTCAGTCAACAAATAATAAATTACTTAATAAGATAAAGAAAAAGTTTGCACATTATTAGCATTTAAGTATTTTATTTCCGATTATGACGTTTAAAATGATTATTTGTTTACCTATAAATCTTTACAAATTTGTTTAACATACCACTCACATATAGTCTCCATTTTTTATTTCCTGGAAATCAAAATTTAGTTATATTGGAATCGTTAATGAAGATGTTCTTGAGGTTTTTTGTGCTTCTTGTTGCTATTACAAGTGCTCTTGCAGACAACTTACAAGGTCTACCACCTTGCTGCGAAAAAGTAGGGCCATGTGACCCATGGATTTGTAAGAAGGGCCCATGTTGTATTCCTCCATCAATTAATCTAAAGTCTTAAAACATTGATTATATTGTATCACCTTTATACCAATCATTTTATACTTGAGAAACATTCATATCATATATAATAATTATACTAATAAGATTGGTTGTTGAAATATATTTGTGAAATCTTTCTTAAACTACTTTCGGATGATCATTAAACTTCTTGTATTTATTTATTTATAAGAAAAAGATAAGGTATTTCGGATGACTAGCAATTATCTTGTTAAATATATGTATTTATACTTGAAAATAAACATATTTTATGTTCTTGGGTTAATTCACAATTTTTCAGGTAGAATTTAAAAAAGTCACTGATTAAAAAACACATATTCTCCCTTACGTATAAAGTTTCTCCCATCGAAACTAATTAGCTACAAAATCTCAATTTTATTATAAAGTTGATTTTGAATCATGATTAAATCAAATCCAATTAATCTTAAATCTAATATGAATTAGAATTTCAATCTTGCTAAATTAGAATCGGGATAAATGTTTTGCATACAATATAACACTTAACTAATCATATCTTTTTATTGGATTAAAACTAAAAAAAATCTCAAAAGCGTGAGATACACTTCACTAAAACTTGTGCTCTAAGTAAACAACTCAAGACATGATCTCCTATATAATGTCGAAACTTTTTGCTCTCTAATATTGTGTCAGGAACAAATTCTAGACATAGTGTCTCGCATATTAACAACACATCTAGCTTCATATGTTTCCTATATAATAATGTCAATACCATGTTAAAAGACTAAGCGATATACCTAGAAAAGACATCTTGTTTCTATAATGGGTCGTGTCCAGATGGTTAGATTGATCATCCATGTGGTGTAAGTTTATAGCATAAAAACATATGATCGGGCAGTGGCCCTTTTGGATAGATTGGATTATTGCATTGGAAACTTTTCTTAGACGGGAAATATTGAAACAAAAAGACATGTCACTTTATCTTGGGAGGAAACTTGTACTCTTATCGATGTTGGAAGTCTTAGTATGCAAAAAATTAACGGCTTAAGTGAAAAAGGATGACACACGCTTGGATTGAAAACGACCAATTCCAACAAAAAATGGCCATTTCCCTTAGAAGAAGATACTTCAAGAACTAAGAACCTATTGAGGATAAGATATTATCCTAAAATGGTTTGGGTTAAAGAATTATTTGAAGGATATTGAAGATCTTATTAAGTTGTAAACAAGGAATGGTAAAAAAAAATTGTTTTAGGAATGATATTTAGTTAAGTGTTAAATTCAAAAAACTAAAGACATTTCATATAAAATTAAATACCTAGAAACTACTACTACAACCCTAGAGCTATCTCAAGGAACTATTGGGAACATTTTTAAGTATTTCACAATATTTGGACCACAGATAACATATTATATCCACAAAATCATTATCCATTTTTATGAAATGTATGCAGTCACACTAATTTGATAAATCTAAAATTAAAATAAACGTGGGCATCTCAAGGGATTAGTGAGTAGTAACACTTAAAGGAGTTTTTCGTGATTGTAGGGTACTTAGGTGCATTCTTAGAAAATCTCATTACCCACTTCATCCTTTATAGCTGAAATTACATGTGTCATTTTCGCAATAAAGCATGCTTATATGATAGGATGTAAACAAATTTATCTTGAAAGTGACCCTCTACTTGCCATACGAGCACTTACTAATATATGTATTGTAACATAGAACCTTTTATTCAAATGAAAAAAAATTGTGTTTGTATCAGTAAGTGTCTTAGATTTAACAAGAAGAGAATAATTTTGTTGGTCGTAATAGCAAATATGGATTTTACATTTAATATTAGATTTAAATGAAATCTAATCCATTTTTCATTAAGGATGGTTACATAAGGGGTCAACTTGATTTAGTTAATTTTTGTGTTTGTTAATTTGTTGTTGATGGGTTAGACTCTGTCCCCCTTCCATTCAGTTCTAATTTTCTCTTTTTTATGCAATATTAATTTTATTTAAAAAGTGTGTTTTAATATTTTGTTAATATTATAAATTTAGTTTTAGGCGTACAATAAAGTTCTTACTCATTATAATTTTAATACTGCCTCATTGAATTCCAAATTTAATTTAGATAAACATGTGAACTACTTCATATCATTTATGATATTCTAGATCGCCGACCCGTGCTTCATGATGCGTGTTTTTCGCAAGTGTATGAACAAGTCAGAGTAATATAAAAGATTGTCGAATCCACAGAGACCAAGTGTCAATCTATCGTACCTATTGTTATGGTGTGTATCTAAGGCAATTTTAATATAATGGTTTTAAAGAGTGCGCAATGGTAAATAGAATAATAATTTTAAACAATTAGTAAAGACAGGCTCAAATGTAATTCACATAATCAATTGATAATCCGGTACTTGTTAATAGAACTACTTATGAGCAATGTTTTCCACTTTGAAAAGAACCAATTTAATAGGAACTGTCACTTTCGCGTATTCAGAACCGAGTTGTACTCTCTAATCAACCCCTCATATTGTCACGGATAAAAAGGTGCGTACTGCGTTAGAGTAGTAAACCTATTTTTAAGAAATATAGTATCTTAACTAAGTTGAAAAGTATTTTAACCTGGATTTCTTAGCAAAAAGAGGTTCTCACGAACCAGACTCTAAACTTCTTAACGCGTCCGAAAATGGGTTTAAAATCTCTTTTCTTTTTAATCCAAAAACTCCTAATGAACTAGACAAAGCGCTTTTGGCTATTTTTGAAATAGTTAAAAACAATTAAAATTAAATTGAAAGTTAAAATAGCCCTTAAGTGTTTCTACGAACAGTTGTACGGATTACCGGTTCAATTATGATCCTTACATTCTAACCTTTATGGATTTAGTTAGACATGGTAAAGTAAAAGTTCATTTTATTATTTTTCATACAAGTATTTAGTGCGAGTACGGAAAGTAAATAAAAGTAGTGCGAGTGCGGAAAGTAAATAAAAGTAGTGTGAGTGCGAGAAATAAACGAAAGTAAAGCGAGTGCGAGAAATAAAAGTATTTAAAGCGAGTGCGAGAAATAAAATAAAGTAAAGCAATGCGGAAAGTAAATAAAATAAAGCGAGTGCGGAAAAATAAAATACGAACTGAAATTAAAATGGCGGCAGGATTAACTTCCTCCCAAAGTGTTCCAAAACTCGATCACACAGACGTATACAGACTCGATCACTCGATTGTAGTAACACCCCGATGTGAAGTGATTACTACTTTAAAACTGATATATGCCTAAGAGATTCTAAGTTTGGATGATTGAAAACGAAAATCTAAGACCCTATTTATAGGAGAACAAATAGTAAGAAAAGACCAGGATGCCTCCTCCACTAAAAAGTGGATGGAAACCACTTTTGCCTTGTGGCGCCCGCCATGAGTGCATTTTGGTGGAGAGAGTGGGGACCATGGGCTCTTACAGTTGTGGAGTGGTCTTAGGACGTGGTCACGTCATGGCTGACCCCATGGCACTAGCCATGGTGGGTGCCGTAAGTGTAAAAAGTTGAATTTCTTGATTTTTGTCCGCTTCAGCTCCTTTTTCGCTCCTTTTCTTGATTTAGGCCCCGATTACATAAAAAACCTGAAAATGAATACCTCGAATAAGTCTTTCACATTCATAATTTCTGGAAACTCTGTTACAAAGAAAGAAGTTGTACGTTCCCCTAGCGTAACTCTCTTTCCTTTATTCTCTTTCCAAACTGAGAAACTACCTCCATGGCCTATACCCCTGTTATTCTTTCTCCCAATGTGTCATTCTCACTCATCATTTGCATCCATTTTTGAAAATTTTGATGATGAAAATTATCTTCTTTTGTGTCACCATGGAGAACTGAATCATGGAATCGTCTCCGATAGAATATACATTTCGTTCTTGTTTCTTTTATATTAATATACATTACATTCTTGTTCTATAATCAAAAGTCACACTCACATTGCTAAGTGGAGTACAATGGTCAACATTACTAATGTTATGGCATAATTAAAATCTCAAAAGCTGAATTATGATGATTTGATGATTTGATTAAGAATTGAGGTTTAATTATTGATAATTTTGAGATATATATGTTGAATGATCCACATAATAGAAAGATACAAAATGATGTCTATAAACTCCCGACATTCTCGACTAGATGAGAGCGTAAACAAACATCATAGATGACTGGCCCATCAAACTATGGAGATAAGAAGTGTGTTACTTCATGATAAACCTGCATTCAAATAACATACAAATTTATTTCAAGCAAGAAAACAGAATTTGGATTGAAAAAATAGACAGTTTCAACAAAGATCAAGTTACAATCATAACAAAATCACTATAACAATCATAACAAAGTATTGTGTATGTAAAAAATGAATGAAATTAGCTATTAATTATAAAAAGTAATTTGGCATTTCAATATCAAATTCACAAGAAACATCATTCTCATTATTATGAAGAAAGCAACAACTACATATATAGTGCATAAGAAAAACTTCACATCTGAATTCCATATGATTGGGTGAAAGTGATGTTACTACTACAATCTTTTATTATTAACTAAAAACCATATCCTATACAATACAACTTTGACGATTCAAATCCAACTTATTCTAAAATTATTGTTACTGGATTATCAAATAGATCATAAAGTATTTCTATTATCAAATATAACCATTCTATTAAATTTCAACATATTCTAAATTCCACCCTTAAACTCTAAAGATCAAAGCAACATGCTAATTACATAATCATGTTACAGAGATATTTGTATTTTACATGTTCATCAATATTTCATAACCAAGTACTCAAACCTCAGTCTCAAAAATCACTAATCATTTTGATTACTGATACTTAATCTAATCGTGTTTATATAATTCCAATCCCCATTGCTATAAAAATATTCTCTCAATCCAAATCCAATTCCAATCCTATACGAATCAAAATCACATCATAATCAATTATATGAAGTAAACATTTTCTTGAAACTAGTATTACTCCTCTTATTAGAACATGCATGCACTCATCTACAGGAATTGCAAGAATAGGGTTTCAAAAGAAAATTGGAAATTTGAAAATTGAGGTATAATTCAAGCAAATTGGTGTAAGGAAAAGTCTTACACGTGGATAGGACGTCAATGGAAAATTGATGGTGACAACTGAGGTTTTGTCGTCGCAGAGAAGAGGATGAAAGTGAAATTCGTGAGAAAAAAAACTAGGAATCTTCTTTGCGTTCAATATGATCTTCGTTATTTTGACTTTTTATTTTATTTTAAATTTTACAATCAAAATAAATTATTAAGTAAATATTTTTTAAATAAATTTTGAAGTAATTATTTTAAAATTTATTAAATAAATAATTTTTAATTAAAAAGTAATTGAGATATCTTAATATATGAATCATAAGAGAAAAAATATATGCGATTTGGTTTGATTGGCTTTTGAAATTAAAATCGAACAAAATCAAAATAAATCAATATGATTTGAATTGATTCGATTTAAAAAAAAATTGAGTCAGACATAGAGAATAACATTACTTTATATTTAGTTATTTATACATTATCAAATAACATCAAAACTTATATTATTTAAAAAAAAAACATCCTCATAAAATAAACAATAGTGGGATAAAAACAAAAAATTGTATCATAAAATAATATCATAGACATAATAGATTTGAGGTTTGGGTTATATGTGGAATAAATGAAGTTTTAGTTGTAACATATTTTGGTTTAGTTTGATTTAGTTCGGTTTGCTAAATACAACTGCAAATCAAAATGAATTGCGTGATTTTGTTAAAAAAAAACATTCCAAACGCATCCGAATCCAATGTAGTTTTTTTCAATTTCAATTTCTTTTAGTTTGATTTAAGATTTTCTATTGGATTGGTTGGTTTTGAATACATTTATCAAGAAGATTTTACTCTATACTCCACAGTTATATCCATACCCCAACAAAATTTTCAAAATACCAATTTTGACCTTATTATTATTTTATTATTTTAATTTTTAATATTCCTAGAGGAAAATTTACGTCCTACCCCTACCTTTATCTATATGCCCTTATATTTTATAAAAAATGTTAATTTTGTCGTAATATATTTTTAACTAATTTATTATTAATTTTAAATAATTTTAAAATTTTATTTTGCGTACCGGAAGACTTTGTAAAAGAGTTCTGGTAGTCATTTTTAATTTTTTTTTTTGTGTACCGGAACACTTTGCAAAAGAGTTCCGGTAGTCAATTTTTGTGTACCGGAAGACTATGTAAAAGAGTTCCGGTAGTTATTTCTACAACTTTAAAAAAAAAATTGTATACCGGAAGACTTTGCATAAGAATTCTGGTAGTCAATTTTTGTATTCCGGAAGACTTTGCAAAAGAGTTCAGGTAATCATTTTCTTAAAACATTTTTTTAACTTTTATTTTGTATACTGGAAGACTTTCCAAAAGAGTTTCGGTAATTAATTTTTGTGTACAGGAAAATTTTGCAAAAGAGTTTTGGTAGCTATTTTTTAAAATATATACTTAACTTTTACTTTTTGTACCGAAAGACTTTTCAAAAAAATTCCGATAAACAAAATAAAATTTTAAAATTATTTTAAAAAGTAAAATAAAAAATTAGGTAAAAATATATAGGAGTAAAATTGGTATATTATATAAAATATAGGGGTATAGTACTAAAGGTATGGGTATGAAATAAAATTTCTCTTTATCTATAACTATTAGTTAAGTTGCTTAATGCTTCAGATACAAATATTATTTATAAAAAATATTGAATTAAAATTTGTTATAATAATAATAATGTTGAATAATTAGGTATTGCTTTGAAACAATATGATTAAATGAGATTGAAGATTTGAATTAATTTATTTATTTTATGTTATGTGAACATTAAGAGAGATTTAATTTTTAATAAATATCTCTCATAATTCAACATTTAATGTTTTTTATTATGTAGAATAATCTATCATTTAGTTTCTAAAATATCAATATTTATTCAGTTTAGTCTTCAAAGTTTATTAGACAAATAATAAGAATTTATTAATATATAAATTTATTATTTTTTCCTAAAGTATATAAAGCACAAAAGATCAATATTAAATAAAAAGCTTTTCTTGCCATTAAAGTTTAAAATTTTGCATTTACAATATTCTGTTGCTTTTCTTCTTTTGTTTATAAATTTATACATTATTATTTTAAATATGATTCCTTCTAAGAGAAAGATTTTCCTGTCATTAAGATTGCCATTAAAGTTTAAAATTTTCCATTTACGATAATTTGATGAGTTTTTCTGTTGCTTATAAATTTATACATTGTTTTTTAAATATGACTCCTCATAAGAGATAGTATTTATTTAATTTTTCTCTGCAAACAAAGCTTAGTAATAATGAAGAATATGTTGTTGATATTGGTGTTGTTAATTGTTGCTTTTACAAGCGTTTTTGGTGGATTAATACAAAACTTACCACCTTGCTGCCAATATGGAGGTTACGCATGCGATCCAGTTTCTTGTCCTAGGTATCCCTGTTGCAATCCAGATCCTCCATCTGCTTAATTTTGCCATGTTGAAACATTTGCAGATCTTATATCAACATCAATCATCTCGTTTTAAATAAAAGTGCATCTCATATAAAAGATTTGTATTGATAATATTGGTTAAGAATTTATAGTTTATGATTCTCTATTATTGTTTGGTTTTTATAGAAACATTTAGTTTCATATATACTTGCTCCTCCTCATCTACCTAAATATCTACTTAAATTTTTTAAATGTGTACGTCAGAGTAATTTTTTTTTAACTTTCTCTATATCATAGTCGTATTAATAATTAAAGACATCTACTGATTGATCGACAAATACTCATGTCTAAAAAAGAACAGTATTTATTTAATCAAATTATTCGTGTTTTTATTTAATTATTCAATATGTGGAGTTAGTGGAGCTTTTGTTGGAGAATACTTAAAGTGAAAATATTTGGAGAAAAAGGAGGCTAGTCTGAGGAGGAGGAGGAAGGGCTTCTATATTGGTGTTTTTCAAGTACATGAATTCCATAAAATTGATTAAAAAATTGGGTAATATCTGATTTAGCATGATATGTTATTATATTTTATGTGATATATATATATATATATATATATATATATATATATATATATATATATATATATATATATATATATATATATATATATATATATATATATATATATATATATATATATATATATATATATATTTTGTATGTTGGGATGATTGGGAAGCCAAAATTGGAGTTTCAAGTGGACTCTTAGAATTCACTAAAATTAGTGCAGGTTCTCCTACTCACAAAGATTTGCATATAACAACGATTAATTTAAGTCGTTGTAATAAATTATTTTTTACTCAACTATTTTATTATCATTGGAAAAAACGACTTATCAAGCATTATTTTTATTGAGATCATACAAATTTTGAATATGCATAATACCTTATAAGTTGTTGTAATATATATCTCTCTCTCATAGTATTATTATCAAAGAAAATAACTTAAATCCAATATCAATAACTAATGTTACTAAATATAATATTTTCTTAATATATAGCAACAGTCGTTGTAATAAATTATTTTTTGCAACAATTTTTTTTATAAGCAAAGATTTTTTAACAAAATGAGAATAAAGGATTTTCGAACCAACTTACAAAAAAACGAGAAAAAACTCGCAAAAGAAAACTAAACACCAATTAAACTCTATGATAAATAATACAAAAGATCCCTACTAAATTCACATAAAAGCTAATTAAAAAGCCAACATCACTAGGTGACAATCAGAAAAATTCTTCCACTCACTACGCCAAAAATGGCTTTTCGCATCACAAAATAGACAGCGCTTTTAATGAAAAGCGCTGCTATATGTCATTTGAAAATTCGCTAAAAAAAACGCTCTCTAAAGGGTAGGGATGGCAGGCAGACCCAAACCCACGGGGCCCACCCGTACCCGAACCCGAGTCAACGGTTGAAAATCCGATTTAACTGGGTTTGGGTTCGGGTTTGGGTGCCACCCGATATTTCGGTGCGGGTTTGGGTAGTGTGAAACCCACACCCGAAACCCGAAACTACACCCGTTTAGACTTTAATTTTAATTTTAATTGTATACTTTAATTTTAATTTTAATTGTATACTTTAATTTTAATTTTAATTGTAGATTGTAGAATTTAATTATAATTATAATTAGGGGTGTGCAAAATATCTTGTTGTGTGCAAAATTTAATTGAAATCTTATTTTGTAAGCAACAATATTATAGTAGTAAATAGAACTTATAATCCTTCTTATAATTAACTAAGTAATATATATATATATATATATATATATATATATATATATATATATATATATATATATATATATATATATATATATATATATATATATATATATATATATATATATATATATATATATATATATATATATATATATATATATACTTGAAAACTAATTAAATTTTTTGAAAAAAAAATTAATTTTGTGTTTTTGTTACGGGTTCGGGTTTGGGTGGAAAAACCCGAACCCAACGGGTGTGGGTGCGGGTGTTATTTTGCCACCCGAATAACCTTTGGGTTTGGGTTCAGGTTCGAGTTTTGATTTCGGGTGCGGGTTTGGGTATTGTGAAACCCGCACCCGACCCATTGTCATCCCTACAGGGCACCTTAGACAGCGCTTTTAGAAAACGCTTTCTAAGATGACACTTTAGAGAGCGCTTTTACATAAATCAAAAGCGCTTTCAAAGGTGATGTTTTAGAAAACACATTATTTTAAATTACTTTTCAAAAGACCTATAGCAGCGCTTTTTAACAAAAGCACTGTCTTTTTTGTTTGGCACAATTTTACTGAACAATATCAAGAATCACAAAATATGGCAAAATGGAGGATCGAACTCACGCCTTTTAGGTAGGGAAGGGAATTTTAAATTATATTAATATATCAAATTATATTTAATATATTTAAATCATATTAAATTAAATTTTAATTTATTTTAAATTATATTTATAATTATTCAAATATATGTTTTAAATATAAACATTTTAATTTATTAAAATTATATTTAATATATTAAAATTATATTATTATATAATTTAACATATATTAATTAAAAATATATTTAAAAATATATTAATATATCAAATTATATTTAATATATTTAAATCATATTAAATTATATTTTATTTTATTTTAAATTAAATATATAATTATTCAAATAATATATTTAAATATATATGTTTTAATTAAAATACATTAATTAATATATACAAATTAATATATTCAAATAATATATTTAAATAATATATTCAAATAATATATTAATATATTCAAATAATTTATTTAAATATTTAAAATATATTAACTAATATATGAAAATTATATTAATATATAATTTAAAATATATTAATTAATATATACAAATCATATTAATATATAATTCAACCTATATTAATTAATATATACAAATCATATTAATATATCATTTAAAATATATTAATTAATATATACAAATTATATTAATATATAATTTAAAATATATTAATTAATATATACAAATTATATTAATATATAATTTAAAATATATTAATTAATATATACAAATTATATTAATATATAATTTAAAATATATTAATTAATATATACAAATTATATTAATATATAATTTAAAATACATTAATTAATATATACAAATTAATATATTCAAATAATATATTTAAATAATATATTCAAATAATATATTAATATATTCAAATAATTTATTTAAATATTTAAAATATATTAACTAATATATGCAAATTATATTAATATATAATTTAAAATATATTAATTAATATATACAAATCATATTAATATATAATTCAACCTATATTAATTAATATATACAAATCATATTAATATATAATTTAAAATATATTAATTAATATATACAAATTATATTAATATATAATTTAAAATATATTAATTAATATATACAAATTATATTAATATATAATTTAAAATATATTAATTAATATATAATTTAAAATATATTAATTAATATATACAAATTATATTAATTGATAATTTAAAATATACTTTTGACATTATATACAATTTGTTTATGTATAATTAATGGATGAGAGCGTAGTACGGCTGGTCAATGAAATTTGTACGTATGCATTAGGTTTGGGGTTTGAATCCCCCTTGCCCCAGACTCATTTTTATTTTATTTTTACATTTTTAACTTTAGAAAGCGCTTTTGCGCTCTCTAAGGTTTTTCTTTAAAATAAATTATTTAATAATTTCATAGACCTTTAGAAAGCGCTTTTAATAGAAAGCGCTCTCTAAGGTTTTTTATTAAAATAAGTTATTTAAAATTATTAAAATTTGATATTATATACAAATTATAATTAATATATACAAATTATATTAATATATAATTTAAAATATATTAATTAATATATACAAATTATATTAATATATAATTTAAACTATATTAATTAATATATACAAATTATATTAATATATAATTTAAAAAATATTAATTAATATATACAAATTATATTAATTAATAATTTAAAATATACTTTTGGCATTATATACAATTTTTGTTGTGTATAACTAATGGATGAGAGCGTACTACCACTAGTAAAGGAGGTTTGTATGTTTGCATTGGGTCTGGGGTTCGAATCCCCCTCGCCCCAAACTCATTTTTATTTATTTTTTACATTTTCAACTTTAGAAAGCACTTTTAGTAGAAAGCGCTCTCTAAGTTTTTTTTATTAATATAAATTATTTAATAATTTCATAGACCTTAGAAAGCGATTTTAATGGAAAGCGCCTTCTAAACAAAAACTATCAGAGATCTTAGAGAACACATTTATCTAAAAGTGCTCTCTAAAGCCAATGCCAATGATTTATTAAAATATTTATTTTTCTAATCATTTTCATAATTGTTCGCTCAGAAACCCTTCGCTCTTGTTCAGAAACCCTTCACTCTCGTTCATTGCTCATTGTTCCACATTTTCATTGCACATTGTTGTTGTTGTTCATTCATTGTTCGTGACTGAACTTATTCATTGCTCTAATCGTGACTGAACTCGTTCATTACTTTCGTGACTGAAGTTGTTGTTGTTTTTGCTTCGTTCATTGGTTTTGTGGTTGAGGTACGTCTCATTATATGCTCTAATCGTTCTTGATGTTGTACATTGTTGTTGTTGTTCTTGCTGAGGTTGTTGTTGTTCATCGTTGTTGTTATTGTTGTTGTTGCTGGAAAAATGAGTTCATGAGTAGGAAAAATGTGATTCTATAGTCTTATTATATAACTCATGAATGAGTTCTAAAAAACTGAGTTCATGAATAGGTTTTGTATTCTTATTATATAACTGATCATGAATGAGTTCAGAGATAACATCGTTGGGAGAAGCGGTAGGCTTGTTTGTTGCATGACCGTCAGACCTCATTATCATAGATGACGAGGTAAGGTTAAAACCATTATGAATCTCTTAGTATTCAAATGTCAATTCTGAACCATTATGAAAATCATTTTGAACCTTACGTACATTTATTTGCAATATGGTAATTTTAGACTCCTAAAAAACCCGCATCTAAAGGGCTTTTCCGAAAAAAAGAGTATGTTGCATCACAAAAAAGAGAGGTACACTTAAAGTGTTATTCTATGATTTGAATTTAAAATTTTTATGATTTTCTACTTTACCTAACTTATATGATTGTTAGGTTCCTCCTGCTCAAGCTTCACAACAGGTCATGAGCAAGAAAAAGGTTCCTGCAAGAAGAGATGATGCAAATCGCTTTCGGTCGTGTCTTGAGACACTTGTGTCAATATTAAATGTGATGCAAAGTTGTATTCGTCAAATAGACACGGACGAAGGTGTTTTTGGTTTTCCTCATTCCGAGATAATCAGAAGAGAGGACATGGAGCAGATTATCAAGCATCAAACATTAGGCATCGCTATTATACATGCTTACATCTGGTACTCCGATCAATCTATTATTTATTTAGTTGAACAATGTTTTGGAACATTTCAATGAAAATAGTCTAATGTTTATTATATATTTTTATTTAAGGTTCTTGTATGACAAACTCATGCGCGAGACGAAATTGTCAAACCGATTCCGTTTCCTTGCTTCCACTAGTGTCAATAATATGAAAATTGGTTTGAATGCGGATACAATAAGACAATAGTTAGTTGAAAGATACATGACATCCAATACAGAAACTTTGTTTTTTTACCGTATAATACTGGACACAAGTAAGATTGTCATTCTAATTTCATTATAATCTTTCTATCTTTTGCATATAAATTATCCATCTAAACTTTTGTTATATTTTACAGTGGACACTGGTTGTTGGTTGTCATTAATCCTACAAAAGAAGTGGTCTATTATTTAAATTCAATTGAGCATGATTGGTCAACATATCCGAGTATGAAGGATGTTGTTGACAAGTAAGTGAGATTGTTCGAAAAATTCGTGTATATTTGTATATTTAATTATTTTTGTGAGATTGTTCTAAATTTACGTTTTTCTTTTTATAGATTTATACTAGTGTACCGAGCACAAAGAGATTATCGAGTAGCACGGACTAAAGAAAACATTATTCCATGGATCCATATGCATATAGATTAATTTAATTTTCACAATATTTGCTTATTAGTGATGCTACTTGATAACACAAATTTGTTTGCCTGTGTGTAACGTCCTCAACAAAAAAATGGCATATACTATGGGTACTACGTTTTGAGGTTCATGAGAGAAATCATTCAATTGGATCAATTAGAGATTCCTAATCAGGTATGCATAGATTTATAACTTAGGATTTATTTTAATATCATATATATTATGGAGGAATTGTGTTTTTATGTCATAATGCACATATATATATATATATATATATATATATATATATATATATATATATATATATATATATATATATATATATATATATATATATATATATATATATATATATATATCATCGGATATTAACTAATTAATACATATTTTATTTTGTTATGTAGTACTTTGAAGAATTTGCGTGTCCTCATTATACGGCCGTAAAAGTTGGTGAAATGATGGAGGAATTGTGAAAATTTATTATAGAAAAAAGAATAATTTAAGTTATATATATGTTTATATTGTGGTATGTAAATGACTTGTGGTATGTAAATATTTATATTGTGATTTCCGGTGATAAATATCGAGAATATTGAAATGGTTTATATTGGTTTGGAATGGATTGAAATGAAATGTTTTATATGTAAATGATGAAATGGTTTGAAAAAATGGTTTGGAATGGTTTGAAATGGTTTATACAGGTTTATAATAATGTGAATTATATTGGTGTCTGCCTACAAAAATTATATAGGTTCTGCATAAAAAATGGATAAAATGAGAGTTTTTAAAAAATCATTAAAATTATAGGTACACTTTAGAGAGCGCTTTCTCTTAAAATTTCTCTCTAAAGTCCACAATAGAAAGCGCTTTCTCCTAAAAGCGAACTCTAAAGTTATAGAAAAAATAAAATTAAAATTATAGGTAGACTTTAGAGAGCGCTTTTGAAAAGCGCTGTCTAAAGAGGGACCAAAGAAATCACTTTTTGAATAAAAGCGCTCTCTAAAGTAATGTAAAAAAAAATTAAAATTTTAAACGTATACAATAGAAAGCGCTTTTAAAGTGTTGTCTAATAGACACACCTTAGAGAGCATATTTTACGGAAAAAACGCTTTAAAAGACCTACTTTAGAAAGCGCTTTTCCTTTAAAATCGCTCTCTATGGGGGGCCTTTTAAAGTGCTTTTTATTTTAAAAAAACGTTGTCTTTACCTACGACAGCGCAACCTTTAACAGTGCTTTAAAGCGCTCTCTAAGGTCAAAAAGAGTGCTTTCTAAGCCCTTTTTTGCCAGAATGACTCCCACTGACCATCCACCCAACCTCCTATAGCTGCCATCGAAACTCTTTACAAACGCGAAAGCGAAAACAAAGAAGGGAACTTTTTCCTTAAAGCACCAACACCTGTCCAATTTACCCACTAAAAAGACGTATTAAAGCCACTACCCAACTCAACATGACTATTGTCTACCAAAAGATCTTCCCTATAAAAATTAGCAATCGAAAGTAAATCCGCGAACCAAGTTGAAAATGAGTTCGATGGTTTAAAGTACATCCTCCATCCCACATCATCATGCGAATATCACCATACTTTGCTTTTAGCACTCGAAACAACAAATCATCCGAACCAACCATGATTCCCATCTCTATTTCTAAAGCAGAGATACATTAAAAACATTCAATCTCTTCATGTTTAGACAACCCTTAATATGAGAAAGGCAAATGGATTCCCACTTGACCCAGTGAATCCTTCTCTTCGTCTTTGTACTGCCCCAAAAAAAGCTACTTTGAATTCTCATCATCTCCTTCCACACTTTCACTGGAGCTTTGAAAAAGGAAAGATGAAAAATCGACAAACTACTAAGTATCGATTTGATAAGAGTAATTCTCCATCCAAAAGACAAAAAACGACCTTTCCAACTCGCGAGTCTTTTTTCAAACTTAGAAAGCAACGAATTCCAATAGGCAATCCGTCTAAGATTAGATCCGATTGGAATGCCAAGGAAAGAAAATTGATAGTATTCCATTCTACAAGATAGAAAAGAAGTCGTCGCCTCAACCCAAGATTCACTAAGATTAATCCCAATTAGTTTGCTCTTATGGAAGTCGATACCAAGCCTCGAAACTAACTCAAGTTAAGCTCTTAGCACCGCTTTGATTGCCCACAAATGCCTCCACCCTCTATCGCCAATCAAAAGCGTATCATCCGCATATTAGAGAACATCAATAAAACTAAAATGATTGACATGAAAAGCGGCAAAATCCCCTAAGGACACCAAATTCATAATTAACCCTAACAAACTTTCATGATAGAAATATTAATGTTTTTTCGTTACAAATTTGAAATTAAAATAATTGTCGGAATATATGAACTTGAGAGAGTTTTATCTTATTAAATAAAGTTATTGTGGGAATATATGAGCTTGAGACTATTATACATATGTTTTTTGTTTTAGAAACTACAAATCTCAAGATGTTTGAAAAACCTAAAGAAATACTATTTCCTTAAAAAAAATTATTTTTAATTTAATCATAGCCACAATAGGAGTGTAAGAGATTAATTACTATATAAAAAGTTTTATTCTCCCCATTATTTATTTGTATTAAAATCAAAATCAAACTTTTTATTCAACTTTTAGAATTTAATTGGAATACACTAAACTTTACACTGTCAGTGAATTATAGTTATTGGGTGTTGGAAAAACTTTAATTTTTATTTTAAAAACAAATAAAATAATACAAACGGATGATGACAATGAATTGACTGTGTAAATTTTTTTATACTATTAGTGCTTAACAATTAATTTATTATTAACTTTACAATTTTAT